>OZ008371.1:57404066-58004066 GCA_963931995.1 Phaonia tiefii
AATGCTGTTAGATTCACCGCCATAGGCTGGATTGTGTTTATATGTACACTTAGATGTGGCACATGACTTTTTATCCATCAAAACAATATTTTGAAGTTTGAGTGTTGTATTCTGATTTCCGCAATTTTATTTTTTGGAATAGGTAAATAGTTTTTGATGTGTTAACATCTATAGGCGCGGGTAGGCACTACATTCACAAAGTGAATACATCCAAACACAGTTTGTCCGACTGCGATCACACAGATTGTCCGACTGCGATCACAGATTGTTTGGTGTTAAACTCCTCCGAAACGGCTGAACCGATTTGTATGCAATTTCGGGTAGGTCTCAGAATCGGCCAACATCTATTTTTTTTCATACCCCTAAATGATAAGGGTGACCCATCCCTATATTGAACACAGATTTGTCCGACTGCGAAACACAGATTGTCAAACTGCGAAAAAAAACACGCTGATGTAGCGGCAGCGAATAGTTGTCTTGGGTGCGTGCGGAGCACTCTCAGAGCAAGGAGAATAATGACTTGGTTATACGTATATAAAAATGAGATAGCAAGAGAGCAACGAAAATAGTGTGAACTTTTGTAGCGCAGGGGCGTTCTATGCCACAGCTGATGAGCCTTAGAGTTGGCGAAACATGCAGGATAAAGTAACAAAGAGAAATAGCGATAGATGACTGGAAGTATGTAGGGTCGCTCAATGCGTTTTTCTCACATTTGTCTTTGTGCATTGAACCAAAAGTACAAAACTTATCAACTGGGAGTATTTTTGTTATAATTAAATCGAAGAAAAAAGGGCTAACATGTGAAATAAAGGAAAATGTAATGAAGTGTTAGAGAAAAACTGTTTATAGACATTACAATTGAAACACAAATTTATTAAAATAAGGATTTTTCTCATTCTGCGTGGGTTGCCAAGTTTGTATAACTCTGTGCTCCAATTTTTCCCGTGACTTTTCTTGGTTTCCGGTCCAAGAAAAACAGCTGTTGCAAACTCTTAGTTTATTACCCTATGGTTATACGTATATAAAAATGAAATACCAAGAGAGCAACGAAAATTGTGTGAATTTGTGTAGCGTATGTACGAACATAACAATGTATATACAAAATAAAAAATGGTGCTTCGCGGTAAGAAGAGTTGTAAGGGAGAAACGGAAAATCGTCGCTTGCAAACCTGCTTAGATGAGGCATGATATTAATAGGGCGAATTCCCACTTGGAAGCACTAGTTTGTTACAAAATAAGTGCATTGATTCGTGTACATTACATTTACATTTTCGTCTGCTTAGAACTTGATTCCTCGTAAGGGAATGGGTAAGCTCTTGAAATTTTTTTCATTATATATATTTTGTAAAGTTTATTACGAAGCGCTTGCATATGCGCTTCGGTTTTTTCCAGCTTCTGCAAACTGAAAAAAATTTTATTGGGTATGTGATGTGTCTGTTGCTTTGCATTCTCTTTGTTTTTTGTGGGAATAAAACAAAAAGCATTAAGCAAGAAAATAATGGAACGTGCTTGCACTGGTCTTTAAATAATTTTAAGTATTAGGATAGTATTCTAAAAGTCCCGAAATTTAACGTAAACTCAGAAGCCAACGCGAACGCCAAAGTCAAAAAATGGTAATTTATATATCACTTCGCGCTTGCGTGTGCAAACACGATGTACAAGTAGACAGTCAAAATTTCTCTTCTCTCTTACTCTCTTTATTGAATATTTCAAAACACGAGCAGCTTTTTGATAGTGTTAGTGTATATAACTATAGAAATTCCAACCATGTTGAAGTAAAATTACATAAACTATGCACAAAGTATGAAATAATCAAGATATGACGCGTGAGAGAAATGGCTTTGAGTGAATTTCTAGCACTTTTTGGTTCTCTTTTACCAGGGTTGCCAAATTGCGCACATCTTCTGGTCGTCTAATTCTAGATCATCTTTGGCGTTTGTTTACGAAAGCTGTCACTGACATATGCGGTTTATAGTGTTGCCAAACTAAAATAAACAATTATAGATCAGAAAAAGTTATCTTGAGTGAAATGCTCAGAATGAAAAAGATTAAAAAATGTAGCTCTATTTCAGTACACCAACAGATTTAAAATTGCTATTATTTATAATACCGCAAATATCAACAATGTTCACATAAAATCTGTAAAAAAAACCTATGTTATTTTGGGGTGCAATGTACAATAAATTTCCCCATCTATATTAAATTAGTTGTCTTTTCAGAAACAGGTGCAATTTGGAGGTATGTATTGATTGTAATGTATTGGTTCTTTTGTTTATTATTGTCAACATCAACTGATGTCTATAATTTTTAAAAATATAATTATAATAGTTTTGCAACGCATTATTAATTTGAACGTTCCATTTCTAATTTTATTATTGTAAATAAAAATATCAGTGCATAATTTTGAATTCTTTAAAAGAAAAAAGTTTGAGCTCTATCCGTCGAATGCATTTCAGCCAAAATTGGCAACTGCTTATAAGCAATGACATGCAAAATACTTCCAAGTGCCTATTCTCGATCGACATTTTTCTTTAAATTTTTAATTTCGTCAACTAATCCGAAGAACGTGGCGTGTTCAATTTGACAGCTGCAGTGATCAGAAACCTTGCGCTGTGTTTTATAAACTACCCATTAAATAACGTAACTCAACACAGGTAGGCACCGAACAGCTGTAACGTTTTATAAACTACCAAAACGACAAAAGCAACGCGAAGTGACTGATTCACGACTTATTAAGTGTGTTTTTTACCCCGCTAAAGTTAATTATAGCTTAATTTGTACGGGACAGCTAAGCGATATTAAGTGGTATTTAAATTTCCCACTTAAATTCCGACTTGAGCAATGCCAATGTTGCCACATGTTAAATTTCAAGAAATGGCAACAAAAAGTTATCTTAGATTTGTTATCATTTCTTGTGAATGAAAATGTTATCAAGGAGAGACTCAAAAGCAGAAATTTGCAAAATGGCTTGTACATTTTAAGTTCATTAAACTTATTTTATTTAATGGAAGACTACGTTATATCTGTAAATTTAAAGGATAGTATTTTATTAGCGATTATAAACAAAATTGGAAATAAATTGTTCACAACAACGCGCGGTAAATGTTATACATATTGTTACGAATAAGTAAAAGCTTTTGCTTACTGTTAATGACTCTACTAACAGTATGTAAACAACAGGCGGTTAGTGCTGCGCCTGAAAGTATGCATTGTAACAACGTACCAGCTCGCTAAACCAGTAGCATGAATTCACCTCAGTAAAGATAATTCTCCTGTGTAGGAGAATGTCTACAAAGATAAACAACAACAACAACATCAATTTTCTAGAAGGTTCTTGAATTCGCTAGATATATGTACCTTCATTTGTGTATGGTGAGTTGGTATAAATAGCGGAGGTCTTTGGAATGGAGAGTTCAGTTTGTGATTAAACCCCGTAAAGTAAGCAACGCGAATTGATAGTAAAATACAAGACTTGTTAAAGTGTCATAAATAAAGTAAACTGTTGTACTGTATAAGTAAAATAAAAGGAAGTTAAACCGTTGTAATTATCGTAATTTAAAACGAACCTTGTTTTATTATTGGGAATAAAACAACGCAAAAAAGGACGAATAAGGAAATTCGTAACATTGGTGTCAGAAGTGAAATTACGAATTAAGGACAACGATGAAGTTTGAAGAACTCAAAGTTGAACAACTAAAAAAGGAGTTGAGTAAATTGGATCAACCGACAGCTGGTAATAAAGTAGAGCTGCAGAGGCGATTAATAGAAGAATTTAAACGCCGAAACATCAACATTGACACATATCAGTTCGAGTGCAAAGACGAAATGGAGGTTTGTGCAAAAGAAGCAACTGGTAATGTAGATGTTTTTACAATGTTTGCTGCCATGATGGCCAAATTGAGCGAAAATTCTCGAATAATTAACGACAAACTGAATGAGAAATTTGGTGAAAATTCTAGAATTATGAACGAGAAATTGGACGAGAATTCTAGAATTATGGACGAAAAACTTGAAAAGAAATTTGGCGAGAATTCTAGAATTATTCAAGAAACATCAAATGCCACAAATGAGAAACTGCAAGAAATCTCCGAAGTTGTGAGCAATATGGAGATTCTAGTGAACGATAAATTCGAAAAGGTTGAAGAAAAAAATCGAGGAAATGGGGCAGAAAATTGAAGAAGTCGAACATAAGTTCGAGGAAGTCGAACGGGAACTAAAAAACGATGTAAGCGAATTGCAAAGGAAAATGAATGAACTTCAGTTGCAAGAGGGTCCGGTGCGAGTAATTTCTGAAGGCTCTAGTAGATTGAAAGCTCCCAGTTTCGATGGCTCTACACCTTTCGATGTTTTTAAATTCCAATTCGAAATGGTCGCAATTAAGAACTTGTGGAACAGCAACGACAAAGCCGTTGAGCTAATTTTAGCACTGAAAGGCAACGCAGCAGAAGTCCTTCAGAGCATTCCCGTCAGTGCCAGAAACAACTACGAGGATATACTGGCTGCGTTACAACGCAAGTATGGTGGCGATCACAAGAAGGATTTATATCGCATGGAATTGAGAGGCCGAGTGCAAAAGCATAATGAAACGCTTCAGGACTTCGCAACCGAGGTGGAACGTTTGGTGTTGATGACTTATCCTGGTGAGTCCCACCCATTCTTGGATCAATTTAAGATTGAAGCATTCGTCAACGGCATCCGTGATCCTGACATAAAATACGTGACTTGTGCCACACAAAAAGCTACATTCGCCGAAACTGTTTCGTTCGCATTGGCACAGGAGACAGCGAAATTTGTGTCCAAGCCTCAAATACAAAGAGTTAGAAAAATTGAAATGGAGTCGGAGGCAGGAGATTTGAAGGGTGCCATAAACGATCTTAAAGAAATCACCCAAACCCTCAGCAAGGCGTTACCAGGCGGAAGTAAGTCCAGACCAAAGTGCTACAATTGCGACAAACCTGGTCATATTTCACGAAACTGCAGAGAGCCACGAAAACGATCAAGATCGAGCTCACCCCAACGTGGTAATAAACGGGTAAATTTTACTACACAAAATGAATCTCCGTTAAACTAAAACGAGCTAGCCCAGAGGGGCATGGACTAGCTCCCACAACCGAGGGCCCCACGATCTCCATCTCAATAATACAACAGAAAAACAACAACCTCACTGTCTACGGAGCTATCGGTGGTCGGAAGCGCATATTGACTATGGACACGGGCGCGTCACAATCTATCATCAGATCTGATTTGATAAATGGACCAATAGAATCGTTACATGGTGTAAGACTCCGCACAGCAACGGGTGAACCAGCAACTGTACATGGTAAAGTTAAATTGAAGTTAGCCATTGCCAACATGAGCATCGAACACGTGTTTATTGTCGCCGACATTGTAGATGAAGTGATAATTGGCGCAGATTTTATGATTGCCCAAGGCCTCAAGTTAGATATGGGGCAGCAAATTTTGACGTGGGCTAATGTGGAAATTCCTCTCAATGTGGGATACGACAATACAACACAGATTAAAAGGCTGATCGCTTACAAAGATGTAAAATTGCCACCAAAATCAGAAACCATAGTATGGGCCCGAATGGAGGGAGATTGTGAGATCGGCGGTTTGTGGGTAGTTGAACCGGCAAGTATAAACAACTATAACATCATCACTGCCAAAGCTCTAGTAAGAACTAATAATGAAGGATACTTGCCTGTACGAGTTCTAAATTTGTCCAACAACGAGGACGTGATCGGCGACCGCACAGAAATTGCAGAATGTACACCAGTCGAGGCGGTCATCAACTGTGAAGTTAATTCTGACTGCAGCAAACTATCAGAAAAGGAGCAGAAAGTGCTGGAGTCGCATCTCAGTGAGTGGGTGCGAGAACTAAAGCCTTCTGATAGGAACAAAGCAAAGCAAATACTGTGGAAGCATGCGTCTGCCTTCGCCCTGAAAAAAGAATGCCAAGGTAGAACATCAATGGTAAAGCATGACATCAATACAGGGGAAGCGAGACCAATAAAACAGGCGCCCAGAAGTCTTCCACTTGCAAAAAGAGATGAGGTAAAGAAACTGGTAGCTGAAATGCAGAAGGATGGTGTAATCGAACCTTCTTCAAGTCCATGGAGCTCGCCGGTGGTACTAGTTAAGAAGAAAGATGGAAGTACCCGATTTTGTGTGGATTATAGAAAGCTCAACGATGTCACCAAAAAGGACAGTTATCCACTACCAAGAATAGATGACACATTGGATACGTTGTCAGGAACAAAATGGTTCTCCACGCTGGACTTGCAAAGTGGTTATTGGCAAGTAGAAATCAGCGAGAAAGACAAGGAGAAAACTGCATTCAGCGTAGGGGATGGTCTGTGGCAGTTTAAAGTAATGCCATTTGGACTATGTAACGCTCCAGCCACCTTCGAGCGATTAATGGAGTGCGTGTTGAAAGGACTTCATTGGCGAACATGCTTGGTGTACCTAAACGACATCATTGTCATGGGGAAAACATTCGATGAACACCTGAAGAATCTTAAAGAAGTCCTTCAACGTATAACCGCGGCTGGGTTGAAACTCAGCCCGAAGAAGTGTTCTCTGTTCCAGAAAGAAGTAAAATACTTGGGACATCGAGTGACAGCAGATGGCATTTCCACCGATGAAGACAAAATCCTGACAGTGAAGGATTGGCCACGACCGCAGAATCTCCATGAATTACGCAGTTTTCTAGGACTCTGTACGTACTACAGACGGTTTGTGCCGGGTTTCGCCACAGTGGCTGCAAGTCTTCACGAGATGACAATGAAAAGTCGGCCTTACTGTTGGAGCGAAAAACAAGAAGAGTCATTCCACCAACTGAAGCAATATTTATGCACGGCTCCTTTGCTTGCATATCCTGTTGCTGGAGAGAAATTCGTGTTGGATACTGACGCGAGTGGTTACGGAATAGGTGGCGTGCTCTCGCAGGAAATCAATGGCCAAGAAAAAGTTATTGGGTACTACAGCAGAATACTCTCAAAGCCAGAGAAAAATTATTGTGTTACGAGACGAGAGCTACTGGCCGTCATAGAGTGTGTCAAACACTACCACAAGTATCTGTACGGCCAGCCTTTCCAGTTAAGAACCGATCATGCGGCGCTAAGGTGGCTACTGCAATTTAAGAACCCCGAAGGCCAACTTGCTCGTTGGATTGAAAGACTGCAGAGCTATGACTTCAGCATTGAGCATAGAAAAGGAGGAAAACACGGTAATGCTGATGCCCTGTCACGTCGTCCATGCAAGCTGGAATGCAAACACTGCTCAAAAGCAGAGGTGAGAGAAAACATCATTGACGTACGTTTGCTTCAACTAGAATCCAACGAAGACTGGTCAACAGCACAAAGAAGCGACCCTATACTGGCAAAAATCATTTCTGCAAAAGAAAATGGTGAAAGACCAACACGCAATGACATCGCCTCAGAGAGCCCCCTGATGAAAGCATACTGGGCCCAGTGGAACAACCTAAAATTATTGGATGGTTGCCTATACCGGTTATGGGAAAGTGAGGATGGTAAAATAGTCAAAAAGTTAATAGTGGTACCTTCCTCCAAGGGAAAAGAGATAATGACAGAATTCCATAATGGCCCGAGCGGAGGACATCTAGGAATAACCAAGACCATTGAAAAGCTAAAGCAACGGTTCTACTGGATTGGCTGTCAACAAGCGGTAGCCGATTGGATAGCAAATTGCACCCAATGCATGACAGCTAAGGGACCAACGCGAAGAAGTCATGGCCACATGCAGCAATACAACTCAGGTGCACCCTTTGAGCGTATAGCTATGGATGTGGCTGGTCCATTTCCCGTCAGTAGCTCTGGAAACCAGTACGTCTTAGTGGTTATGGATTACTTACTATAATTAAAGTGTTTGTGGATAA
Organism: Phaonia tiefii; assembly: GCA_963931995.1. Lineage (NCBI taxonomy): Eukaryota > Metazoa > Arthropoda > Insecta > Diptera > Muscidae > Phaonia > Phaonia tiefii. Next base: position 57,411,964 of record OZ008371.1, read on the forward strand.
CTGGATATGCCGTTTTGGTGTCCCCTCGGAGCTCCATTCGGACCAGGGTAGGAATTTTGAATCGACCATCTTCAAAGAAATGTGTGAGTCATACGGTATTCGGAAAACAAGAACAACACCATTGCATCCTCAGTCTGACGGAATGGTTGAAAGATTCAACCGAACTCTTGAAGAATACCTAAGAAAAGTAGTCAGCGCAGATCAAAGAGATTGGGATGAACACATACCGAAGTTCCTTTTGGCATATAGGACGGCCACCCATGACTCCACTTCGCGAACACCCGCTAAAGTAATTTTCGGAAATGAGCTGAAGCTGCCTGGAGATTTGGAGTTCGGTACCATACCAGCGTCTGACCCTGCGAACAGTGATGTCAATTACCATGATACGGGGGATCTTAATGATCTCCATGAATTTGTGCGCAACAAATTAAAAATGGTCAGTAACAAAATGAAAGCCAGATACGACCGAGCGGCAAATTCAGAAGGATTTCATGAAGGCCAGCTAGTTTTACTGTTCAACCCACAGCGCAAGAAGGGTTTATCTCCAAAACTTCAGACTCACTGGGAAGGCCCTTACAAGGTTGTCAAACGAATAAATGACGTGGTTTATCGAATCCAGAAAAGCCAAAGTCCAAGAGCTAAAATGAAAGTCGTGCATTTGGAAAGACTAGCTCTGTATGGAAAACGGAGGGTTGAGCCTGCTCGGGACGAACAGGCTTAAGTGGGGGGCAGTGTTACGAATAAGTAAAAGCTTTTGCTTACTGTTAATGACTCTACTAACAGTATGTAAACAACAGGCGGTTAGTGCTGCGCCTGAAAGTATGCATTGTAACAACGTACCAGCTCGCTAAACCAGTAGCATGAATTCACCTCAGTAAAGATAATTCTCCTGTGTAGGAGAATGTTCTACAAAGATAAACAACAACAACAACATCAAGTTTCTAGAAGGTTCTTGAATTCGCTAGATATATGTACCTTCATTTGTGTATGGTGAGTTGGTATAAATAGCGGAGGTCTTTGGAATGGAGAGTTCAGTTTGTGATTAAACCCCGTAAAGTAAGCAACGCGAATTGATAGTAAAATACAAGACTTGTTAAAGTGTCATAAATAAAGTAAACTGTTGTACTGTATAAGTAAAATAAAAGGAAGTTAAACCGTTGTAATTATCGTAATTTAAAACGAACCTTGTTTTATTATTGGGAATAAAACAACGCAAAAAAGGACGAATAAGGAAATTCGTAACAATATGTACATATTGACCATGGTGGAATTATCTATCAGGTTTGGTCGTTTAAACAGGTGATGTAATGTTTTCCATGCCATTTTTCGTTTCACTTATCAAAATCATATGTATTGTGGCCGTCGGTGGTGCAATGGTTAGTGTGCGCGCCTCTTGTACATGAGATACTGGGTTCGAACCCTGCTCTGACCACATTTAAAAAAAAAAAATTTCTTTCGGCGGCGGCAACCTCGCATAGTGATGGCGACACTATCGAGTATATAGCCATGAAAAAGCTTCTCAAAATACAGTTCGGAATCGGTGTAAAACTGTAGGTCCCAATCAATGAGTGAAAACTGGGAACCGCACAGCTCAGTGATTGTGAGAAGCTCTCCCCTGTCCCTTCATGGGATGTAATGGGAAACCATTTATTTTTTGTTCTGTTGTTGTTGCTTACAACTACAATAATATGTGCTGCTACCATGTATTTGTTGGCACGTGTTGCCATATCAAATTTTTTTCACCCATTACAGCAAATGTTGCCACATTTCGTAGTATTAAGTGTGAATCGTTTTATTTGGAAAGCCGTAAGTGGCGATAGCTTAATGGAATAAAAAACAGCCTTAATATTACTTAAACGATTGAACGCTGTTTTTTATTTCCCAATGTAACATTTACTAATGTGTTCATAGAAATCGAACACTCACTAGACTTTTTTTTTACACACACAGACTAAAGCGAATTGCCTTCTGCTGCTTTTATTACAAATGACGAAATCCCAAAAATGTGTATATTTCAAGTCCCGAATCCCGGAATTTGAATAACTCAGTCCCGAACGACATCCCTAGTCGGTTATAGATTAATTACACTAATCATTATACACTGTGATTCATGTGAAACACAGTTGGAGAAGTTTTACTCATTATTTATTGATTATTACAATATCATTAATCAATTGCTTAGAATTCGATTTTCTAAATATTCCCTTACCTCTACTTGCAAATGAGTCATAATAATTTTATCTAATCGTTAAATTCCAAAGTTCCCTTAACTACTATTGTTAATTGTATAACCCTATGATACCACATCTATTGCGAATATCATGTAAAGCTTACAAAATTGTATAAACAAATACTTGTATAACTATAAAAATGTGCGATGAAAACTACATTAAAAGTATAATTTAAAAAGGAAAACTATGTCTTAGTACAGAACGTTTCAAAAGTGACCACCCTATTGGAAGATGCTCTTATTTTGGCAAATGGCCGCCAATGTCAAATCTGTTTTGACATTTGAGGACTAGACAGATATAGAATACAAGTAAACAAGCCATGGAGCGAAACTCTCCCCAATAACGCGGAATAATCGTGTCTATTTTTTTGCGTAACGCGAATTGGCGCATCGCGAATACCGTCGGCGATTCCCCGGCAGTCCGACACCGACTGCGCAAACACTACGCCGTTTGGCCACTAACCTTGAATAGTGTGGGACCACACGAGACGTTGCCAGGAGTGGCCGGCCCCGGAGCGCCCGTTCTGCCGGGAATATCGCCGCTGTTGCCGAGGATGTCGAGCTGTCGCCGGAAAAATCGACCAGACGCCGTGCCTCGCAATTAGCCATCAGCCGGTCGTCCCTATGGCGAATTTTGGTCAAAGACCTGCGCATGTTCCAACACAAAGTCCAGTCCGTGCATCGACCGCCAAATGCGTGTAACCTACGCCCAAGCCATCCTCAATCTCGTGGACGATTTTCCCACCAAAATCATAATGAGCGATGAGGCTCATTTCCACCTCAGCGGGTACGTGAACAAGCAAAACTATCGCTTCTGGGGCAATCCACGAGTGTTGCACGAGGAGCCATTACACCCGCTCAAAGTGACTGCATGCGACGCTGTTCACGCTGGAGGAGTCATCAGGCCATTTTTTTCGAGAACGCCGCTGGTAAAACGACAACAGTGGACGGTGCGCGCTAAAGGGCCATGTTAATCGAGTTTTTTCTGCCGAAATTCGACGAATTAGGACTGGAGGACATGTGGTTCTAACAGGGCGGAGCAACGGCACGCACTGCGCGAGCCACAACCGATATTCTGAAGGCGGCGTTCCCGGGTCGCCTCATCTCTCATTTTGGCGATTTGCACTGGCCCGCAAGATCGCCCGATTTAACCGTTCCATACCTTTTTTTGTGGGGTTTTTTGAAGTCCCGTGTTTACGTGAACAAGCCCGAGACCCTGGAAGCCCTCAAGGTCAACATTCGACACGAGTGCGAGAATCTGTCGCCCGAAGTTCTCGCCGAAGTGATGAAAAATGCCATAAAACGAGCCCGTATGTCGCCGATATCATCTTCTGAACTGAACCAATAAAATTCTAAAGTTTCAAATAAACATAATCAAAAAACAGAATCGAAGTTTTTCATTTAGAGAAAAAAATGAGAGCCAAACAACATCGGATGACTTCTTTTGAAACACCTTGTAGAAGAGTCGACGTTTCCCGTAATATCTTCTGACTAAACTACGTATGAATCTGATATCTCGCCAAATAAAACAAACCATTGACATTTTAGGACTCTGAACCTCTTTATTATTGTAATTTTTGATTAGTTGAAATTCCTTTTGAGCTAACAGATCATGTCCGTGGTAAAATAAGTAAGGTAAACTCATTGGAATAGCTAATTTGAACTTTGTTCTTGCTTAGGTGTTTCTCTTATGTCAAATTTAGTTATATTTTGAAAGCGTTTTTCAGTTTAAAATGATGCGTGAAGTAAAGTAAATATAGCGTTATCAGTAGTTGAAACCAACTGAGTACTACAGACGATTCGAATAGAGACTTGTAGACTTTGGCCGCTCATAGCGGTGGCATTGCTTTATCTTTATATAATTTTCCGTTCTTTTTATTTTCACACAATATCCACAAATCACCATGGCAAGATGCAGCATCGAGCAACATGTGCAAACGATGAAACATTATTATAAAAATTGGTCTTTCCTAGCGACAATGATGCGCGATATATGCTCGTTTTGCAAATAGGCCAAATGAAGGAACAAATTCGTTGGTTTCTCACACGCAACTTGTTGCATTCAATTTGAAGATCTACCATCCCTATTGGACGATCCTTTTTACAGAGAGATTGCAACAGCTACCTGTCGTTCCAAGGCAAAATTACCATATTCACCTGACTTGGTGTCTAGCTAATTCGAACTTTATGTACCGTACGAGGCAAATTTTGCATTTTATATAGTTGTTCACTTGCTATAAATAGTATTATATTTATTAATTTTTTTTAATGGTTTGCTCTGATTTAATTTATTGTTCGTATTATTATTTTTATTATTCGTTCACAATCATTAATTTCTTTCCCTTGCAATAAACTAATTTCATCCGAGTGGTTGTATAAAATAGTACAGCACTACAATTAAATTTAATTTTGTCTGTCAGAATCCGAAAGATCATTTTGAACTACATTTTTGAATTTATGTAAGTATATTATATTAATATTATGTAACTTTCATTGACGTTTCTCATAACATTCACTGACGTTTATTCAACAGTGTGGGACATTTTTTTCAATACAAAAATAGAATCATTTTCCAGGTTGTGCTATTCAAACAACTAATTTAGTTTTTTTCATGTCGTTGTGTTCCCCACTTTCTAATTCAAATGCATTTTGGTTATGATCTTTGTTGGTGTACTGTTATTGTTTGTATTCGTTTGTGTTGACTTGTACAGCCTCGGCTCACTAAACAAAACAAAATGCCTGTTGATGTTGCCTACAACACCTACTACTATAACCTGTTCTAAATACATCTTGCAAGGTATATTTTGTTTGGGATCAAACGTTGTAATTATTGCATCCAGCTCCATCTAGAAAATATCCCATTGAACAAGAAATTACCCAAGGCATGTGCGATATCTAGTTAATTCCTTTATCTATGAATCTGATGTTGCAAGGCTGATCTAGTAGAGGTTAAGGCATTAGAACAGCTGATTTCGCTTTGTTATAATTCAGTGTATTTTGTTATTGTACTTTTTTGTTTACTTTGCTTGGTCATATGCATAGAATAACACATACCATAGAAGGTTTTATTCGCTCAATAAATTAAACGTCATAGGTACGATGGAAAGTAAACATTGGATGGTGGAAAATATGGGTTCAATAATACCAGATAGTTTCAATAGTATACAGCGATCAACAAAGGAACAAAAACCGAATTTCGTGTTTTTGTGGAAAACTAGTTGTGTTAAATACAATACAAATGTATACCAACGATAAAAGTCAATAAAAACGTGCAAAATATATTTAAATTTTTCAGTTCTACACCAAAACGACAGGAAAAAGTTAAGTGAACATATTTTGTAACTCCACCTGGTGTAAGATAATTTTAAATTTAATTGCTCTCATTTTCACAAACCTACGATGAGAGTGTGAAATGAAACGTCAGATGAGAGAATAAGTTTATCTAGGTATGTATTAGTCTATGGTCATATGTATTAGCAAAGACGATTTACAATTAGACGACCAGAAGATGTGCCCAACTTGGCAACCCTGGTAAAAGAGAACCAAAAAGTGCTAGAAGTTCACTCAAACGCATTTTTCTCTCGCGTCATATCTTGCTTATTTCATACTTTTTGCATAGTTTATGTAATTTTACTTCAACACGGTTGGAATTTGTATAGTTATATACAATAACACTATCAAAAAGCTGCTCGTGAATTGAAATATTCAATGAAGAGAGTAAGAGAGAGAGTAGAGAAGTACTAGGGTTTCACTCGTTTTGTTTGTTTGCATTTGAGTGAAGAAAAATGTTGACTGTCTACTTGTACATCGTTTTTGTTTGATATTTAGAGTCAGTGATGCCAACTTAGCTCTTTTGGAGCTAGATTTAGCACTTTTCGATCTTGCGAAACGCGAAAAAATTGTCATTGGTGTTTTTTTTCATAAACGCGTAATGTGCACGCGTTTTGAGTTTTTATTTAGCCCGTTTTCTATACAACACCAATTTGCTAAGGAATGTTGTTGCTTCTATCGATGCTTCTACCGTTTAACACCGTTGACTGTTTGATTCTATTTTTGTATTGGTTATTACGTTTAATACTTATAAATTTTTTGGTGGAGGGACACCCAAAAATATCGGAAGGTTTTTTTAAGAATTGGTTAAACCCCCAATGACGAGTCCAAGGCAATATGTATTTATTGTTAAGGTATGATTGCAGCAAAACACTTCGATATGCGTAACAAACTATTCTAGATCACAGAAACATATGAAAGACATGGAGCCTTTCTTGATGGTTGGTACAACCAGAGACAGAACAGAAAGCAAAAATGTCAGGCAATGCTGGCACTCGTCACATCTGCACTACAAACAGGAGGATGATAAAATTTAATGAAACAAGTTGCGTGTGAGATATCACCAAATTTGTTGTTTTATTAGAAAGGCCTATCAAGAACATTATGTGGGGAATATGCCGTCATTTAAACGACAGCCGCGGCTTCGGTGTATATCAGGCTAAATTTAAACGATGGAGCGGGCTATGTTGTCTGAGAGCACTGCACACTGGGACAGATTGAAAAAATTCCAAAAATCGGAGCAGTAATCCAGATAAAATAAGTTACTTAAACAGTGGCCAATTAACCACTGAGGTCGAAAATTAACTGTTTTGAAGGTTCCATGCACGTTGTTGATCAGGCAAGGGGCCCAAAGTTGAGTATTGTTTCAATACATGCATGAAGGCTAATTTTGGGTTATTTTTAGTAGATGTGTGTTCTATGAAGGTTATGTTTCTGGTTGTTTTAAACTCTTTTTTATTGATTTTGTGTTATAAGAGCTACGAAAATGTATATTAAGTTAATTTAATTTACTTAAGGTTTCTAGTTCAATTGCAATGAAAGTAGTTGACTAAAAATGTTACATTTTTTAATCTTTTGTGGTTAATCTTTTGTGGACCGCCAAAAATTAGCACCAACTAGGAACAGCGCGCGATTTTCACTTCTGAATACTTTGGACCCTAACCGAAGTCACTGATTTTATTTCGTTACCCTTTACTACCATTTGCTGAAGAAAATTTTTTTTTAAACTTTGCTCTAGTTTTTGATTTAAAATTTAAATATAAATTACTTGCGTAAGAATTGATTTTTTTCAGTGTAAATTCAAATACATTACTGTGTCGGAATTTAGGTCTGGCAATACCATAAAATGTCAAACTAAAATTTCGAAATTTCAAACTAAAATTTTGAAAGTTCCGAGGACGACGATGATGAAAATGTCGAACGTAATGATATAGATTTTTTTAAACCAAGTTTTTTTTTGTGGTCCCAAATAAATCTTGTATGGTTACGAAACAAACTACAAACTTCTCAAACTTTTTATTTATTTTATAATTCCTAATAAATTTGGTAGAAAAGTTTAAAACGTTAAACGTTGTTAAGAAACTAAATTTTATGTGAAAAGGTAGAATTTCACATGCTCTTCCCTCCGTTATGTTAGTTATCGAAATCCTGATCGAAAAATGTTTGCCAAAAACGAAATCGGGCCATCCAAAAACCTATGAAACGATACCCATAACGTTTTTTTTTAAATTTAAACCCCCCCCCCCCCACTATAACTCCAACCACTATATATCCAACCAATGGAAAAAGCAACGCCAGAAATGACCTCAGCACCCTCGAAAACCTACCGACTAATGAGTTTGACACGACTAAAAGCAAAAACAACGACGTTATTAATTTTGTCCGGTCATTTTTTCAATCTGTCCCAGAGTGCACTGGTATTTGTGACTTATTGGCATGGATCTGCGACTTAAGGAAACCCCACAAGAAAAGTGTAAGTGGGTCAAATCGCACGGTGTCTGTGGCTAGTTCACGTCGCCTCTGCGTGAGATAAATCGTAGATAGGTCGTGCAGAATGCCCGTTATGGCATCGGCTGCGTAGCACGTAGCGACATCCTGATGGAACCACAGTTCGGTAACGCTCTCCGTTGACGGACCACAATCTTGACCAAACAATGGCATTCTGTACATGCATTGCCACTTGATATTGATTGGCCTTGTCCTAAATCCGGCAATGCTTGTTGATGCACCCATTTATTCAAAAATGAATGTATTTGGTAACAAGGTTGTATCATTCGCACATGTTGCTCGACACCGGAACTGGCCATGGTGATTATCTCTAATGTCGGAAATATAAATAACAGGAAGATTCACAAAAGATAAAACAACATAACCGACGTGCAATGTTAAATCTGCCTGTCCTTATTTGGCAATCCCCCCATTTATTAAGCGCGTTTTAGCACTTTTGGGATTTTTTTGTCCGTTTTCGTTATTTGGCGCATTTTACCACTTTTTAGGTACTTCGACGGCGCGTTTTGTTCCTGAAGAGTTGGCATCACTGTTTAGGGTCATAAAACGAAAAAAAATCCACGTTGTTGGTGCCCACAACAACAACAAATCCTACTGCGTTAACCTCTACTAGATCAGCCCATAGAATAATACATACTTAGATAAACTTATTCTCTCATCTGACGTTTCATTTCACACTCTTCATAGTAGGTTTGTGGAAATGAGACCAATTAAATTTAAAATTACCTTACACGAGGTGGAGTTACAAAATATGTTCACTTAACTGTTTCCTGTCGTTTTGGTGTAGAACTGAAAAATTTAAATATATTTTGCACTTTTTTGTTGACGTTTATCGTTGGTATACATTTGTATTGTATTTAACACAACTAGTTTGCCACAAAAACACGAAATTCGGTTGTTGTTCCTTTGTTGATCGCTGTATACTATTGCCACTATCTGGTATTATTGAACCCATATTTTCCACCATCCAATGTTTACTTTCCATCGTACCTATGACCTTTAATTTATTGAGCGAATAAAAGCTTCTATGGTATGTATTATTCAATGGATCAGCCTTGTGATGTTGGTTACCTTTTATACAAATTCTTGCTGAATTTTGCACAATTTAAAAAGGTTGTGATGACATCACTGTTACTGCAAAGAGAGATATCGACCAATTAAACGTCAAAAAAATGCAGGGGCAGCTCCAAACAAACATGCGAGACGTAAATGCGCGTGATTTTTCGTAGCGTGTTCAAAAGGCACTTGCATGCTGAACGCAGCCTGAACACGCATAGTCTAAATTAGCTGTAAGTACAGGTATGTGGATTTGATTGCAATTGTCGGCCATTGCTTATCATATCCATAAACATAAAATAAATAAAAAATAAATGGTTTCCCATTACATCCCATGAAGGGACCGGGGAGAACTTCTCACAATCACTGAGCTGTGCGCTTTCCAGTTTTCACTCACTGACTCACTGATATCCATAAACATGTACATATAAAATACTTTAGACCCTAAATTACCAGCAATGAAACAAATCCTTTCAAAAAAGTAATTGTATTCATATTTTTGCATATGTAGAATTAATTCAAATTAAACTACAAAGTATTATTGCCATATCGTATAATTAATTGGGCATTAGTTGAAATGATGTAATAAAGCTTAGGTACAGCAGTAACAGAGAGCAACCTATAAAGGTCCAAACAGAACCAAATACGAAAAAAAATTTTAGCATAGCGTCTAAACGAAATGGGATAGAGAGATCGTCTGGCGACTTAAGTTGATTTTTTTTATATATATATATATTTGCGGCTCTTTTCTGCAATTTGTTTGAAAGTTTGGAAACATATTATTATAGTTGTAAAGTAATTAAATTTTGTTACTGCTTTTTAAAATTTGTTTAAGTCACTTAACAATAAACAATTTTGAATCCTTTTCTTTAATTTTCTTTTATATCCACATTAGGGTGGCCCTTAGCTAATAGTAATTTTTCGAAGGTTAGCATTTTGCTGCTCCCAACTTCTGATCCTATTCTAATGAACAAAACACAAAATTTCAGCTTAACTTTAAGGCGACCCTCAAATGGCTTGAAATTGGAACGTAGTTACACTATACTATAATTAATTCCTATCAAAATACGGTATAATCTTCCCTATATCGCCCGTTTCCTATTTTTCGTACAGAAATTTATGTGGACACATCCAGGCTATCCCAGCAATTGTTTACAAATTATTTCAGAAAATTCCAGATATAACGTGAAAAACTAAAGCAGTATTCGTTTTATTTAATAACGTACATAACTTCAATAAGAGTAACGCCTTTTTATTTACAATAATAATTTCTATAAATCAAAACATAATACGAATGAAAAAACAATGAACGTTATTTTTTCCTAAGAGAGGATTTGGTAGCAGTTGTATATTTTTTACGATCTCTGGTAACGATTTGTAATACAAACTCTTTTTCAGCCTCATATTTTGAGAGAATGTTATTCTTATCCTGAATGAGTTTGACACCTCTCTCTGCAACGCCATTCACAACAACTATCGTCTTAAGTTTTTTAATTGCATTTTTATATCCAAGATCATCCTTCTATGTTGAAGGGTCTTTGTCGAGGAAAACAATACTGAGAGAAAATCTCGTGAAATTTTTCGAACTAGGAGTTTTTCGAACTAGGAGTTACAAACGACGAAACTCAATATTCTTTTGGTCTAGAATGTACCTCTGGATGATTTTAAGTCTTCTTCCTCTTCTTAACTTTTATTTGCTTCCAGCATAATTTGAGCCATACGTGCCTTAACCACAGTTGGTACATTGTCATCAAATAAGGATAGAACCACAGTTTCTGGAACTAAATTCTGGGGATGTTTCGAAATTTTTTTTCGCAGTAACCTTACTAATTTCAGGATGAATATCCTGATAATTTATCAGTTAATGCATGAAGAGGAAATCATGATAAGGTGCTTTAACTGCTTCTGATGACAGAAACCAAGCTCGAACGTACACTCGAGCAAGAAAAATACTTATTCTTGTTAAAGAGTTCTTCTCCCTATGAGATAACTGAAATTGATTCTGAAACAGATATATCTTAAATACATAAATTGCTTTTGCCATCCACCTAGCCTGACTTACAGCTCCTTGTTTACGAAACGACACCCCCTTGTTCGGAATGCCACCCAGAAAGATCCTCGTTAATTTCAACAATTCTCGGTAATCATCTAGCTGTTGCTTTTGTGTAGAAAGCTAATGTTCAATAAATTGATGAATGGTAGTTATCAGTTATGTAAACATTCTTGTCGATTTTCGCCCAGGTTTCTCTAAATCTTTTCAAAAGCGTCATGTCTGAACCAGAAGTTGCATCCATCAGCGAGTCCAAACAGTTTCTCAAATCTAACTAAAAAATGTGATAATGGTTGGGGAGGTACAACAGGTCACGATTAAACAACTTTTCTAGATTTGTACAGGCACCATTTACTCGACCTGTATTGCTTGCTGTCGTATGCCCCACTTGTCCACTGCATGGTAAACAGCCATCGCTTGGTCTTCCCCTGAGGATGTTGGGATTTCAGGGATTTCTTTGCCTTGAAATATATTGCCAGTCTATTAACCTTTTCCACACCTATGAGTATTGTATGCAATTTTCCCTTCCAGTGTAACACTAATTCTTGGCAGTCGTTTAGGTTAAATTTGCGCTGAATTTCTGTGTATCTCGTTTCCCTACTTTATTTTCTAAGACGTTGAAAAAAAGTGCCAAGTTTTACCCAGATTTCAGTATTACCTAGTTTTCCGTATCAGGGAGGGGTCTTGCGGTGAATCCAGGGAAAACGGAGGTCATGCTTATTACCACGAAGACCAGGATACCTAAGTTTAATCTTCCTTGGCTAAGTGGAATAGTGATTCCACTATCAACACACGCCAAGTGCTTCGGCGTGATACTAGGCCCTAAACTATTCTGGAACAGTAACATAGAGCAACGCGTATAGAAAACAACCGTTGCATACTACGCTTGTCGGAAAATGATCGAAAGCCGATGGGGTCTCCGACCGAAAATGGTGCCATTGATGTACACTAGTATAATCAGACCTGTACTCTTCTTCGGAGCAATGGTATGGTGAAACTGATGTATAGAGTACAGAGATCAGCTTGCATCGGAATAACAGGGGCAATGAGGACGTCTCTAGCTGAATCCCTTAATACAATGCTTCATACTATACCAATTGACCTTCACATAATAGCTAGTGCAGCCTGGAGCGCTACCCTGGAAGAGCAACGCATATGGACATGCGAGAATACTACATACAATCCCAAGAGAACTCAATATAACCACCGATTACTGCACCCCTCATTAATGTTTGATAACCTATTCGATGTCAGGTTTCCCAGAAGAATAGAGTAGGATCAAGGGGAAGCACTGGCAGGTTTTGATACCAAAGAATTTACGGACGGATCCAAAATGGAATGTGGAACCAGCTCGGGTGTCTTCTCCGAAGCGGCAAGCCTCAATTTATCATTCAAACTCCCAGACAAGTGCTGCGTTTTCCAAGCGGAAGTATTGGCCATCAAGACAGCCTGCGCCGAACTTATACAACAACGGAGAACAGAGCGCATTGGAATATTTGTAGTTAGCCAAGCCGCTCTCCTATAACTTAAATCTGACAACACTGCATCTAAACTCGTTAGCGAATGTTAGCGAAGCCGCTCTCCTATCACTTAAATCTAACAACACTGCATCTAAACTCGTTAGTGAATGTAGGTCGGCTGGCCAATGTGTGTGCTAGGTCGGCTGGCGAATGTGGTTCATACTTGGATACCAGGCCATAAGGGTCTTCTAGGGAACGAAAGGGCAGACGAACTAGCCAGGGCGGGATCCTCTTCCACCGAACTCTATATGGTGCCAACCGAACTCCATATGGTGTCACCGAACTCCATATGGTGCAGTGGCAACGTCTATGGGGTAGGGCAAAAGAGGTAGATTCCTGCATTACCTTTAACGAACAAAGGCCAGATGGGATAGGACGGAAACGTGCCACATATCCAGAAACACATGGCCTGAACATAGTCTTCACCGGACTAACTCCCTGATTAGCCATAATCGGGGGAACATATCAGGGCTAATTGCCTTGTTGGCCGGGAACTGGCAAATCGGTAATCCCGCAAGACGACTGAAGCTTCCATATAATGACCACTGCCGTGCCAGCGAACACGCAGAAGAAACATCCCCTCTGCAGTTGTCCGACTCTATTTAATAGACGCCTAAAGACTATAGGTCGACCCGTCCTTCACTAGAGATAGATCTAGGGGACCTAATGAGGTATCTCCGATTAACAGGATAGTGCGTTTCAGTGATCTTTCTTCCTTATGTTTTAGTTTTTGATCTTTTTGGTGCTGAAACATTAAGAATTTCTGATCCTCATCATTTTACATCAGTTCCAAATCATCTGAATGAGCTATATTGTCCATATTTTCCACAAAAATATCTCTTCCTTCTTTTTCCTTGCCTGTAATTCTAGTCAACTTTTTCTGAAAACTTTTGCATTCATCAAAGAGTTTGAGAAACTTATCAATGCAGTTCTCATTTCTTTTAGTAGGAGTTTGTGACTTTTGCCAAAAAGTTGAAACTTCTTGAATTACCAATGCTGCGCCTTCCTTCGTTGCAAGATTTAAGGGTTGCATCACGATATATATAGTCAAAAACTTAATTGTAGTACCTTCTTCTAAGGAGAAAAAATGATTTCGGAATTCCATAACGGTCCGAGTGGTGGACATCTAGGTATAACCCAAACCATAGAAAGCTAAAGTTGTTAACAAGTGGTAGCCGATTATATAGCGAATTGCATACAATGTCTGACAGATAAGGGGCCATGACGAAGTAGTCTTGGCCAGATGCAGCAATACAACTCTGGTGCACCCTTTGACCGAATTGATATGGATGTGTCTGATACATTTTTAGTTAGTAGCTCAGAAAACCAGTACGTGTTAGTGGTTATGGATTACTTCAGTAAATGGCCTGAAGTATACCCTGTTCCAAATCAGGAAGCAAACACCATAATTAAAATATTTGTGGATAACTGGGTATGTCGATTTGGTGGGTAGAAATTTTGAATCCACCATCTTCAAAGAAATGTATGAGGCATACGGAATTCCAAAAACAAGAACCACACTATTGCCTCCTCAGTCTGGTAGCATGGTTAAAAGATTCAACCGAACTCTTGAAGAATACCTGAGGAGTGTGGTCAGCGCAGATCAAAGAGATTGGGATGAACACATACCAAAGTTCCTTTTGGCAGACAGGTCAGCCACCCATGAGTGACAAACTCAGAAGGATTCCATGAAGGCCAGCTAGTTTTACTTTTGAACACACTGCATAAAAATATTTATCTCCAAAATTACACTTACTGGGAAGGCCCTTTCAAGGTTGTCAAACGAATAATTGACGCGGTTTATGGAATCCAGAAAAGTCAAAGTCCAAGAGCTAAAATCAAGGTCGTGCATTTGAAAAGACTAGCCCTGTATGGAAAACGCGAACAAACACGCTTAAGTGGGGGGAGGGTTACGATTAAGTAAAAGCTTGTACTTACTCTTAATTACCAAATTAACATAATGCAAATAACAGGGCGATTAATGCTGCACTGAAAGTGTACCCTTACAACATATCAGTTCGCCAAACCGGTATTATAAATTCGGACATGATATTTCACCACTGGTACTGGAAATGACTAGAAATCTCCACATACAACTTACCGACAATGAAACATCACGGCTATTCTAGTTATTAGTAGATTCTTCGAGAAATACGAGGGTTGAATTTTATGTTTCGGGATTTGGCAACCCTAGTGTTGCAATCTGGCAACTGACAGCTCTATCGTAAAGTTGAACATTTTTGAGATTATGCGTACTCAGAATGTTTTGACATACGAGCGCTATTTGTGTTGTTTACAGTAACTTAAAAGATTCATCTCGGCCCAAAAATGGAATTAAATCGTGAACATTTTCGTGCGATTATTTTTTACAACTTTCAACGTGGATTAACTCAGCAACAGTGCATGGATGAACTTAATTCAATTTTTGGCGATGAAGCTCCATCAAAGACCAGTGTTTATCGATGGTACGGTGAATTCAATCGTGGTCGTAGTTCACTCCAAGACGAATTTCGTGAAGGTCGTCCAAAATCAGCTGTTGTTCCGAAAACCATTGATGCTGTGCGCGAACTGATTTTGCAGGATCGTCATGTGACCTATCGTGAGATTGAGACAACCTTAGGCATTAGTGGGACCAGCATACATTCAATATTGCATAAACATTTGACTGTCAACAAAATTTGTGCGCATTGGATCCCACACAATTTGTCAATCGCTAAAAAAAAGGCTCGTGTCGATTGGTCGAAATTAATGCTCCAAAAATACGATCGCGGTGCTTCGAAACACGTCTATGACATCGTGACAGGTGGTGAATCCTGGATTTACGCGTATGAGCCCGAAAGTAAACAGCAGTCAACTGTATGGGTGTTTCAAGATGAGCCAAATCCAACAAAAGTTGTTCGCGCCCGAAGCACTTCCCAGCAAATGGTCGCCTGTTTTTTCGGAAAAACCGGACATGTCGCAATCGTACCACTAGAACAACGCAGAACAGTTAATTCTGAGTGGTACAAAACCATTTGTTTGCCAGTTGTCTTCCAAGAAATCTGGATAACCAACCGCCGAAGACGGATCACTCTTCACCACGACAATGCGAGCTCTCACACATCGGCTGAAACAACTGCATTTTTGAGCACCCAAAACATCGATTTGATGGGTCATCCGCCGTATAGTCCTGACTTGGCACCGAATGACTTCTTTTTATTCCCGTACGTAAAAAACAAGCTGAGAGGTCAACGTTTTCGACACCTGGAGAAGCGGTTGGTGCATACAGAATGCATGTTTTGGAGATTCCTCAATCAGAGTGGCAAAAGTGTTTCGACAATTGGTTCAAACGCATGCAAAAGTGTATAAATCTTCATGGGGAATATTTTGAAAAAAAATAAAGTGATATTCGGTGATTAAATTTTGTTTTTGTTCTCTAATCCCGAAACATAAAATTCAACCCTCGTAGATGGCAGCACTTGAAACTCTGGTGACGGATGGAAATTGACGGAAGTAATATAAACAGCAGCTGAGCAGCATTTATGACAAACACAATTGTGAGCGATTGCATCTAACTACGTCGGCAATAGTGTAAAGTAATATTAAAATAGTTGAAATGTAGACTTATTGTAAACTGTGTGCGCGGCTCTTGTGCATGAGAACGTGGATTCGGTCCCTGCTCTGAGCACCTTACAGTTCCTTAGATGACAGCCACCTCGCTTAGTGATGGCGATACTATCGAGTACTTAGCCATGAAAAAGCTTATCAAAATACCGTTCGGATCCGCTGTAAAACTGTAGGTCCCAATCAGTGAGTGAAAAATTAGAAAACGCATAGCTCACTGGTTGTGAGAAGCTCTCCCCAATCCCTTCATGGGATGTAATGGGAACCGTTTTTTTTAAGTAAAATAAAAAGGAACTAAAACTGTTCTTATCGTAATTTGAAAACGAACATGGTTTTTTAACGGAAGTAAAATATCGCTAAAAAAGACAATTTAAGTAAATTCGTAACAATATTCAAGGAAATATTCAAGGAAATTCGCAAAACAAGGACGACACCATTACATCCTCAGTCTGATGGTATGGTAGAAAAATGCAATCGAAATTGTGAAAAATATCTGAGAGAGGTGGTTGTATCGAAAGAGAAGATCACATACCGAAATTACTTTTGTATGTCGGCCACTCATGAGCTAAAGCTGCCTGGAGATTTGGAGTGTGGTACTAAGACGACAATTACCAGGATCAGAATGTTCTCCATGAATTTGTGCGCAGCAGAATTAAGATGGTCAGTAATAAGATGAAATAAGATACGACGGCGTGGTAAATTAAGAATGTGAATGCCAGCTAGTTTTACTGTTCAACAACCAGTCCAAGAAAGGCTTATCACCAAAGCTGCATACGAGAGATGCACACATTCGAGGAACCTATTATGCAGAAACGGTTCTTTACAAGGCTCGACCCGACCGGTTCCTACAGGAAACGAATCACGGTTCCAAAATAAACGAAAACTGATTCAAATGAACCAAAATACGGGTCGAAATGGTCAAAAAAGTGTTATTAAGGGAACGAAAAAGGGTCCAAAAGAACTGAAACCGGTTCCAAAAAAAAAACAAGAAACGATTCAAAATGAACTGAAAACGGATTTAAATGAACCGTAAAACGGAACCAGAATAACAGGACTCGGTTCCAAAGGAAAAGGGTATGAAAATGAGTATGTCTATCAAATTTGTTAACCCTATAATAAAATATTACACTTAACACTCAGTGACAGCAATTTGCTGAGAACCGGACACGGTCCAAATACCCGGTTCTTCTTGGAACCGACTCGATAGACCCGGTTCTTCAAATTCGCGGAACTGCACATCACTACTACATACCCACGGGGAGAGAACCATAAGGTAGTAAACAAAGTAAATAACTTGGTCTATCGAATCCAGAAAAGTTAAAGTCCAAGAGCTAAAATGAAAGTCGTGCGTATGCTACGACTATTGTCCTATGGAAAACCCCGGAGTTGAGCCTGCTCGGGATGAAAAGGTTTAAGTGGGGGACTGTGTTACGATAAATTCTTTGGATGTTCGGTTTAACGAACTGCTATCTCATAATAACGATAGCATGTTAACAAACCGGGTGGGGCATAGAGCAATATACTAAGAGTTTGTAACAGCTGTTTTTCTTGGACGGGAAACCAATAAAAGTCAGTGGAAAAGTTGGAGCACAGAGTTATACAAACTTGGCAACCCATGCAGAATGAGAAATCTTTATTTTAATAAATTTGTGTTTAATATGCAATCTCTATAACTAATTTTACTCTAACACTTCATTACATTTTGCTTCATTTCACTTGTAATCCCTTTTTTCCTCGAATTAATTATCACAAAAATATTCCCAGTTGATTAGTTTTGTACTTTTGGTTCAATTGTGTAAAGGCAAATGTATGAAAAACGCATTGAGCAACCCTACACACTTCCAGTCATCTATCTATATTTCTCTTTCTTACTTTATCCTGCATGTTTCGGCAACTCTAAGGTTGATCAGCTGTGGCATAAACTAGACGACCAGAAGATGTTCGCAACTTGGCAACCCTGGTAAAAGAGAACCAAAAAGTACTAGGAGTTCACTCAAACGCATTTCTCTCTCGCGTCATATTTTGTTTATTTCATACTTTTTGCATAGTTTATGTAATTCTACTTCAACATGGTTGGAATTTGTATAGTTATATACAATAACACTATCAAAAAGCTGCTCGTGTATTGAAATATTCAATGAAGAGAGTAAGAGAGAGAGTAGAGAAGTACTAGGGTTTCACTCGTTTTGTTTATTGGCATTTGAGTGAAGAGAAATTTTGACTGTCTACTTGTACATCGTTTTTGGCATAAAACCCCTGGGGTGGGTAATATTGCACTTGATTATCTTGATGTTAGTTACACCTAAAAGTATGCCGTTGTTACAAGAATAAAAGCTACTACCTGCATTCCCAACCTTCATGAACAGATAACGCAGGTTTCCAATGTCACTAACACCAGTATTCGGAATGTACCACAAATAAACCACAAACTGTTCATGGAAGCCGCTCATAGAAAGGTCTGCAAAATTGCTAGATGGCGCTGTCTTTAGGTGTTAAACTTGTACAAATAGCTGATGTCGTTTGTATAGAAAAGTACGAAACGTTAACGAGTAGTGAAAAGGTTGAATAAAAACGTAGTTTCAAAATAATTAGTGGTATTCATGTAAACGCGAAAACTGGCACAGCAAACGTCAAAATAAAACAAAACAATTCTTATACAAAATGACTTGCAGTCTTCGAGACTCTTGCGCGTTTACATGGACTGTTGTACTTAGGGTAGTTTAAAAGTAACCTTGTTTTATTATCAAACTTCAGGAAAGATCTAAACATTTGTTTTCCAAACGAGGCCAGGTAGTTGCCATATAATGCTCTATATTTCCCCAATTAATCAAGTAAATAAAATTAAACTCCAAAGTACATGTAACACTGATAATAGTGATTTATTTCTCCAAATCAAAAATGAAAAATACATGGAAATCCTTTCAAATACGTCGTACACTTGCGATACATAAGTATAACATAGTAATAATCATACAAAAAAAATAATCAGCTTACAAATAAATTAAGGTACTAAATTAAAGTTCTCATCTTTTCTGCTTGCAGAGAAAAAGAGTAGCACCTCAACAACCAATTTGGTACTTCCGTCATAAGCGTAAGACCGAAATTTCGAATTCACATTTCGATTTCAATTCACTCTAGTTAATTCCACTTGTTAATACAAAAATATACAAATATTTTTCAAGTAAGTAAATGTCTTAAATCTAAGTGATTAAATGAAAATACTAATGTCTAGTTTACAGTTCCATTTACAATTTAGGGTGATCAGGTTGGTGTTTGGGGGGAAAGGGCTTAAACTACAATCTATGAAACATCTAGATTTAATCGGGTTTGTTATCTTGAAAATGTATCCTCCAAAAATAATTTTGTTTATATGTATGTATCTCTATATATACTTGACAATGTGATGGTCCCATCAATATTAATGTACTCCATTGATAATGCAATTTGAATGGATATTGGCTCGAGCATTAGTTGTGGAGACGGAACCATTGCCTACGGATTTTGAGAAAATAGAAGTTTTCAGTTTCTTGATGGGTGGTTCATTAGTAATACTGGAAAAATCAAACTGAGAAGAAAAAGAAGAAAAAATTACTCTCAAACGTTCGGCATAGATTTGGGATTTCTTTCACTTACTCGTTGCTCCAATGACATGTGGGAGATGGGCGGTAATCCAATGCATCCTCGCAAAATATTCTCAATGGCTGCACGTTGACGAAATAGTGAATTCACCACTTGAGTTCCGCGTGGTACCAAAGGAGCCTTGCACAAATAACTCAATATCGACAGTACCGGCTTAAATGGTACCCATGTTTCAGAAGTGCTCGAGTTACTCATGATATGAATACGAGAACAAAATTCACCCAAAATTACTAGATCCAAGATCAAGGGAGAAGCCAACAGCGAATCTTCACAGGTATTGTGAATAACAAGGGTGTTATGGCCACCCATCATAATTTCCGAGGTGTATTCATCCATGGCACGCTTGCTATCGCCAACATAGGGCACATATTTGATTACCACCACATGATCAGGGTGTTCTTTGGGTCCGTAAAGTACACTATTGGATGCTACCATATCATCGACTACGTTACTCTTGGAGATCTGAAACATTAAATATATCAATAGAATACATTATTTTCAAACTTCTTTCCAATCTTACCTCCTTGGATCTAAACTGCTGGGGAGCTGATAAATTTTTGCCATCGTTGTTGCCCAAATGATTGTAACTAGCAATG
Organism: Phaonia tiefii; assembly: GCA_963931995.1. NCBI lineage: Eukaryota > Metazoa > Arthropoda > Insecta > Diptera > Muscidae > Phaonia > Phaonia tiefii. Next base: position 57,432,496 of record OZ008371.1, read on the forward strand.
GACACGGGCTTTATGCCAGCTCCTACTAGAAAATCCACCAACACCGATTTCAATTTAGTTTGGCCCGATTTGAAATCATCCCCCGCAATAAATACTTGCTTGTGCTCAGCCAATTCTAATAGTCCGGGCACAAAGGTGTTCTGTGGCGATCCGTTTATATAGGTACAACCTTCGTCAATGCTGGCCATGGCAAAAATTGTAGAGGGTGAAATTTCCGATTTGTTGGCTTTTAATGAGGCCTCCAGCTCTGCCATGGTCATATTTAATCCAGGCTTAACGTCACTGAACCGCTCTGTGTTAGCGGTCCACAAAACAATAATCGAATCCAAATTCATACTGGTCTTGAAGTCGCGTATGTCACGGCGAATTTGTTCATACTGTTCGTATTTGGTGCCTTCTATCACATTATCCGCTCGATCCGATTGATTTGCTGCTATAAAATCATAATCATATATCGACGGTCTGGGTTTCATGGCGCTCAAGTCTTTATACAGCTGATCTTGTAATTCCACATCGAAAACTTGAGCCCTGCGCATGGACTCGCCAATATTCAAACAGCTTATATCCCAACCATCAACTACGATGTCATCGGGATTAACCATTGGTACGAGATCTTTCATGGGTACAAAAACATCTTTGCCTTCGTCATCAGAGCCCAAAAGCACCGTTGACGCTTGAGTAATGGAGCCAAACCAGTTAGCCTTCTGAATACCGGTCCGCCTGCGCCATTGTAATTGTCGGCGATTGGCTTCTAAGGCGGCAGTTAAAGTGGAACCATTGTTGCCACCCCAGCCTACTAGCATCAAACCCAATTTGGGAACGCGTCTATCGGTGCGGATTTTTAAATTTGTAGTTTCAGGGAATATCTAAAGAAGTAAAAATACTTTTGTTAGAAATTTTACAATTTATTAAGATATTTAAATTTTATTTATTATTCAAAGTTTAAAAAAATATATAGTAAATAATCGACAATTGTAGGCATAGAGAAATATTTGGCCTGTTTTTTATTCCCTGCTAAACTAATATTTCGACGACTTTGTATGGGCAATTAAGCGATTTTAAGCGGCACTCCATACGAAGTCGTCGAAAAATTAGTTTACCAGGGAATAAAAAAAACAAGCTTATTAAAGAGAAGCCATGAGTATTTCAGTTCCACCAAATTCTCGTCGAAAGTTACTGGACTAACGACAGTTTTGAAACCGGTTGTTTATGCCAGAATTTGCACGTAACACAAACAAAAATGCTTGAAAATTGTGGTGTTCTTCAAATAAAAAGTGCCAATAAAATCAAATATAAAGTCAGTTTTTTCAAGTTGCCTATCGCCCACTCTCTTTCATATTCTGTCCTGTATCAAATTTGTAGCTAGGAGGTCGACCAGCTGTGCCATCGACACCCCCTGATTTTAGGACTGATTTATAAACATGTAAATGAATAAATATTTCCCATCTCTTTCTATGAAGAGACAGGGGAGAAGTTCGCACTTCGTCTTCCGGTAGTGTTACAACTCACTGATTGGGACCTACAGTTGTGAACGGTTTTATGAGAAGTTTATCCATGGCTAATTACTCGATAGTGACGTTGCACTAAGCTTTTATCATGATAATGCACAGAAAAAAATATTCCCGAATTAATTTCAATTACTGATTTGCTTGAAAACAGAGATAAAATTCAATTATTTCATTATTTGACTCAATCATTTGAATACTTGGTTCAACAATTTTACATTTTATAAAGCGAAGAAGATCAATTAAAATTTCACTGGAATCAAGTACTTGTGTACTTGAAATTACAACATTCTTTATATGTTATTTGACGTTTTTTTGTTCGATTTTTAAAGCGAATTTTTGTTGTTGTCAGGGAGAACAAGTGGAAGATGCGCATCACCAAAAATCCGTTACAAACGGTGTTTTGTTATTGCAATCGGCACTCGTCAACACAATGACAGCAACAACACATGTGCTACAAAATTATTGCGAAATCAAAACACATCTTTGAGAATTTACAAATGAATGTTCAAACGAAAAAAAGACATACCATAAGCAAAAACAAAAAATATTCAATATACTTATATTCAAAAAATATGAGATGTTGGTTTTTGTTATTTTGGGTGTTAATGTTAATCATTAAAAATTACCGATTTCCATTGAAAGCGAACACCGACTTTTGATTACCAGAATACTCAAGTTGAGTACGCTAGTAATCAAAACATTATATAATTTCGATTAAACGCTCACTCAACTTGATTACGCGCGTAATCAAAACATTATGTAATTTTGATTAAGCACTCACTCAACTTGATTACACGCGTAATTGAAATTTTCCATAAAAAATTGATTAAAGTCATGCTTAACTCAATTACTAATTTAATCAACAATATTAAGAAATTTTGATAAAATCTGTGCTCAAATAAATATTTGCTTTAATTGAAAACTTTTCAATTACGATCTTACAATTCGAGTAATTGAATTTACAAAAATCGTCATTGGCGGAAATCCAAGTATAAAAATAATTGAATTGACAAATATCGTAATTGATTTGAGCATTCGCTTTTTTCTGTGTGTCGTGATTATCATTCTACGGAAAAGATTGTATAGAGAAGAAAATTTACTCATAGAGTGGAATGCCAACAAAGAAAACGAGTGAAGTGGTTTCTCTGCTCGCTCTCTTACTCTCTTCGTTGAATATTTCAATACACGAGAAGTTTTCTGATGATGTTATTCTATCTAACTATAGAAATTCCAACCATATTTACCTAAATAAAATTATATAAAGTATGTAAAAAGTATGAAATAATAAGTTATGACGCGGGAAAGAAATGCGTTTGAGTGAATCGCGTCGACTTTTTTGCGGGGTTTTCTTCTCTAGCTGTACATCCTTTTGGGCATTTTTACTCGATTTAGTTTTGATATTTTGTATTTCATGATGCCATTATGGAAGTATACCAGGTGGTGGCAGGACGATGTGTTTATTAGTATCAATTATGTCAGTCAGTAATTTTTTCTATGTCATTATTGTAGAAATTCCTTTTTATGCAATTAATGACATTGTTATGTGGAATTTATTTAGAATTTCTTGAAATTTTGTTAGTATTTAGAAAACAAAGAAAGAAAGCAATATCAGCTGTCCTTATACCACAACCTATTATATTAATCATATTTGCATGTGTTGTCATAAAGTAACTATGGTATAGAGAAGAAAAATTACTCAAGGAGTTGAATGCCAACAAAGAAAACGAGTGATGCGCGTCGTTTCTCTGCTCTCTCTTCGTTGAATAATTCAATACACGAGCAGTTTGCTGATGATGTTATTGTATCTAACTATAGAAATTCCAACCTTATTTAAATAAAATTACATAAAGTATGTAAAATGTATGAAATAATCAAGTTATGACGTGGGAATCGCGTCGACTTTTTGGGTTCTCTTCTACTAGGGTTGCCAAATTGCGCCAGTTTTTTCTTCTCTACTTGTACATCATTTTTTGGTGTTGTCATTAATGTACATGTTCAGTGAAGTACGTTTCCTTTACATTCCCAATTCCGTTTCATATTCACACAGTCTCATACTAACAGTGTGTATACAACCAGGGGGTTTCTATGGCACAGCTGATCGAAAAGGTAATACTAGGCCGATGATGGAGAGCGAGAGAGCAAAGAAGACAGGAACTATTTTAAATAGTGTTTATTGATACTAATGACAGCTAAATTATGTTTTATGTTGTTTGCATTGAGCGAAAATACGCATTCCCTTTGATTTCTGCACGTTTTTAAGCGTAAAATTGGTAAAATACAGCAGCAAATAAAACTCTATGAAATGGCCTACTACCTCGTCGTCATGAAGGCAATTCGAAGAGAGTAACGGAAACTCTTAAGTATTACTCTATAATACAACTACGCAGTAAAAATGATTTGTGGCATGATAATAAAGCAAATTTCAGGTATATTGAGATTTCAAGGTTTTTGAGATTTCAACCCACCAAACGTATGTTTTGCAGTACAAAAATCAGCTGTTTATTGAAATGAAATCCCGTAAACTGCGAAATCCCAGTATACCTGAACATAGCTTAACATTATCGAGGTAAATTTACTCGATCTTGGGTACAAAAATGTATGAGAAATCACGTGATAATAGAGTGATTTGTCGATTATCGTGTCGATCTGCAAGGTCGAGTGCATGTAAACGCCCTATTATTCTCATGTACAAGAATGGCCACCTGCGGCCACATTTAGTAATACATATATGAGTCTAAACATAATCAAACACGCTACAGACGACGACGTTTTTATTTCTACATAGGTTTCTTACGGCAGGGAAAAATCGTCAGAAAATCCACTGCGGCTGAGGACTCGTCGCTAGAATAGAATCTTTTCTAATTTCTTGGCGGCGCTCTCACGACATCTCTCTATTGAGAGAGTGAAGTTGCCACATGTTCCTGAAATCATAAGAGAAACCAACACATATATGAATGTGTCAGTTGCCAAATCGATTAACTCCATCAAAAAATACCTGTAGAAACTTAAATTTTCGCTGGGTTTTCAAATTCCACGTTCATTATAAATGCAAACTGACATTATATATTACTTCACTACAGCTGTATCTATTATATAGTTAAATTCAAAATGAACTGGGTACATTAGTTTAACCCACAGACACTAACATACCAAAATTTTGGGAAAGTGGAGTTAATCGATTTGGCAACTGACACATTCATATACGATGGTCATGTGAATGCAAAAGAAAATTAAAGAAAAGTATTAAAAACGATTTATTTTTAAACACAATACAATTAAAGTGAATGAATAATTGCTAAAGGCTGTACAAACAATTTAAATCCTGTACATCAATAATATTATGTTTCCAAACAAAACTATAAACGATGCAGAGAGAAAAACTCAATTCAAGTCGCCAGACGCTCTCTCTCCCATTTTGTTTAGATTCTAGGGATTTTTTTTGGCGTCGTCTGAAGCGTGTTTGGTTCTGTTTGGACTCTATTAGGGTAAGTAAAGTAGAATTACGTAAAAAAGAGCTACAAATTCTTAGGGTCACTTTCGCAATGTCCGGTTATCTTTTATCGTAACGATAAAGTGCTGGTTAACAGAATTTCATTTTCTCAATGTGTACCTACAATTTATCCGATCGTCTAACGCCGGTTAGTAGTTTATCTGAAGGATAAATGAAAACACCTGTCAACAACCTCTGTTCTGTTTTCATGTTGTTATGATTTAAGTATTTGGTTTTCTAAAATTGCCTTGCATTCTTCCACCTGGTCAACAAGTAAATCTTCCTCGGCAGCTGAGAAGTTCCTCCCACGGTGTGTTGTTGATGGTTTTACGCCATAATTTGAATAAATTAAACTTTGCACAAAAACAATAATAAAGTAATCAGCTGATATCTTACAGTGCTGACAACTATAGTCATATATTTCATCAGAGTTGCCAGCATGAAACGTCTAACATCCTGACAAATTAACCGGAGTATGAGAAAATGAAAAACCTTAACAGGCAGTGTATCGTTCCGATAAATTAAAGTACCGATTAGTAAGCAGACACTTTAACCGCACATTGAGAAAATTGTCCTTTGATTCTTTGTTAAAAAAAGCCAGGACTAAAAAATTCTCCAAAATTAAACTGTTACAAATAAATATAATAACACCTTGGTAGATTTATCTTCCAGAACATTTTGCGCAGATGAGAAAATTTAGGAGAAAACATTAATAATACCCAACTGTCGGAAAAACAATATTACAGCAAATAATTGCCAATAAATACATTTTATCGTTAACATTTTACACCTGTATTGTCATTTAACCAGTACGAATATTAGCAGTATTTGTTTGCTGAAATCATTTAAATGTGTATGGTTGTCTTTCTTTCATTAAAACTTCCTGCCCCTCGCTTCCCACCATTTAAATATATTGATATTAGCATTGATCATAAACCTCTAGAATGTTATTAAAATCTTTCGAATAAAATCTTTCGCAAATAAATTAACAATACAACACACGATCAGATGATATAATGCTAATAAATAATCATAAGCGAAATTTATTGAAGCTAAAGTACGATTTACCGGCCGGCCGGTATTTTTGCATGAATATTCGTAAATATTTGCATATTTAGGTGGCAACAGTTGCTAATTGACAATTTCGTTTGAGAATTTTATCCAGCAAAAAAACTGATACATATTCACAAAAAAATTAACACTCAACAAAGGTTATTAAACTATGCGAACAATCTACATTCATATGTAGAAGTAAACCGGTGTAAGCTGAGTAATCATTTTGAAAATATAGATTTATTACACATATTTTTATTTACATATTTGACTATGGACTAGATATTTGACATCATTTTAATTTCAATTAAATACTTATGTATTTAATTTCGGAATAATGTAAATTGCATAGACTAATACTTATAGTAGACTTAATAGTTCGCTCAGCAAATTTATGACATTTGGCCTGGTGTGATATGAACGTTGGGTGTTGAAGAGAATTGCTTCAATAATACCAGATAGAGGCAATGCGTCAAAACATCCAACAAAATAACAACAACGATATTTCGTTTTGTGTGTTAAAATTATTGTGTTAAATACAACACAAATGTAACAATAACAGTCATTAAAAAAGTGTAAAACACATTTAAATTTCACAGTTTTTCACTAAAACGACGTGAAAAATTAAAGTCAGAAGATATTGTAATTCCACCTAGTGTATGTCACTTTTCGTCAAACATCTCTCTATCACACCGACCGCATCAAGAAGAGTGTGAAAGGAAACGACAGATGATCAGAAGTTATTGTAAAAGTCAGAATTTATTGTAATTCCACCTAGTGTATGCCACTTTTCGTCAAACATCTCTCTATCACACCGACCGCATCAAGAAGAGTGTGAAAGGAAACGACAGATGAGCCAAATATTCTCTCTAGTCTGATTTACTCTATGGTAAATTCCTTTAGAATGGACTATAACTGAGGAAAATTTAACTCCATATGGATACAAAATTTTGGAATTCAAATTCAGTTCCTCTGATCATTGTGATCAGGAAACCATATGTGAACTGGAATGAAGAAAGGGACTTAGTGTGTTAAAAAATCGATTTTAAGCTTTTTACCGATTCCGGCCGTAGACAAGTATGCCGAATCCCACTGGTCCTGTTACCTCGAGACCCTGTTTTCCCCCCACTAGGTCCCTTTCTTCATTACAGCTCACATATGTGCTTAAAACAAGGAAAGTGACATTAGCATTAATCATCCAAAACTATACTCACAGAAAATGCAACTCTGTGATATATGTAGATTAGAACTCACCTCAAAGCACAGTCACTCTTTAAGAATTCACGAGGAAAAGAACAAGTACATGGAGGAAACAGCTTCATGTTCTTGTGTTGGAATTATTGACTTTTCATAGTGAGTTGATACTTTGGGATCTTCGATAGATACTAATTCGCATATGCAAATTTCATATTAGGGTTTGTATATATACGATTGATGATCTACCGGTGGTATCAATTCAGACACAGAAGTAGGTAGGCATCTGATGATGAACTTGTCACAGAGTTCGAAGCGAGTCATTAGGGTGTACTGAAAAATGTTTTTTTTTGGAATTTCAAACGACGCGTTTTTTACGTTACGAGGGCACTTATAGTCCCCTATCAGCCGTTGAAGTTTCGATTCCTAATACATTTTCTTTACACCGCTTGCTTATATAATCGCTAGTTTTGTATGAAGCACTTAACGAGGACTTAGCGACGCGAATCGTTTTCGCTAAGTTTAAAAAAATTTGTTGTGTTACATCTTTTACCGTTTTCAACCGTTTTTCATATTTCATATCGCTAAATAACAGTTATCTTTGCAACGTAGCACGCGGTGATCGCTTGCTTGTAAACAACTTTGCCTCAGAGAGTAAATCGAAATTCTGAACGGTTTCCAAGATATGAGCCTGAGAAAATGATCACATTTTTACGAAAATGATACCGAGGCCCCAAATCTTTGGCGGCCCATAAAAAAAAAAGTGCATGACTTTGGGAAAAATTGGGAGACACGGGTCTTTTTTTTTTTGTCTTTTATCACGTAGTGGTGTCCGTATATGGTTATTTTTTTTCGTGTTGCACTGTGTAATTTTAGTTATCATTCATCTAATTTTTGTAAAAGTAAGTCACAATGTATGTAGCAAAGGATAAAACTACATAAACTGTTTCCTTGCAAATTGTTACTGGAAGTCGTTAAAGTACTTTTTGTGCAAATTTTCATAAAGAGAGTAAAATCGTTCTTTGTCTCTCAAAAGTAGATTCTTGAACATTTTTACTGGAAAAATAAACGAACAAAACTAACGTCAACAAAGTCTTGCAAAATTGGACTGGCAGGATGAGATACTACGAAGCCAGCAGCGGCAGCCACATGAATGAAATCGTGTCCCATAAATAATGGAAATATGTGTTATTTCTAATAAATCCATAATATACCAAAAGAAATTAATTTTAATTTAAAATTGATATATGGGTGATTGTTCGGAAATTGTCATTTTCTCGTCCTTTGAATTTTCCCACCCTAAAATGGTCGAATGGTGATTAAATTGCGACATGTTCCCGAAGCTACGATGGTACTCTATTATTTCCATGAAACACATTCCATTCTGAACCGTGTAAGTCGGTTTTAGGGAGAAAAAACTGTACAAAATGTCAAAACCATGGCCTGTCCTCCGTATCGAATTCAGGACTTCAGCAGTAATATCCGTCAAGCACGTGGCTTGAAAGAAGTTACCTCCATATATGTTCTATGGGACATTTAGATTTACAATTCTACGCAAAAAAAAATTGGAGGAATATGCACGCCATGGTTATTGAACGGTCCACGAAGTCTGTCCAACAGTTTTGTCAGAATTTTGTACAATTTGAATTCGACTGTCTGGCATTTTGGACTTGCTGGCATTTTGGAGTGGAGGGGGTAATGGCAGTATTTACACCGGCAGAAGTCAACACACGCACATGTATACGAAGGGGAATTCAATTCGAAAAATTGAAAAGCTAAGTCACAAAATAATACGTCACAACCGTTCTCTTATGATTCACATATGCCGTACGATATTTAGGCTTGATTCCCGGTTATGAAAGTAATATTTCATTGCCTGAACGTCATTGTCTTTGGAACTTGTCGAATTCCAAACCGGTCTGGAGCACGGTTAGGTTAAACACTGAAAGTCACAACCGTGGCTGTCACAACCGTGTCATATAGTTTCCAATACTGACTAAAATTGATAAATAATGGTTTCTTGACACTAAATGATTAATGTGGAGTAGGCTGTTGCAAAGACCTGACAACACAGTAGTCGTTTGCGAAGACCTGGCAAAACGAGAGTGAAGTATTAGACATATCTTGTGGCAACCGTCAGTCGTGTGTAGTTCGTGAAAGGTATTATTAGTCTATTGGCGAAGTTAACTAAATAAATTAGTTAAAACATTAAAATAGTGCGTTTTATTCAATTGATATATATTAGCGGTCATTACAATTAAGTTTCGTTCCGGCAGTCACTACCGTGGCATCTGAATACCATCAATGCTCCATAACTTCGATTGCTTTGGTGTTGTAGTATAGTGATCTTCAGATCATACTTTTGGACCATGATAACATTCAGAAACGTAAAAAAATGGTACTGCAGACATATCGAGGTTTGGAAAAATTGCTATCTGAAATATAACAATTTCCGAACAATCACCCATATATGTATATACGATTGATGACCTATCCATTGGTACCAATTCAGACACAATGAGAAGGCAACTGATGAACGTGTCACGGAGTTCGAAACTAGTCATGTCAGTGATTGTGCTTCGTGAATTATATATTATTCCAACGAAAAACCAAACATTTTTCACTTAGAAATATGTAGCTGACATTGAAAGCTTGCAGTACGAACTTGTAGTACATTAAAATTCAAAACTAACGGAAATAAAGTCATTGCGAAAAATTTGAAATTAAGTTAAGTTAATTTTATTTAATTTGTAAAAAGATAATTGTATTTGGACCACCCTGTATATGAATACTTTCGTTCGAAATGCACTGTATTTCTGTCCACAGATCATACGTCTCTAAAATAAATAAGTCGACGTCAGCACATTTGTTATTAGAAAATTTATTACTTATGTATATATTACACCATATGTTAGAACAAGAATTAATAGTTTTAATTAAAAACGTAGAACGTTTATTGCACTAAAATATGAGAAAAAATAAGAAAATAATTATTTCGCACATATCGACGATAAATGATACCAAACGTAAGTTTTCTCGATTTCAAAATAACAAATATAAATTCCAACCCCAATTATTATCATCGTCAACATCATTAGCATCTTGCCAATGATCATTATTAAAATTATTTAGCAGCAACACATACGAATTGTAAGGAAGGGAAGATATTTTATGGCGAATACACGTCATATGGCACAAACACGACATATATACATACACATGTACATTAAGGTGTCCCGTCCGACAAAACAAAAATTAAGTAATAGCACTCAAACGACCGGTACAAATCTGGTGATTACGGATGAAGGAAAATAACAGAATTTAAGAAAATGTTTCCGACCTAACTTGCGATTGAATCCTATAAATTACCACCCCAACGTAAATAACACTGTTGTAGTTCTTGGCATGACATTTTTGTATCAACGTTCTAGTAAATTGTATCGGTCTACTGAGTTGATCGGTACCCATGAAATGTTTGTATCAAATCAAATTTTTTGAAAAAATCGTTTTTTACCAATTCTGATATTTTCCTGCACTTTTTTCAGCATAACTTTAAGGGACTCCAAATTTTTCACTCACAAAATTGTAGCCCTGGTAAAGCTGAAGAACTTTTGTGAACATATTAATACCATCTGAACATGTCCAGTCACCCTAAAGAGCTCATAAAGACCACTTTGTATATTAAAAATGGTCATTTGTATGTATATGTCATCATTACTCGAGAACGATATTTCAGATTTTGTCCAAATAAATATAGAAAAATGTTGAATTATAATGCCTTTAATCTACTCCTACACTATTTCTCAATATAATCAGCAGTTTCGCAGTTATAAAAAAAAGAATGGCGAAAAAAAAATATTTTTTTCCTTAAAAAATTAAAAAATGTTATTTTTAAAAAACAAGAAACACAGAAAACGGAAAATAGTGTCAAGTTTTATTAGTTTATCCTAAAGTCGCATGACCTATGAACAAAATGAGACATGGATCAGAGAAATTGTGATTTTTTGATTGGGTTGCATATGATGAGTAATAAAATTCTTGAAAAAATTAGATGCCTTCACTAAATTGTGAATAAGAGCGAAACTCGTCCATCGATTTTTATGATCAATTTTCTGTTCACAGGTCATGCGACTTTACGATAAAATACCAAACACTAGTCGTGTTTCGACTACGACAAACGTAATCAGAGTGAATGTAATTTTAGCGCCAACTAGAAATGAAAAATATAACTCCCAAACAAAATGAAAGAGACTCCAGAAATTTGGGTGTTCTTAAATTTGGCTGACGGTGGTGCAATGATTAGTGTGCGCGGTTCTTGTACAAGAGATCGTGGGTTCGAACCATGTTCTGACCACCTTACATTTCTTTCGACGACGGTCACCTCGCCTAGTGATGGCGACACTATCGAGTACTTAGCCATGAAAAAGATTTCCAAATTCTGTTCGGAATTGGGGTAAAAAAGTAGGTCCTAATCACTGAGTATAAAACTAGAACGCTCACGGTTCAGTGGTTGTGAGAAGCTCCCTTCAAACCCTTCATGGGATGTAATTTTTTTCATTCGGAATAACAACTGAAAATATATGGAGCATTATTTGGGGGCTGGCCATTTTTGCTTTCAGCTTTATTACTTTTGCAGAATATATGAAGACACATTTGTTTGGAGAAATTCATTTATATATTTCTTAAATAAACCCAACATTTTAAACGTTAACTAAAATCGAAATGTCATCATCGATATCCTGTGATAAACCATAACTTTCCGAAACATTTGAGAATTTTTAATTACTGTTGGCCCTTTTTCCCATTTCCTAAATTTTAGGTCATATTTCATTTCTCCAAATATAAAATATTTCCCCTATTCAAAAATTAAAACCAGCCCCACAAAAAAACTTACGACCTTATGTATAAAAAGTTATGAGATGTTTGAGAGACGATTTATCATACAAAAAGCTTCTCTCAAATATCTCACAACTATTTATGAATAAGGCGCTTAATGTCCACCAACATTTTTAGGGTTATTTTTAATTTTTGCGTTGATACAGTTTTCATTGAGGTCACAGTTTGCAGAGCCGATTTTTACACGTTGATTGACGTCAAACAATTCCAAAATTCATATTTTACGGGACACACTAATACTGTGCATGCAAGTTATATATACATATTCCTTTTATGCATGGATGTGTGTTTGACTTATATGGCTTTAATATGTAAAACATACACTGTTCCATACTATCGACTACACATAGCCAACTTGTACTACTGATATATTACACTGTACTACACGAATTTGAACAGATGACAAAATTATACAGATTCGGAAAGTGGATTATTTCTAAATCATTCGCTTACGTTTTCTTTTTTTGACAGAAAACACGATTATATGTCCGTCCTTCCTACTGTAATGTTATATATGTTTCTTATACACAGACAAAATTATTAACCAAACAATATAAATTAAGTCTTTGTTTACACACAAAAAATTCCATCCAATTACTATTTAATTGAGACAATAACACGAGTACTTGAAGAACAATAATAGGCCTGTTTTTTTAATTCCCCGCTAAAGTAATTTTTCGACTACTTTGTATGTAAAGCTAAGCGATATTATGCGATTTTAAGCGGCTCCCCATACAATTTCGTCGAAAAATTAGGTTAGCGGGAAATAAAAAACACGCCTAATATGTACAAAATCGGCAAATAAACAAATACAAATAAATGGCACCAGTTACTGTTTCACTTACGCCAAATATTTACATACTTGAAATTACAAAATTCTTGATTTAATAAACTTTAAAACAAATTTATTAAGAAAGTATTGTTCTGAATGTTTCGGTACTACAATTTCTTGAAACAATTCTCAATAAGTTGAGTTTTGTTTATCCCTATAAGATGTAATGATAAACCAAATTACTTGTGTTAGAATTAGACTGTTCAAATACTCCATTTTTTCATAAAACCGTTTCGCGTTATTCGAAAATCTAAGGTTTACCCAAAAACCGGTTTTCCAATTACGACCGAGATGAAACCCGATTTACCTGTTTTTTTTAGGAAAAACCTATAAAAAAATGATTACCTATCCATATCATCCAAAAACCAAATCGAAATCAGAGCTGCTGCTAATAGAAGCGATAGATTCAAGAAGACTTTTGTCAGGAAAAATCCGTTTGAAGAATACGTTAAGCACACTATGCAACATTTTTTGAAGTCATCGAGTGTAAACTCCCTCTGGTGTGAAATTTCTTGAAGTACATATCGAAACTAACCAACCCCTATTTGGGTTTTGCTAGATTAGCTGCTGTTCGGATTTTATGGCCTCATGTAAATTTTGGCTAAAACTTAATTTTTCCGAAGAACATGAAATTTTCCTAACGGCTATATCTCGGAAACCAATTGGAATTTTGTTTTCCTGTATTCGGCACAATTATAGCTACAGACTAGGAGAAAAGAAGTGTAAAACAAAATAGCCCCATAAAACTGCATCGAACAAAAATTGGTAATAATGTCGAAAAATTTTAATTTTTTCTATGTTTTTTCACCAATTTCGGCCCATAGCTGCCTTATACTTAGATATGGACTTACATCAGTTTATCACACGAAAGCTAAAATTATTAAACCTTACCTCGTAAACCATCCCCAAACATCACTTTGTTTTAACTTCATTTACATCAAAACAAAAAAATTAAATTATTATATATTATATTATATATTATTATATTATATATTATTATATTATATAATTTATTATATTTCCAGCTGTATTTTATATCGAAAATACGGGAAAGACAGCAAAGCCTGTGAAACTCTTGGTTTTTTCGTTGGTGGTTCAGGTCTATGATCTGAATCATCATCATCATCTGAGCATGATAGCACTTTCAATGGCATATCTCTTTGTCCTTCAAATCTATCGACCTCTGCGATTTCGGTTTCTGCATGTTCATCTTTATATTGGGATACTTCATGACTGCACCAACAAACTTCTTCAAATGTTTTTTCCGAACAATTGGACCAGTATTGTTATTTCGTTTTCACCCTTTGTTCGAAAATTTCACGAGAATTCAATCATATAAATACCCGATTGTTTATTAAAAAACATTCATCAATTTCATATTTGATTTTTCCGAAGAATAAGAACCATTGGCCGGTGGTGGTGCAATGGTTAGTGTGTTCTGACCACCTTAAATTTCTTTTCTTTCTATTGAGTATGTTAACACCAAAAATGTTTGGTGGGTCAATAACCAATAATGCTGACGCTGTTAAGCGTGCCACAATTGGAGCAACGATCGCAGACGTTGTGCCATAAGTAATATCAAACAATGCTGACGCTGTTAAGCGTGCCACAATTAGAACAACGACCCCAGAGGTAATTTACGTTATGCCAGCAGTCAACGCGACGGTGCACATTTTGCGACGTCATCATTAGTTGGTAAGGTAGTTATCATTAAGAATTTTGTAATTAATTTAAGTCAGTTCATTTTGAATCATAAAATAAAGAAGTCGCTTCTCTAAGCAGCGCAATACAGGAATAAACTTTAATCTTGTTAATTGGCGCCCAACTAAATCAAGTACCCGAACAGGCTACAAGTGCAACTAAATCAAGTACCCGAACAGGCTACAAGTGCAACTAAATCAAGTACCCGAACAGGCTACAAGTGCAACTAAATCAAGTACCCGAACAGGCTACAAGTGCAACTAAATCAAGTACCCGAACAGGCTACAAGTGCAACTAAATCAAGTACCCGAACAGGCTACAAATTCAACACAATCAGCAGGAAGAGACCGTAGGACCTTCAACTGAGAGCAGCTGTGAAAAATTGACCCCTGAGTACCAACAAAGAAAAAGGATTCTGTCGACCTTCCGGCTCCCAGTATGCTAGCAATTATTTTAGTGTGAGTATAGTGATAAGTGACTAGAAGCCACTACGAATCCTACGGGACCCTCTAGCGGCAGTAAGAAAATTGTAAAAACCAATCCTGTGTAGTTTAAACATAATAAATAAGTGATTAAAAATAAAATATTCAAAATATAAAAGAAAAGAAAAATATAAAATGGCAAACCCAAGCAATTTAGTGAGACCCCCTATCCTAAACATCCAAAATCCTCCCATACCCCAAATTCAACCTAACGTGAACGCGATTGATATCGACGCGATAAGGCAAATGTGTGCAGAACAATCCCGAAATGTAGTCAGGCAAATTCTAAATCCAAACGCAGATATTTCGGGAATAGACCAAGACATAGAGGAAAGATATAGGGGAAATCTTACCGAACTGGACAAAATTCCAGACGTGGTTAGGTGTCTTAGGGAATTCTCTGGCAACCAATCCGAGTATAGCTCCTGGAAAAAGAGCGTAGAAAGAATTTTAAAACTATATGAATCCTATAAGGGAACGCCGAAATATTTCGGTATCCTCAACGTTATCAGAAATAAGATTATTGGCAGCGCTGACGCCGCCCTAGAATCTTACAATACTCCTCTAAACTGGGAATGCATTTCCCGCTGTCTGACACTGCATTATGCAGACAAAAGGGATTTGTCAACCCTGGAATACCAAATGATATCTATTGTACAAGGCAATTGTACTATACAAGAATTTTACCAGGTGGTATACTCCCACCTGTCTCTAATAACAAATAAACTCTCCAGTATGGAGATGGGACGTGAATCGTTAGATATTCTAACACAAACCTATAGGGACAAAGCGCTGGATACATTTATCAGAGGACTTAAAGGTGATTTGCCCCGTCTTCTGGGAATAAGGGAACCCACAGACCTTCCTCAAGCTCTGCATTTGTGTCTCAAATTAGAGAACCAACAATATAGAGCACAGTATGCAAATTCCCATGCAAAAACCGAGAAATCTCAACAGCAACCTCCACCTCGTAAGAACTATAATCCGAAATATATTAATCCAAATCAAGGATTTATTCCACAATCCTTCAATCAAATACCTCAAGGGTATTTTAACCAAAACCAGCCATCAATATCTCAACAACAATTCTTTAACCAGATGCCTCAACGGCAATATTATCAAAATGGCTATGGTTTCGCTCCCCAACGTCCAACGGCACCGAAGCCGCAAGCCAAACCAGAACCAATGGATGTAGATCAATCCATGCGATCGAAAGCGGTCAATTATATGAATAGGCCGGTGCAGGATAACAAGTTTGTAGGAAAAAGACCTACCAATCAATCAGCACAGGTTCATCAACCAGCGAAAATACAAAGGAATTTTCACCTCCAAACAGATGCACCTCAAAACGATTCAAATGAAGAAAACTATGCATCGGAAATGTACAATTATGAAAATGATCAAGAATTACAACCATTAGATGAATATGTTAATGAATATAACACCTTCAATCAAGAGGATGAACAGAATGAAACACAGGAATTCATTGATATTCATTTTTTAGGCTAACAAGCTCGTCCCTACCATATATCGAGTGTAGGACGAGCTCAGGTCAAACACTAAAATTTTTAATTGACACGGGATCAAATAAAAATTATGTCCAACCCGAACTTATCAAAAACCCAATTCCAAATAATGAAACGTTTTACGCGAATTCTGTTGGTGGTAAAACCAAAATTACACACCATACGTTTATAGATCTTTTCCATACAAATTCTAATGGCACTAAATTTTTTCTGTTACCAACGTTGAAATCTTTTAACGCTATCCTGGGAAACGATAGCTTAAAGGAATTGAATGCGGTTATCTTTACTTCCGAAAATTATATGTTAATAGATAATAGAACAAAGGTGCTAATAAAGCAACAATACTCCCAATCCGTAAATACGATAAACATCAGGAACAACCATATGACTCAAAAACAAAAAGTCAACCTAGATTTAATTGTGAAGAGGTATGAAAAATTATTTAGTGACCCGAATGAGAAATTAACTGTCACCACGTCGGTCATGGGTGAAATACAAACCAAGGACGAAAATTCGGTATACTCACGGTATTACCCATATCCACTGCACCTAAAAGATGAAGTCGAAAGTCAGATTAAAGAATTATTGGATAACAATATAATACGACCATCTCGGTCACCATATAACTCGCCGATATGGATCGTACCGAAAAAGGCTGACGCCTCAGGGAAAAAGAAATATCGTTTAGTTATCGATTACAGAAAACTAAACGATGTTACTATACCTGACAAGTACCCAATCCCGAATATAAATGATATCTTGCCACAACTATCCAAAAGTAAATGGTTTTCTGTAATCGACTTGAAGAGTGGTTTTCACCAAATACCGCTAAAGGAAAGTGATATGAAAAAAACTGCATTCTCTGTGAACAATGGAAAATATGAGTTCACAAGACTTCCCTTCGGGCTGAAAAATGCCCCTTCAATCTTCCAAAGAGCTCTCGATGATATCTTACGTGAGCATATAGGGAAAATTTGTTTCGTCTACATTGACGATATCATCATTTTCGCAGAGGATGAAGAGACACATCTGAAAAACCTGCAAATAGTCTTTGAGACCCTACAAGGAGCAAATATGAAGGTCCAGTTGGACAAATGTGAGTTCCTAAAAAAAGAAGTAGAATTCTTAGGGTTTATCATATCAGATTCGGGAATTAAGACAAATCCGGAAAGAGTAAAAGCGATTCAAAATTTTCCGATTCCCAACACACTTAAAGATCTCAGATCCTTCCTCGGACTTGCGAACTTTTATAGACGTTTTATCAGGGACTATGCTAAAATAGCAAAACCCCTGACAATACTTTTAAGGGGGGAAAATGGACGCATGTCCAAACATGTTTCGAGTAAAATAAAAGTAGATCTTGACGAAGAGGCTTTAAATGCCTTCAAGAAATTAAAGAATACACTGATATCCGAAGATGTCTTATTAGCTTACCCAGACTTCGAAAAAGAATTCCAATTGACTACGGATGCCTCTAACTTTGCCCTCGGCGCTGTATTATCCCAGGATAATAGACCAATAATTTTTCTATCAAGAACTCTCCATAAGCCCGAAGAGCACTATGCGACGAACGAAAAGGAGATGCTCGCAATAGTATGGGCTCTCAAGTCTCTTAGAAATTATCTTTATGGCGCAGCCAAGATGAAAATCTTCACGGACCATTTACCTTTAACGTATGCGTTAAATAATAAAAACTCGAATTACAAACTGAAAAGGTGGAAGGCCTTTTTGGAAGATTACAAATATGAATTAATGTACAAACCTGGAAACACTAATGTTGTTGCAGACGCACTGTCAAGAATTCCACAGGAGGTAACACATATTAACTCCATGACAGCAACGCAACATAGTGATGAGAGCTCATCACAGAATCTAATCCAGTTTACAAATGCACCTCTAAATGCCTTCAAAAATCAAATCATAATATCTACCGGCAGTACAGCTTCCTACAAGTTTGAGATCGTTTTTCCCACGTACCATAGACATACAGTTTCAGAACAGGTTTTATCAAAGGATATTTTGGTTCATATTCTGAAGAAATATTTAAACCCTTCAGTAACGAACTGCATTAAAACTACAGACAAAATCCTTGGTGTGCTTCAGGAGATATTCGGACAACATTTCAGTCAATATCAAGTGAAATACACTAGGATTATGGTAATAGACCTCATAGGCGAGGAAGACCAGGAAAGGGAAATTATAACAGAGCATAACAGAGCCCATAGAAGCAGTTCGGAGAATAAGTCTCAAATTCTAACAAGATTCTATTTCCCACAAATGCACGCAAAGATTAAACGTTTAACAAAATTATGCAAAGTATGTAAAGAGAACAAATATGACCGCCATCCCAACAAAATTATGCTCCGGGAATCACCAATTCCCCAATTTCCAGGGCAAATTGTTCATATTGATATCTTCATCACCGAAAAGAAACCCATTTTAACGGCAATAGACAAGTTTTCAAAATACCCACAAGCGAGACTGTTGAAATCCAGGGCTACGGAAGATATTAAGCAACCATTAAGCGAAATCCTCTTGGCATTTGGCATGCCAGAAATTGTGGTAATGGACAATGAAAAATCTTTCAACTCAACAGCCATTACGTTTATGCTAGAGAATCAATTTAACGTAAAAATATTTAAAATACCCCCATATGCTAGCTCGGTTAATGGACAGATAGAAAGATTTCATTCCACACTTGCAGAAGTAATGCGGTGCCTTAAGTCGGATGGTGCCCACAACTCCTTATCGGAACTCCTCCATAGATCCTTATACGAGTATAATAACTCCATCCACTCAACTATACGCAAAAAACCAATTGAAGCTTTCTTCGGTAAACGCATTCATTCGGACCCTCAAGACCTAGAAAAAAATAGACTGGAAATTGTTGAAAGATTAAAGGAAAAGCAAGTACGAGATCTGGAGTTTCATAATAAAAAGAAATCACCTAAGAAGGATTACGAAATTGGGCAGAAAATTTATGTAAAAATTAATAAACGGCTAGGGACTAAGTTAAGCAAGACCTATTCTGAGGAAATCATTAAAGAAAATAGGAAAACTACCATTGTTACAGAATCCGGACGGATCGTGCATAAAAATAACATAAGAAACTAATTAAAGATTTCTTTTCAGAATCATACTTGCTCTCACAAGAGCTGAAGTGCAAATTCTTGACTACTCGAATTCACAAATCGTCACCATAAACACCGGTTATGCCAAGCTCCAAACTGGAACGTTCAAACTAATACATGTAATTGAACCAGACAATTATCAAAATCTAATAGACAAAATACAACTGACCCTACACCACAACGTGAGCACATCCCATCCTCTGTACCCCTTCCTATCCCATGAAACCAATCAACTCCAAGCCCATCTCAATAGAATTAAACCCCGAGTAAGGAGATCGCTTAATTTTATAGGGTCTGCATGGAAATGGATTGCTGGTAATCCCGACCATGATGACTTCGAAATAATTAAACAAAAAATGAATAATGTTTTGCGAAATAATGATAGACAAGTAATTGTAAATAAACTATCTATAGATAATATGAATGCTCTAGCTCAAACAACTAATCAAATTGTAAAGTATTTCAATTCTCATGAAATAGTCAATGAATCACAAGTATCAACTCTTAAATACAAAATAAAATTATTAAAAGAAGAACTTTTAAGTATTCAATATGCCATCCACTGGGCAAAAGCTGGAATAGTAAACTCATTCATTCTCACAAACAACGAAATAAATATTGTTAAACAAATTTTTGAAAAGGAAGCCATCCCTTATATTAATTTAGAAGAAGCATTCGAGTTCTCTGAAGTTAAAATAGCCTCCAGCAATAGTCATCTTATTTATATTGTTACCATACCAACTACCGATGTAAATTCATGTAATAAATTAATAGTTAAACCTACTAAATTTGGAAAATACGTTAATAAGATTCTGTATAACGAAGTATTGTTATGTAACAACTCAACTTTTGGCATAAAGTACCCCTGTAAATCATACAATAAATTAACCATCTGTAATAGTATTAATGTTGAAAATATAAATAATGATACCTGCCTAACAAATTTACTGAGAAGTCACACTTCAAATTGCACATTAATAGACAATGCCGACATACCCACTGTTGAAGAAATTGTTCCTGGAATACTCCTACTAAATCAAATCAACGAAACTATTCATATTAACGAAGAACCACGGGATCTGACCGGAACCTACATTCTGCAGTACCATAATGCATCAATAGTTGTCAAAGACAAAACATATAACTATTTCCAAATGATGGATGTTCAACCTTTACCACCTATTTTACAGCCTAGATTACCTGGATCAACGATTGAGAAAACGCTTACCTTACAATCAGTAAAAGAACTTCACCTCAAGAATACCGAAGAAATCGGCCTCCTAGATGTCAAGAACAGATGGACTTCAGGAATTAATTTTGGATTATCCACCATTATCATACTATTCGTAGTGATGCTTGTGAGAGGAAGAAATCAAACAAGCAAAGAAATTGTAACCACTATACCAGCAGTACACCTCTCACTCCCTGAAGTTGCCACCACAAATTTTATGGAATCGCAACAGACCCCAAGATTGTCCCAAATACCATATTTCTAAAATGTCACGATCGAGGACGCTCATAATTAAAAGGGGAGGTGTTAACACCAAAAATGTTTGGTGGGTCAATAACCAATAATGCTGACGCTGTTAAGCGTGCCACAATTGGAGCAACGATCGCAGACGTTGTGCCATAAGTAATATCAAACAATGCTGACGCTGTTAAGCGTGCCACAATTAGAACAACGACCCCAGAGGTAATTTACGTTATGCCAGCAGTCAACGCGACGGTGCACATTTTGCGACGTCATCATTAGTTGGTAAGGTAGTTATCATTAAGAATTTTGTAATTAATTTAAGTCAGTTCATTTTGAATCATAAAATAAAGAAGTCGCTTCTCTAAGCAGCGCAATACAGGAATAAACTTTAATCTTGTTAATTAGTATTTAGCCATGAAAAATCTTCTCAAAATACCGTTTGGAACCGGTGTAAAACTGTAGGTCCCAATCAGTGAGTATAAAAACTAGAAAGCGCACAGCTTACTGGTTCCTTCATGGGATGTAATGGGAAACCATTTATTTTTTTTAAGATCAGTATTGTAAATAGGGTATTCCAAATCCGTGTCATGAAATGCACACGTGTTACTATGTACTTCATTTTCAATCTGATATTTGCTACATAGAATGGGGGAAAGTTTTTAAGATTGATTGAGTTGAAATAAAAATATTAATTACTCCTAATTATGCAACTCTAACAAAAATCGCAATTCTTGTCGAAAATATGGGCCGAAACTTGTGAAACAAAATAGACAAAATTAAAATTTTTCGACATTTTTGTAATTTTAAGGCACTAGATGCACTCTTTTCGGGTTTGTTTGTTTTTTCTCCTAGTCTATAGCTACAATTGTGTCGAAGACAGGAAAACAAAATTCTAATTGGTTTCCGAGATATACCCGTTAGAAAAATTGCATGTTCTTCGGAAAAATTAAGTTTTAGCCAAAATATACATGACGCCATAAAATCCGAAAAGCAGTTAATCTGTTTCAATAAGACCTTCCAGAAATTTCACACGAAAACGGGTTTGCATTTCATGTGTTGCACTGTGTAATCCTCTGTTTTTTTAATATCTATTTCAACGAACTTGTGGGATATTTTCCGAATTTAAATAAATGAGAATAAATAATTAAGAACTTGGACCAACTTGTGTTTAAATTTGTTTACTAAAAAGACTGTGATCAAGAAGCCACTATAATTTGAATGTTTTATCGTCCATAAGAATAATCGATATTTAAAATTGTATTTGTCCTTATATCCTTTTATTTCTTTTTAAAAATATTTTATATACTCCATCGAAAATGGTAGTTACTAGTTTTAAATGTAATATAAAATACATCGATTAAAATTTAGAAGACAACAATTGAATTTTAAAAGACGTCAATGGTAATTTAAAACAACTCAATTGAAATTTAAGACATCAGTTGAAATTAAAGGACATAAATTGTAATTGTAATTGAAATTTAAAAGACATCAATTTAATTTTAAGACTTAAATTGAACTTTAAAAGACATCAATTGAATTTTGAAACAGAGTAATTGAAATGCAAAAGACATCAATTGAAATTGAAAATACATCAAGCGAATTTTAAAAGACATCAATTGAAATTTAACAAACATCAATTGTAAGTTAAAAGACATCAACTGAAATTGAGAACAGGTTTTGCAGTTTTGATTGGGAAGAATTCAAATTGATACAGTTTTTAGTAATTGTAGTACGAAATATATTTAGAGTAGGTAATTCTATCTTATAATTTCCCTTGCGGAAGTTGTTTAGTCGCTCTGTTTTTTAAACATACAATTTTCGAAATTTATTCAAGCTCAAGACCTTTTTAATATAAAGCTTTTTTTAGCTTTATATTATTTTCAAAAAAGTCGAGTACAAGAGCCGCCATTGCACTTCGGACGGCCACAATGAAAGGTCAAATATCATTTGCTAATTTCTGGTTGAAAATCGAATATGAATGTCAAAAAGCAGGATATCATGTACACGAAGCGCACACTACCCGTTGCACCACCGACGGCTACACAAATAACAAAATTTTCTCTGTTATTTGTTTCTAGCATACTTTTTCTCATTGATTTTGACCTACTAAACACGAAAATGAGTTTTAAAAATTTTTCTGTTGATTGGTTTTCGAGATACAAATTTTTGAACTTTTTTTTTTAAATTTTTGGAGGTACACTTACAATTTTGAGCATATCTTTCGTCTTCTTTGACGTATTTGATCTTACTACTACTCAAATTAAAGCAAATTGAGCCGTCTACAACTCATTCTCAGAAAATTTTCAAATCGGGTGAGTAGTTTTGATGTTGGCGGCTTAAAAAGTTTAAAAAACTGCGTTTTTTTAGTAAAAATGTGGCAGAAAAATTCATATAAAAATTCATATAAAATATAAAACGCGATGCTAACAGCGATTTTGGTTTTTTTACGTATAGCTGGCATTTTTCCAAAGAAAATAAGCACTTACTTAACAAAATCTGACAACAAATGGCGGACTTATAATTTTTTTGGTAAAACACCGAAATTCCGCTATTTCACGATATTTTGATTTTCATTATTTGCACAGCTAACCTACTAGGAGGGATCGAAAAAGCAAGTTTTTTATAATCCTTTTGGAATAGAACGGAACAGTTGCTCCTATACATAAGTTACTTCTGTTCAAAATTTCACCACCCTGGGTTAATGTCTTCTGTTCTGGCAAGGGACTTGAAATTTCAAAAATTTAGTGAAATCAGCAATTTTTTTTTTTGGAAATTTTTTTCAAATGTCACAGCACTTAGCAGTCTTGATAAAAATTTTAAATTAATATTAATAACACAAATATTTCATAATTGTAAACAACCTAAAATGGTATAATGAAAATGCAGAACATAGAAACACAGGTGCATTTTACGATACGAATTTTGGCAAACCCACTTTACATGTACAAAATTGTTTGGAAAAAACGTTTACGTAATTTTTATGATTCTCAGAATTAAAAAAAATAAGTAATACACAAATAGTTATTTAATTTTTATGAATGTGCGTGGACGCTCTTCGTGTTCCTTTATGACTGCTACTCCGTTCACAGTCAATTAAAGGGAATTACACTTTTTTATTGATGTGTGTTTTCCCGATGGCTACCTGTATCGGATTTTTTTACAGAAATTCCCCCAATTTGCAGAGTAATATACGCTTCTGAATGTGCGTGGACGCTCTTCGTGTTCCTTTATGACTGCTACTCCGTTCACAGTCAATTAAAGGGAATTACACTTTTTTATTGATGTGTGTTTTCCCGATGGCTACCTGTATCGGTTTTTTTACAGAAATTCCCCCCACATTTGTGAGTGGTCATTATTTGGTGTTATTTATAGGTGTTCATTTATCGTTTTTTGTCATTCAACAAGTGTCTACGAACGCGAGTAGTACGAGTAAAAAGTAAAACAAATTGAATTTAAGTGCACATAATACCTACCCAACAAGTAAGACAATGAGTAAAAGACTACGTGTGTTCGAGTGTTTGAACAATCCAGACAATTTCTGCAATGTTTGTGGCGAGTTTATAAAGAATAATCACGCACACACGTTTACTCCAGCAGTGCAATTGCACTATTTGAATTATTTTGGTATTTCACCAAATATCACAGAATCATGGACACCTAAGTCGCTATGTGATCTTTGCTATATAATCCTAACCAACTGGGCAGCTGGCGGAAGGTAAGAATTTTTATTTAAACACATTAAGCAAAGCAAATATAGTAATTTATTTTAATTTTAGGCGCCATATGAAATTCGATACACCAATGATGTGGAAAAAGCCGCTATGCCATTCCACAGACTGTTATTTTTGCCTCACCACAAACAGTGGGGTAGGGAGATTTTTAAAATGGAACTACGCTCAAGTGGGATCGTTTGCACTTCCAGTACCACATTCGAATGATGTACCATATCCAGTGTGCCCTGGTGCATCTCTTCAAAAAGCAGAATCGTCAGATCAAGAGTCCGAGTCAAGTGCAAGCGAATTTGGGGCGTGCAGAAAGCGAAAATTACTGTCACAGGCCGAACTAAACGATTGGGTGCGCGATTTTGGTCTCACTAAGGAGAAATCCGAACTTTTTGCGTCTCGGATGGTACAGTGTGGATTTCCGGATTCAGAAGTGAAAGTAAAGAAGTGAAAGTGCAGCGAATACAAAAAACAAAGAAGAAGTCAGCTGTTTTTCCACATGGCATAAAATGTACAGTTATATCTTTGTTTCTACTCATTTTTTATGGGCGTTGATTTGGTTAATTTCGTTAGTTTAGCTAACCTGGCACATCCATTTCTAATTGTGCCATACATTGAGTATGTAGTGCTCTAAATAAATTAAAAAATAATATACTAAGACTAATTTGTTTATTTTAAATTAAGTTCAAATGTATTTATTCGTTTGCGTTGGGTAGGTAAGCTGTGCAAATAATGAAAATCAAAATATCGTGAAATAGCGGAATTTCGGTGTTTTACCAAAAAAATTATAAGTCCGCCATTTGTTGTCAGATTTTGTTAAGTAAGTGCTTATTTTCTTTGGAAAAATGCCAGCTATACGTAAAAAAACCAAAATCGCTGTTAGCATCGCGTTTTATATTTTATATGAATTTTTATATGAATTTTTCTGCCACATTTTTACTAAAAAAACGCAGTTTTTTAACCTTTTTAAGCCGCCAACATCAAAACTACTCACCCGATTTGAAAATTTTCTGAGAATGAGTTGTAGACGGCTCAATTTGCTTTAATTTGAGTAGTAGTAGGATCAAATACGTCAAAGAAGACGAAAGATATGCTCAAAATTGTAAGTGTACCTCCAAAAATTCAAAAAAAATAGTTCAAAAATTTGTATCTCGAAAACCAATCAACAGAAAAATTTTTAAAACTCATTTTCGTGTTCAGTAGGTCAAAATCAATGAGAAAAACTATGCTAGAACCAAATAACAAAACGACTGTTGGCTAGTGCTATCGGTGATGTTTATTGGCGGATTAAACGGCATTTACACCGAACAAGATTAACGAATTTCGAAGGTTAACTCCGTTAACCCGCGCTAACCGAGAAAATTACTCATACAATTTTAATCTGTAGAAACTGAAGTTTAATTTTTAACCTAATTTTAAACTGGTATACATTTTGATGCAACACTGTTAGTTACTAAAAAAAAATGCAACCACAATAAAAACAACACAACTGTTTGACAAACGGAAGCCGATCGAAAATTTTACGACGCGTCACTGCCACCAAAAATTCTTTGAAGCTCACGTCACCGCCAATATAATTGGCTGTTATTTGTTTAAAATGTGACCCAATTTTATCGACTGGCCCGATTTGATCCACTGATTAAATTTTAAATGGATTAGCTATTTCAAAAACATCCCAAATTTGTCCAAAACTGGCAACTTAAATTTTCTGTTGTGCCGCCGTCTTTGATAATTTTGTCTCAGCACGGAGTTTGTGTTAGCAAGGAGTTGCCACCGGAAATGTCAATTTAATATCAAATTGGGTGGTGTAAACGACAAAGATTAGAGAGCAAGGTTATCGCTAACCTGGTCGCGATAAACTGCGGTGTAAATGCGACAATACCGCCCTTCTTGATACCAATTAAAGCCCCGAATTCAGTTCTTGCGAAATTTTCGTAAGAAATTTTGTCATTTAACTCTAAACGGAAAATTTTGTTACAGAGAGTTACCACATGTCTCTGATTTACATTGCAAATATTTCATTATATTTCATCTTGCACTCCATTCTATTTTTAACGCATGTGGTATTACTTTTAATCGAAATGTCAAAATTCCGGTCCCAAACAATTATAAAACAACCCTGCACTTGGTTTTGCCTACGAAATTTTCGCAAAGAGCTGAGTGCCAAGCAAATGAAAAGTGAGCGAAATTTTTCGTTCATAAAATATTCGTTATTTTTTATACATGTACTTCTTATGGCAACGAAAATTTCATAAAAACTGAATACCGGGCTTAAGAATGTAAACGAAGTTGTTCGCATCACTAAGCCTGTTTTTTTATTCCCTGTTAAACTAATTTTTCGTCGACTTTGTGTGGAGTGCCGCTTACAATCGCTTAGTTCCCCATACAAAGTCGTCGAAAAATTAGTTTTGCAGGAAATAAAAAAACAGGCTTATTATCTATCATGTTCACAAAAATTTTCCAAATTCATCGGTTAAATAAAAAGTTATCGATCAAGCTTATGCTCATGAATGACAAGTCTGCGGTTCGCTTTAAACTTTATCAAACTAATCAAATTCTGTTATATCGCATTTACACCGCAGTTTAGCGCAACCGGGTTAGTGATAACCCTGCTTGGTTTACACCAACCAATTTGAGATTAAATTGTCATATTCATGTGGCAACTTTGTGATTAGACCAATTTAGAGGAACTGCGTGCCGAGACCAAAATATCGAAGACAGCGGCACAGCAGAAAAATTGAATTTGGTTTTGGTTTTGCCAGTTTTGTACACATTTGTGATGTTTTTGAAATAACTGAACATTTAAAATTGGTTGCGTGAGCTTAAAAAAATTTTATGGCGGTGACGCCATGTTTATGTTTTTATTTTGGTTGCATTTTGGTAGTAATTAGCAGAGTTGCTTCAAATTGTACACCAGTTTTAAACGAGGTTAAAAATTAAACTTCAGTATTTACAGATTAAAATTGTATGAGTAATCTTCTGGGTTAACATCGGTTATCGGGATTAACCTTCGAAATGCGCTAAACTTGGTTGGTGTAAATGGCGTATTACGCACTTTAAAAGAAATTCAAATTTAAATGAGTGCGGTTGATGCAATGGTTAGTGTGCGCAACTCTTCCACATAAGAACGTGGGTTCAATCCCTGCTCTCATCGCATTACATTTCCTTCCACGACGGTCATCTCGCTTAGTGATGGCAGGACTATCGAGTAATTATCCATGAAAACTGTTCTCAAAAAACCCGTTCGCAACCGGTGTAAAACTGTTAGTACCAATCAGTGAATGTAAAACTAGAAGGTGTACAGCTCACTAATGGTGAGAAGCTCTGCTGTGTCCCTTCATTAGATGTAAAGGGAAAATATGTACTAATTTATTTTATGAGTACGATTTGGCCCATTTCGTAATTTTTGGAAGCGCTATCCAGCTGAAAGTAGAGCAACTGTTCGTATACTGACTATTATGGACATATTTGTAGCTTGTCCAAATTATATCCGGATGGACGGACATAAATATTATTATGCTTTTCAAAACCGCAGACGAATTGATGTAGAAAATCTAGAAGATACTGAAATTTATTTTTATTTGGTATAATTTTTGCATTTACGTGAAAACAAAATTGGATTTTGTCGTACTGTGTTATAGGTTGTGTGCATGTTTGTAGTGGTGTTTACAACAAGTTCTGTATCTAACAAGTGTCAGTCAGTGGAATTGGCTACAGTCGGGAAAAAAAAACAACCGCCCACAAACTCAACCCAGACCCAGTAAGTAACACGAGAATTATTATGTACACATGAAATATCTATGACCTTGAACATGAACCCCACTTGAATTGCACACAATCACATGTTGGCTATTGCGCTTTCGCTGCAATTGAACTCGTAATATTTGCGGGAATGTCTTTGAAATTGTGTATTGACTGCGTTCAATAGCACGATTATTTGTTGTAGAACGCATGTGCGTGCCGGAAAGGTTATAGTTCATTGGATGGGTCAGTCGGTGGAAATTTTACTTCCAGTGCAATGCTTCTTCCAATCCGGTTTCCTTGTTCGTTATCCTTCCCTGTTTCAATATTATTTGTTCTAGAATGTTCTTTGTTTTCGTCTTGTTGTTCGTTTTTACTTCAAGGATACCGTAAAGGATAATTTAGAAATTTAATATTATTCAAATCAAATCGGCAGTGACACATTAAGCGTTTCCTTTTATCCCCTGCTAAACGAATTATTCAAACACTTTGTATGAGGAGACGTTAAATATATTCAAGCTCCCCATCCTCCAAGTGGTAGGAAAAGTAGTTTAGCAAGGGGAAAAAATACTAAATGTGCTACAAAAAACAGCATAATAGTTCAAATTTGTGAGCCCTTATTTAAATATATTGTAATTCGCATCAAACATTATATGTTTATACATTACTTTGCGTCAAACATAATATGTTCGTAATTTACACTTATAAAAATGTTTGTACAATTTCACCAAACATACGAGTATATGTATGTAATACCAGCAAAAATATGATTGGACAGAACCTTTTTCACCTGCGTGTAACTGTGTCGATTTTGAAATATACAATAATTTCAATGATTGGTGCTGCCAAATCTTAGCCTTTGCCCAATTATATCTACACCATGTGAATATGGCAGTACAGCGGAATCCAGGGAATTCAAGGTCAGGCATCTTTTAAAAACATATTGAACTATCAAAAAAATTTTGGACATATCGGTTCGTTTCCCCTAAACTCTAACCTGTATAGGCTGTTGATTTCCCTGTTCCAGTCGACGCGACTACACACGTACTTTCATCAAATGGCACTCGACTAATGAACCCGGGCGATTTTGCCAAGCCCTCTAATGAATTGAGAAAAATTAGACTGAAACTTTAAAAAAAAATTGGGTTCTACACCCAAAGAACTAATTGATTGAAAAGAGGTTGTAGCAACCGTAAATTCGGCTGTTACCACCGAATTGAGGTTGCCACAACCGAATTGAGGATGTCACGACCGAATTCAACTGAAATTCACAACTGAAATTCGATTGAAGTAACCTAGTTTCATAACTAATTCGGTTTTGACATCTGAATCTTGAATTATATTCGTTTTGTCAACCAAATTTTCTAAAATTTCGGTTGGAGCAACCGAATTTGGAATTAATTCGGATGCAGCAACCGAAATTCGTACCAAATTCGGTTGGAGTAACCGAATCTGGCACCCATTCAGGTGCAACTACCGAATTTGGCATCAATTCGGTTGTCACTATTGAATTTGGTATCAATTCTCGGTCGTAATAACCGAATTAACCTTTAAGTCGGTTGCTATGACCGAATTCGGCGTTAATTCGGTTGCTGCAACTGAATTTCTCATCAATTCTGTAGGTACAACCGAATTTCAGTTTTAATTTAACATAATTCTATGTATTTAAAATTTGACGTTTAAAATTCTAAAAACAAATATTATATTAAAGGAAGTTAAAGAATGAATAATTGTTCCTGTCGCAGCGATATCAAGATTTGTTTGCGGTTATTAAGAAAGGTAAGTAAATATATTTTTATTATGGTTTTTGTATTAAATCGTATTATTTTGGAGTGAATGTCCAAGCAGATATCAAGAATTTTCAAGCTTTTCAAGGTCGGTAGGTACGAAACGGTTAGGACCTAAATCAACATACATATACAACACGCCAGAATTGGTGCGGTGAACCATGATGGCCTGGGATTCAAAAAATGTCCGTATTGAC
The DNA here is from genome assembly GCA_963931995.1 of Phaonia tiefii. Lineage (NCBI taxonomy): Eukaryota > Metazoa > Arthropoda > Insecta > Diptera > Muscidae > Phaonia > Phaonia tiefii. The sequence goes on from OZ008371.1 coordinate 57,463,230, forward strand.
ATGTAAAATATATGTCTTACTCTAAAGGTTACCCTATATAAATGACTTTATTTTCTCGATTTCTAATGTTTTTTTATAAGAATACTGGAAAATAAATAATTTGTTAATAATAAAAGAAATTTCAAAATTCATTTATGGCACTATCTAAATTCTAATGAGGTTGTGTCAACCTCTAATGAGGTTGTGTCAACCTCTAATGAGGTTGTATCAACCACTAATGAGGTTGTATCAACCTCTGATGAGGTTGGTTACAGCTAATTAGGTTGTCTCAACCGAATTTGTCTGAGACTGTAGGAGTCGAACAGCAGCATTATTTTTTTGACCTCAATGAATATTACAAAAACATTTTTTTTTTTTAATAAATTTCTTGAACCATCATACTCTTTCTGTGACTTCCCAAAAGTTATAACTTCGCACATGGTGACCAACTTTACCGAAAACCCCCAACCAGCTGCAAGTTTTAGCCCGTCAAACCTCTTAAAAACAACCATCCGTTATGACAGGTCAAGAAACTAATGATGCAGTTCGATACCCAGGTTCCCACGTATGGGAAACCCGTTCAGTCCGCTCATGTCTCTTACGACTTTCACGTATTCTTATTATAAATTGTATTTCCAAAAGCTTGACGCTAGGTAAAAAATAAATATAAGTTTAAATTTTAAAATTACAAATTTAAAATTGATAGATACTTAAATCTTTAAGCGCACCACAGAACCACAGAACATGAGGTTGGTCGATAACTTTTTATCTGGCTGATGAATTTGAAAAAATATTACCAAAAAATTTCGTAAACATGATAGTGATGCGAACAACTTCGGTGAAATTCATATTTGATATCAAGACGGACTGTAAACCGACAATAAACATCCAGGATAGCTGCACGGTGAAAAATCTGTCTTCTTTGTTGTTTGGATGCAAATATAACGTTTTTGTAGCTTGTCGCAAATATACTATGCCCTTGTGCACAAACACATTGTGTTTGCTTCTAATATGTTTGAGACACAATGATTAATAGGCTTCAAAACATGATTTCGAGACCCAAATGTGGATTTGCTTGTTGAAAACCGCTAAAAACAAAAACGAGACAGACAACAAAGGAACAAAAAGGCAGCAGAACTTCATTCCATGAAAACAATGCTTGCAAACATGTACATGTTTCCTGCAATTTGTTGCTGGGGCCGTAATTTTTCAGCGTGTGATGTTCATGCTCAAGAATGACAACTCTGTGGTTCGCTTTAAAGTTTTTAATTTTCTCATACTCCGGTTAATTTAACAGGATGTTATATGTCTTACGCTGGCAACTCTGATGAAATGTATGACTGTAGTTGTCAGTACTGTAACATATCAGTTGTTTACTTTATTATTGTTTTTGTGCAAAGTGTAATTTATTCGCATTATGGAGGAAACAATCGAAAATATACCGTTGGAAGAACTTATCAGTTGCCGAGGAAGATTTACTTGTTGAACACGTGAAACAAAGCAAGTCAATTTTAGTAAACCAAATACTTAAATCATGATAACATCAAAACAAAACAGCTGTTGTCAATAGTTGACAGCTGTTTGAATTTATGGTTCAGATAAACAACTGACCTGCGTTAGGCGTCCTGTTAACGTTATCGGCCGGATAAATTATTAGTATACATTGTGAAAATGAAATTCTGCTAACCGGCCCTTTACGTCAACATAACAACAATAACTTTTGAAAATTTCTCACAGTTGCGAAAACTGTAGTGACACGTGTTTCTGAGGGTGGATAATTAGAAACGCATTCGTAAAGAGTGGAAATTTAATTTATTTTCAACGTAAGTAATTTTTTTTATTTTTCAACCAAAATTTTACTAATTAATAATTCAATTCAGTATGGAGTGAATTTAGTTTATGACATTTGGCTTGGTGTGATATTTACGTTCGATGTTGAAAAGAATTGCTTCAATAATACCAGATAGAGGCAATGGTTCAAATCAACCAACAAAATAACAACAACGGTATTTCGTTTTGTGTGTTAAAATTATTGTGTTAAATACAACACAAATATATGCTAACAAAAACAGTCAATAGAAAAATGTAAAACACATTTAAATTTCACAGTTTTTCACCAAAACGACATGAAAAATTAAAGTCAGAAGTTATTGTAATTCCACCTGGTGTATGTCATATTTCGTCAAACATCTCTTTATCACAACGACCGCATCACGAAGAGTGTGAAAGTAAACGTCAGATAAGTCAAATATTCTCCCTAGTAAGATTTACTCTATGTATTAAACATACGTATATAAAGGACACCTTAGACCTGTGGACCAGTCGGCCGACTATTAGTCAGGCCGACTTTTGTGTCGGGCATTGTTTCGCCTTACACCAAACGAACTTCCGGCCGACTTTCTGAAAATCGAACTGGTTTCGATTTTTGCTTGACTAGTCGGCCGATTGCTTTACCTTACACTGGAAGATGAGTCGATCCGACTGGAAAGTCGGCCCAACAATCCGCTGGTCTAAGGTGCCCTTAAGTATAGTGAGAAAATTTCTTTCATCTCACGTTTCATTTCACACTATTCGTGGTGAGGTCCATAGTAGACATACCAAGTAGTCGCAGTAGATACAATAACAATTGTCGGCGACAACAACACACATTTTGTTTTTGTTTAGGCTCTCCTCATGTCAAAGTCAACACATACATACGTATACCAATAAATAAATATAAACAGAAAAGTACAAAAACAAAACCGTTGAATCTGACAGAAGCGGCCAACTAAGCAATAAAAAAAATTTAAATCAGCTGTCTACTGAGTTTACTTTCTCATTCTACCATGGTAGGGGATTCTATGGCACAGCTGATGGAAAAGGTACTAGGGAAATGATGTAGAATGAGAGACCAAAGAAAACATACAGATTATAGACCATGCAGCAAACTAAGTTTAAAAGTGTTTGGTTGATACTAATGACAACTAAATTATGTTTTATGCTGTTTGCATCGAACTAAAATACGCATTTCCTTTTATTTCTGTCCGTATTATGCCGACCAAAGAGTAAATTACCAAAGCAACTCGAACTCGATTAAATGACCTAGTACCTCGTCGTCATTAAGAGAACCATGGTGAGGTCAGTGTGATAGAGAGATGTTCGACTTACACCAGATGGAGTTGCACGAACAGTTGACTTAAATTGTACATGTAGTTTTTTAAATGTCGAAAATTTATATATATTTTCAACTTGTTTGTCATGTATTATTGTGCATTTAAGACAACTATTTTAATACAAAAACACAAAATACTGTTGTAGTTTACTTCTTGGATGTTTTGTTCTAATTCCTCTATCTGCTTTTATGACATCAAGCCTAATGTCATCAATTTGCTGAGAGTGATATTCCGTCTAGGGATATGTTTACTCTATTATATGAAAGTGCTTGCTTGTGGTAGTAGTTTTAGCTGTATCTCATCCATACACATCCTACATCTGAATCCAAGTTGCCTTTTTAATGTTTCAATGTTTTAAAAATTTTCCATTACAGTCTTGAGCAATATTGTAGGACTAATAAACTTTATCAACTCTCTTGAAGATATATATTTTTATATTCACAAGACGTGGGAAAATCGATGTGGCGTTTAAATTATGTCACTGCTGACGGAGAAACACAAGCATTAACTTCTGCCAAATTGTTGCTCACAATTTTATTGCCAACTGTAAAATACACTAAGTATAAGGCTCAAACGGTAGAAGAATATAAAGAAGGCACAGGTAAGAATTGTCTTATACCATCGAGAATGTTTATGTTCTGAGAAAACTAAACACATTCCTTCTTTATTTAATCAAAATATTGAAATATTTTGTTGCCTTTAAAAGAAAAAGTGACGGTGTTTTTTTATAATATTTGGTCTCATTCTCTTTTGTGTCAAAAGGGGATCATCGCAATAAAAATTCGAAAGAAATTTGTTCACAATTAAAACTACAGCTGCATTGCTGACTTGGGGTGAGGGTATGCCTAAGTCGGTTCGCAGACTAATACTTCTTTACAGTTCCTTGATTTTGTTTGCCGGATATTTGATACTAATTTTATTTGAAATTTTTTATTTTATTTTAATTTTATTTCTGTATTTTATATTTTTGTTTTGTTGTAGTACTACACGGACTTTTATATTTTCCCGCAGCCAATCAGTAAACACCTTCACTTAACCCTTCTTAAACTCACCTGAATTTTTCCATTGGCCAGACGTTTGACATGTGATGTCTGGTAGGAATAGTCGGTTTTAATATAATCCTCTGTGATTTGTACATTGGGCGAAATGACTTCCAAGTTCTCGGCAGAAAGAGGTTTCATTTTTGGCAATTCTTTGGTTCTTGTATCTTTTAATCCAACGGAAAAACGTGAGATTTGCTTTTGTTGAAATATTTTAAAGAATATCTACTTTCGCCACACAAAACTATTTTCAGAATAGTTTTATCAAAATAATTTCTGTTTAATTTCCTTGTTAATTCACACCGTTTTATTTTGTAAATAAAATGTATTTATTGTTATTCAAGAATTCACTTTAATTCCGCTAAATCGATTGACTGTGAAAATGTTGTTGGCTGAGAACTTTTGCTGCTTTGACGGTTCAGTTGAGTAGATTTGATATTCACGGCTTCAATGATTTCCAACTAATGAACCGTTTGGAGAGTATGCACCCCTATTTATGGGAATAGTCGACGTCGTTGGGTCGGTTATGTTGGCGGTTGGATTTGCAAAAACACACAACTACCCGACCAGCAAAGCAAACAACCAACCATCATTATATACTTACGTGGTATATCGAGAGACACAATAAGAATATCATGATTTCGCTTTCCACATTTTACCCTCCTCTTTGCAAGCGAAAAGAACAAAACTCTCTGTTGATTCGTTTTGTTTTTTTTTTGGGAGATTTGTTATTGTTAGTTAGTGAATAGTCCCTTACAAATTTTTTGGACCGACATAAGCCGCTGAAATTAATTCACGTTATTTTGTGTGGAAGTCTACGCATGTTTGTTTTTTTTTTGTTGATAGCAGAGTTTGGCGATTCTCTTACTGTCGAAGTATACAATTGAATCCGTTACACTAAGGACTCGACATTCGGCGGACAAGATGTAAATGTTTGGGTAATGTGATATAAATCTTCCCCTTATATCTTATTAAAACTATGAACAGATATAGAAGAAATATTTTTAAGTTTTTATAAATCTCTCTCCAGTGTGCGGATTTTTGTATTTGCATTACTTTCCTGCAAATGACAAAAGAATTACCAATGTTCCCAATGACAATTAAAAAATGTTGAATTTTCATTTGCTCTGGCAAAGTAATGAAATATTGGAATGCTTTTAGAATTTTGAATTTGTTTGAATGCTGGCAATTTTGTTTCAACACATACGCTCGTTTCGTGCAAGACCGTCACCGGTTTGGAACTGGGTACTACAATGTATTCTCCGGGAAGAGTTCTTTCAGATAAATTAATTCCAGTATAAGTATAAAATGTTCATACTTTCTGTCTGACAGAATTTTGGGAATTAGCACTTTGCATACAATCTTATATATGTATGAGAATTGCCAATGGTATTTAAAGTTTTTTTGAATTTGCATTTGTAGAGGTAATTCAAATTAAACTACAAAATATAATTGTCATATAATTAATTTGTCCCATGTATGCCTCTATCACACTGAATGCAGGACCTCAAAGGAGTTTTAAAACTATGAAGTTGAGGAATTACAAAACTGCAATCATATCAAATTCGATTCAAATTTTTATGGCGATTTCCTAGTCGAAAATGTGCTGTCTTAAGACCCGTACTAAGTCAAGATTTCACATGAAAAAATGATAAATGTGTGAATTCACATTCAACACAAAGATGCTAGAAATACCATAGATGGTGTAGTAGATTATTCACCAGATGGCAAAGGCTGTTTCCGTGCAACCATTTTTCATTCCCATACGACTCAAAATCATTTTTATTTCGATTCGGTTGTTTGAATTTTAAAATAAAATATAGATAATAGATTCATTAATTCAGGTTATAGCAGCAGCTGTTGATGAAATTAAAGTGCCTAATATGTCAAAGTCAGCTGATGTAAACACAATTTGAAAATTGTAATTTAATTGCAAATGTGTTAAACTTAGTGTTTAAAATAAAGATTCAAGTCGACTTTTGTAAAGCCCTTTAATATGTAACAAATTATTTTCGCAAACAAATCCATCTACTTTATTACAAATTCTTTGAAACTTTGTGAACAAACTAATAATCTTAACAATAACAGAAATGTAAACAAAATTTAACATACTAGGCAGGAACAAAATGAAAACAATGAAATCAGCTGTGCGACTGCTATAACCTGAATTAATAAATCTTGGCATACCGCTTTTGATATTTTTTGACAATACAAAAGGCACAAAAAAAGCATGATCATAGAATAATACATACCATACATAGAAGCCTTTATTCGCTCAATAAATTAAACGTCATAGGTACGATGGAAAGTAAACATTGGATGGTGGAAAATATGGGTTCAATAATACCAGATGGTGGCAATAGTATACAGCGATCAACAAAGGAACAACAACCGAATTTCGTGTTTTTGTGGAAAACTAGTTGTGTTAAATACAATACAAATGTATACCAACGATAAAAGTCAACAAAAAATGCAAAATATATTTAAATTTTTCAGTTCTACACCAAAACGACAGGAAAAAGTTAAGTGAACATATTTTGTAACTCCACCTGGTGTAAGGTAATTTTAAATTTAATTGATCTCATTTTAACAAACCTACGATGAAGAGTGTGAAATGAATCGTCAGATGAGAGAATAAGTTTATCTATGTATGTATTATTCTATGAGCGTGGTCCTTTGTCTTTCAAATCCACCACATATATTTCACCATCTAAGGTTTTCTATCATCTTCGTTCAATATGTCGAAAATTTTAATTTTTGTGTTAAAGTAATATTTTGAAATTTTCGTTCCCATAAGAAATACGTGTGACATGGGACTGTCCGTGGAGGTGGAAAGTTTCTGATAGCCATTCACTTGGGAATGACCAGAAATGATTCCTTCATTGGGCAGTTCAAGCAGCTCACTACTTCCAGTATGTCCTGGGCAATGGCTTTATCGGAAACCTCCGTTAGCTAGCTAGAATGAGAAGGTGAAACAAATAAGCAGCCCGATTGGTTATGCGATCTCTGATATGTCTCAGGTTTAGTAGGTGACTGATGTGACTGAAGCACATCAAGCTATGGGGCATATTATTTTGTCTGTATGTATGGGCCAACGGCGGATAGAAACAAAAAAGAAGAAAATCCAGGTTCGACATATTGCATCCTGGTCAGCGTCTCATCCATAATGAACGGCTGCAATCAAATATCCTGGCAGTAGGTAAAATGGAAAAAACCGATGGACTGGGTTTGCCTCCCGCCCCTGTTCATAATGGCAGTGAATATACGAAAAAGGAAGAGAAATCATAAACAACCCATATTTTTGGTGACGACCCCCGCAAACGTTATAAGGATAAGATTTACGGATATACACTTGGAATGTAAAAACTCTATATAGATCCGGTGCAAGGATCCAACTGGCAGATGTCCTCGAAAGTTATAAGACTGACATTACCGCTATCCATGCAATGCGATGGACAGGACATGGCTGCACGAGAAAAAGAACTGCGATCTACATATAAGTATATAAACTACAGTTGCCATGAAAACAACATGAATTTGGTTGCGGATTTGTAGTTGGCAAAAGACTGCTACTTCTAGTCTCTGGGTTCAATCCTGTGAGTGAAGGTATAGCCACAATCCGCATAAAAACGAAATATTTTTTATATTTTCCTAATGTGTGTGCATGCCCCGACAGAAGACAAAGATGATGATGCCAAATTCTATGAGCGGCTAAGAGGAAACGTATGACCGCTGCCCTGTCCTTGATATTACGATTGTGCTAAGAGATTTTAATGCTAAAGTAGGCAGAGAGAATGTGTTTCATCCAACTATTGGAAATTTCAGTCTACATGCTGACAGTTCCGACATAGGTATGAGACTTATTGATTTTGCCGCGGCAAAAAAATGTCAGTGATACAAGATTCCAGCATAACGACATCCACAAGACATACTTGGGTATCCGCTCATCAAAGAACCAAATTGATCACGTGGTAATTGATGGAAGGCACTCATTCAGTTTAATGGACGTTCGAGTGATCAGAAGAGCTAACATCGATTCTGATCACTATCTGGTAGCAGCAAATGTCCGCACAAGATTAAGTAGAGGGAAAATCGTACGAAACCAGGCGCAGAGAAAGCTAGACATTGGAAAGCTGCAATTACTGGAGGTAGACACAGCCCACTCTAGGAAGCTCAAATTTGGGGACAGAACTCACCCCGTTCCTCTGACGATCCCGGAGCGCAGTGGATCCCCATTTTTCCGACTCTATAAAAAATGCCGCAACAACCGTAATTGGTTTTGAAAAACCATGGTACGATAAAGAGTGTCGCATTGCAAATAATGAAAAGAACGCTGCACGTGTGGCAATGCTTCAGTCAATTGCAACGCGAGCTGCGACTGAGCGGTATAGGGGAAAAAGAAAGGAGGTAAACCGTCTCTTTAGGCGTAAGAAACGGCAGTGGAGAAGCGCGAGAGTGAGAAAATTTAAACAGAAGGAAGAACAAAGCCCGAAAATTCTACCAAATAGTCAAGAACAGAACTAATAGACATGGTTCGGGCCCCCCCCTTCTGTAAAGACAAGGACAGAAATCTCAATCTCATGTGCAGAGCATATTGGGAGTATAGAGAGATAATTTCTCCGCGCTACTGGTACCTGAAATATCCAATGACAATGCGACAATCGTTCACAATTTGGCCGACGATGTCAATTGCCCCCCTCCTAACCAAGACGAGGTCATAACAGCTATTGCCCGGCTTAAGAACAACAAAGCCGCAGGAGCCGATGGATTACCGGTAGAGCTGTATAAGGCTGGCGGGGATCAGCTGATAAGGTGCATGAATTAGCTCATTAGTAAAATTTGGTTAGATGAATACATGCCCGGCGATTGGAGTCTCAGTGTACTATACCGCACATTTCAAAAAGGTGTTCCGAGTTTCTGTGCCAACTACCGTAGTATATAAGGTTCTATCAAGTATACTGTGCGAAAGACTGAAACCAATTATCGCTGACCTGATTGCATTATGAGAAAAGCTACAGTCAACATGAATAAACCCATCAGCAGCAAAAGTCACATGCTGCTTGCATATGCTGATGATATCGATATCATTGGGCGCACAATTAAAGAAGATACTGTGGTGTTTTCAAGAATTGAGAAGGAGTCAGCAAAAGTGGGTCTGACAGTAAATGAGGACAAGACACAATTAATGGTTTCAACGAGCAGGGCCTCCACGCGATTAGACCAAAGCGTGAACGTTGATAACCGTTATAATTTCGAGGTGGTGAACGAATTTATATACCTCGGAAACAAAAACAACAACTTCAGCCTTGAGATCAAGCGGTGAATTGCGCTTGCGAATAGATATTATTTTGGGCTAAGCAGACACTTTAGAGATAAAGCCCTCTCCCGAGTAACAAAGGTTCATCAATACCAAACTCTTATACAACCTGTCTTGCTTTATGGAGCAGAATCCTGGGTCTTATCGCAAGCAGACGAAACATCTGTAGGAGTCTTCGAGAGACAAACACTCCGAAAAATGTATGACCCTATAGTGCACAACGTCGAGTATCGGCGACACATGCACCATGAGCTTTATCCCAACATTGACATAGTTAAGCGGATCAAAATAACGCGATTACGCTGGCTGGGCCATGTCAGTAGAATGGATGAAGATGAACCAGCACCACGGGTTTTCAAACCGAACTCGAAGGAAGACGCAAAATAAGAAGACCAAGACTCCGCTGGAGGGATCAAGTTGACGAATCCCTGCGTTCACTTGGTATTTCCTACTGTTAGGTCACTGACCACCCGGGGTTGTTCGAAGCCGGATAAGTACGTACGTACGTAAGTACGTACGGAACGTGTACAAAAAATAACGACAATTTGGTTCAGTTTTCATTTGCTTCGTGCTCAGGTCTCTGCGAAAATTGTGGAAGCCAAATCAATTACAGGGTTGTTATGCCAAACTCATTTCGTACGAAAATAGTTGCTAGTTCAAAAACGCATCAAGCAGGGCATCTTGTGTGTTCGTGATATTTGAGATCGAAAGTTATGTTTCCAACTATCTAAAAATCGTAATTTTTCACAATTTTCTACTATTTTGTTACTTTACGTTCAATTACATTTTCCAAGAATAGGTTGACAAGGGCGGACAATCTCTGCGGGAAATTGTTTCCCTCATTGGTAGAAGCAACAGCACAATTTCAAAAATAATTGATATATATCAAAAAATTTGGAAAATCTTCCAAAATGTGGGAGACCGTAAATATTAAATGAATTCCAAATACGATCCATTGTACGAAATTTATAAGAAGTAACCAAGTGAGAATGCAGTTAACATATCGATAGATATTTCAGCAATATCTGGAACCGACGTCAGTGCCAGTAGAATACATAGATCACTACATACTAATGGACTTCATGGCAGGGTTCCAAGAAGAAAATCATTTATATTCTAAGTCAACCAAATGCAGCGACTTGTGTTTGCTAATAAGTACAAAAAGTTTCCGAAAAACATTATTTTTAGCGACGAGAGCAAATTCGAAATGTTTGGTAAAAGAAAGCCTGTCAAAATTTGGTAAAGTAAAAACAAGGAATTTGCTGAACAAAATGTAATATCTACAATAATGCACTGCGAGGGTTCAGTGATGGTTTTGGGATTGCATGGCAGGGAACGGAGTCGGCAAATTAGTATTTATTGAAAGTACCATGACTAAAAGAGAATACCTTCATATTTTGAAAGAATATTTGGCTTGGATAGGACATTGATCTGCCAACAAAATAATGATCCCAAGCGCACATCAAAATTAGTTAAGGAATGACTACTTTACTTTACTCCTAAACAATTGGATCATCTTCCACAGTCGCCGGACATTTGTGGGAGCATCTTGATCGCAAAATAAGAAAGAAAATCAGTTGTACTAGAAGAAAAAGGTCACCTGATATATCCGCAAATTTATTTAAATGTATGCTGAAGAGATTACACGCTGTTATTACTCGTAAAGCCAAAGTAAAACAAACAAAACATTGAAATAATTTAATAAATTTGTGTTAACATCTATACGCGCGCCTCTAGGGCAGTAAACTATCAGTTTAATACATACGCAAGTGTTAGGTATGTAAGAGTAAATCATCGTTTGTTTGTTCGTTGCTTGGCAGTCGGTATTGAAAGTGATTATTGGGCGATTTTCATATAATTTTCCCACGCAATTTTCTCCGGAAATTCATAGCCGATTTTATTAATTTTTGGATTAAAAAGCTAGTGCGGGTTTCGACGAAGAGTTTAGGCCAATAATTAAGGCGATCCGATATCGGCGAGCCGAGATTTAAGTGTTTTAATTTGGAGTATTAATTTGGAGTAATATTAAAAAAGTGTTTTATGTTGATCTTCGGTTTTTTTTATTATTGTGAAAGGTCCCTGCAAACATTTTCTATCGCAGGAGTCACTGAAACGTGACTTGTAGGCGTTAAGTTTTAACGCCGGGATAACTGTTTTTTCATCTCAAAGGTTACTTCAGTCGTGAGAAACTGTTCCCCGCCTGAGATAGTTTTTTGGCGTTACGTAAGAGACACTTCATAAAGTATCTTTGTAGTGACTCAAGGCAGGAATCACAAACGATCCTACTAAGAGTGCCGCAAAAGAGACGCCAAGACGTGAAAAAAGACGATCCAAAAGATTTGCTTTTTATTTTTTTTTATTTTTATTGATTAGGAACAAAAATTTAAAAAAAGTAATAAAAAAATGAACACAAAATTTAATTTCATTCTTAACATAAGACTAGATTTGATTCACATTAGGTCTTTAATATATTTCTATGTAAATATTTGATATAAAAAAAAGTTATTAAAATAAAAAAATATTCTTTCTTTAAAAAAAAAATGTTTATGATAAAAAGAGTGACTACTTAGATTATATTAAAGAATAGATTGTTCATTTAAAGTAGTTGCACTGGGCGGCTTATGCTTACGGGCAACTCTGTCCCTGGCGTGCAAGAAGTGTTGCTGGCAAGTTTTGTTAATATGCATGTCAGTTGCATGTGGGTGTTTCATAAAGCACGTATCTGAAAAAGAATTAAAGAATATTTAGAAAGAATAGTGTTATGTTACATATTTTTACAATACCTTTTATTACTGAAAAAACAGTAAATTGTTGGATGCTTGGTTTTAATGGTGTTCCTCGCCAAGTTAGATTTACTGCTAACTCGTCCGCGATTATGGCCTTAATAGCACTTCTTAAAAATGTGGGTACATCATCGGCCCCAATCCTAGCTACAACATGTTTCTGAAACGATTTATTGTTAATAATTAAAGAATCATAAATAAAAAATAATTTTAACCTACCAATTCAGTTCGCATTTCATCGTTGGATAGCAACATGTTATCAAATTCTTGTAATTTATCTAGACAAGTAAGTGGTAAAGTTGGTAAGGACGAAATTATCCCATTTGGTAGGTGGTTTGATTTAAGGTTTTTTATCTCATTTCGGAGAGATATAATCTCTTCAGTCAGTTTTGTTAAAATTTTTTTGGAATTTTCTTCTTGCTGGTACATCCTGTTTTGCAAGGAACGCAACTCTTTCAAAATGACACTATTTGTGCAATCAGTTGGCTCTGAAAATGGATTGAAAATATTTTACAAATGCAAATTAAGAAATTGTCAAAAATTGTACCTTGTTCTCCATTTTGAAGTACTATGTATTGAATTTGTTCACTCTCTGTAACGATTCAAATACATTATTTAAAGAAATTAACATTTAGGTAGAGACAGATTTTGTAAAATTTACATTAAAAATTATTAAAAACTTACCACTACGGCTCTCCATTACGATAAAAATGGAAAAAATACCACAGCCTCCTCTTGGTTTAAAGCAATTGCTTTATTTGCGATTTCACTTAATTTAAAACTTATTTTTTCGCCCTCGACGATCCCGTCAACTTTAAATATTTGTAAGTTATTTGAAGAAAGAGGTTGATTAAAAAGTGCTTTAAGGTTTTTAATAGTGGTGCCTTCAAAGTGAGGCATATTATTTAACATCATTATTTTTTTAATTTTAACAACATGCTCACCTACTAAACAGAAATTGTTCGGTTTATCGACAGAAAATAAAAATTTTTCGGTTTTAACATATGAGTAACAATCATCGGAAGTTTTTTTGCGACTAAAATTTATACCTGGCTTCATGTTTTTTGGTTTTAAGATGAAGCTGTTTTCAACTTGCCTGTTATACAATTGTGAAGACGCACTGTTTGATTTTTTTACTTTTTTTTTAATTTTTTGAAGGTGGTTTTCGAATTTAAACGCGCTTACAGTTTCTAAACTGCCGAAGCCGTTTGCGTCTTCAGTAATGTGCAACAGGTAATGAAAATTGCAGGTTAAAAAAGATAAATTATATAATGTAGGCAAATCATTGACAAAACTATGCAGCAGTTGTTCTGCGAACTTATAGTTAATCCTGCAATTTTTTTCATCAAGTAAAATTCTAACAGCTATCGAAAGTTTCAAGAAATGTAAGTATCTGTCTGGAGATAATACCTGTTCCAGAAGGAGGGGACCATAATATAGAACAAATGAACGAAATTCTGTGGCTTTCCAGCGGTCGAGATCGTCTAGTGAACGGGGTTTTCTCGAAAATTCATATGGAATGCAGTTCTTTAGATCCTTTAATTTATCTGACAGATGAGCTATTTTCCAAGATGTAAGAGAAAAATGTTCTCCTTTTATTCGTACCCAACTTTTCAAAAGAGTCCTTACCACGCCTAAGCAAACAATGTGCATATAATCCAATGCAAACTGCTGCACCATATTAATTGGAAGCTGTTCGATAACAGTGGGGTCTTTTTGTTTGTGATGTTCAGGTTGAGAACGGTTTCGAAATGAGTCATCATCTCGAAGAGGGCAACCTTTAACATAAGGAAAAACAAGGCGGTTTTTGAACATTTCTCCTTTTTGAAGACAGCGCGTGCAAGAGAAATATCCGGTATGCCCTTTGATTCCTAGCACAAACGATCGTGCTGGTGCGTCCATAGTGAAACACCTTACTTTTAAAGTAAACAATTTGTCTTTAAATCGAAAACCAGTTTGTAAAAGAGTATTAAGCTCAGTTACGAATTGGGTTAAATATTGGTCTGCATTCTCTGGTTTCGAATAACCTTCGTAGACCCCGATTAGAAGCACTTCACTATAATGAGGAATACTACACAAAATGGGCCAGACTTGCTTATTTGAGCTTTTAGCTAATGGTAAACCATCAATGTTGAAGTCCAGCTCAATAATTTCCGATTCGTACTCATTCACAATAAAGAAATCAGTTAAAGCATCTTCTATGCCGTAATGATTATATGAGCCATCACCCATTGTCGTAGATACGACTTCCTTTGGCGTTTTTTTGAGAGTCCTACTGTCTTTAGGCACACAAACATTATTTTCCCTTAATATTTGCAATAACTCGTTTAGGGGACTATTAGCAATATTATGTTTTATTGCCCACTGGGATAATTGTTCTTTAAAAGTCATGACGTTACAATCAATGTTATTAAAAATTTCATCGTGAAAATCACTTAAAGTATTACTTAAACTATAACTTGAACTATCACTTTCATTATCTTCGCCTATATCCATGTCTAAAATGCCTGCATCATTAATTTCACTCAAATTAGAAGGTTCAGAGCAAATTACTTTTTTTTCTTTTTCAACATGGACGCTGCTGCATGAATTATTATAAATATTTGATAAAAATCGTGCAGCCTCCCGTTTGCTTTTTACTCGTATGGCCTTAACCGACATTGCACAATTTCTGTTTAGTTAAATAGCACACTGTTTCTTTTTAATCAATTATTAATAATTAAAACCTTAAACACTTGAAACCTTAAACCACCACTCACTTTCACAACTCTTTTAATAGTGACACGTGCGCTGCAAGCAAATCGCAGAAC
Organism: Phaonia tiefii; assembly: GCA_963931995.1. Lineage (NCBI taxonomy): Eukaryota > Metazoa > Arthropoda > Insecta > Diptera > Muscidae > Phaonia > Phaonia tiefii. The sequence goes on from OZ008371.1 coordinate 57,478,311, forward strand.
TACATAAATAAGAAAAAAAAAATGCGAAAAACAGTTAGAAATAAAAAAAACTCTCTCATGAATGCCTCTTGAGAGGATAAAATGCGATAGCTCGTGTACTTTGTTTTTGTAAAACACCAAGAATCGATCGCATAAAAAGGAACCCAAAAAAAGTGAACAAAAAGAAATCAAAACAAACTATCTCCTGAATGTCTGCTGGGAAGATAAAAGGCGATTTCTAGGGAATTTGTTTTTGTAAAACACAAACAATCGTTTTTTTATCACATCTGATGTGTCTTAGGCGTCACTGCATGGCGATTGGAGATGAATGCCACTTCAAAATGTTGGCAGGGGTAAGTCCAATAAAATGTGGGTGCGGAGCACTCTCAGAGCAAAGAGAGTAATGACGTTTATACGTATATAAAAATGAGATAGCAAGAGAGCAACGACAATTTTGTGAACTTGTGTAGCGTATGTACGAATATAACAATGTATGTATGTATGTATGTATATACAAGTGTCTGTTGCTTTGCATTCTTTGACTTTTGTGGGAATAAAACAAAAAGTATTGAGCAAGAAAATAATGACACATGTGCTTGCACTGGGTCTTTAAATAATTTTAAGTATTAATATTATTTAACTGTAACGTCATCATATGATTGAACGCTGTTTTTTATTTTCCAATGTAACATTTACGAATGTTTTCAAGGAAATCGAACAGGTACCGTGTAGCAAAAAGGTGTTAACACATCGCCCGTGAGTTCGAACACTCATTGGATTTTTTGCATTGTACACTTTCTTTTGGCACAACAAATATGAATCAGTTTGTTTTTTTGCTATGTATTTTTTGTAGTGTAAGATTTTTGTTGTTATTTTTTCATAAATCTAAAGAGTTGAATTAATTATTAACATTTATATCATTTTAAACACACGTGTTCACTTTCTTTTGATGCTCAAAGTATTGTTCTATAATGAAAAACGGCGAGTATCGACGACGGATGAGCCACGAGCTGTATAATCTATATCCCGACATCGTAATAGTTATGCGTATCAAAATAGCACGTTTAGAAAGGTTTAGAATGAACCAGTGCGAACGGTATTCGAAGGACATCGAAAAATAGGGCGACCAAGACTTCGCTGGAAAGACAAGGTGGAATATTGAATATAGCTTGGGGTTACCAACTGGAAGGGAAATGCTGAAGATCGAGCCGGTTGAAGAAACAAGTGATGCTCATTTTATAAAGCCCTTGACCTCTCTGCGTTGTTTGAGGCCACCTAAATAGATTGACATTAGTGGTCTTCATGAAAGCTCGAAAGAACCTCGTAAACTCGAAAACATGGTAAACTTGCACAGCAAACGTCAAAACAAACAAATTTCCCATACAAAGCGACTTGCACAAAAGGAAAGTTTTCGAGGCAAATTTGCTGAGCAAACCTGGAAAAAGAAACGTGAAAACTTTTGACATTTCAATGTCAATTTTTTGGTATTGAAAAAAAGAGAGGGTTTTTGATGTATATACTTTTTTAAAAATATACTTTTAATTTTACTTTGTTTATTTACTTTATCAACCTTTTTTGACAATTGCTGCATAGATACACTGAGCAACTTTATTTGGTGCCTCATGAAACGCTTCAGAGCAAACTTACGCTGAGCACAAGTTCTAGGTTTTCTTGTTTGCATGAATACCACTATTATCTCTTCTCATATCCTCTTCCCTACACATATTTTTCCGGTTCTAGCATCATCTGTGCGTTAATATTATATCCTTCACTACGTTTACACGAGAGCTTATATTGTGATATCATATCGCAAAATGTCAATAAAATACGTACAAATAACACATAAGCTCTCGTATAAACGTAGTATTTGTTGTACCTTTCCACTAAACAACAAGAATTATATATTTGGAACTTTTTTTGCCATTATTTACTTTTATAATCCAAGTTATTTATGCATTTGATCGAATGTTTGGTTAGCTTTGTGTACTAATTCTACTTTGTAATCAGCTGCTTTTTTTGCATGGTATTTGCCATAGTTACCACCATATTAGTACAAATGATTGTGTAATTTACAAGACTCCTAGAATAATTAATTAATCAGATAATTAATTATGAACTGACAAATTGTCCATAAGTCATATACCCTTTAAACTCTGTTGTAAAATAATGTGGATCGATCATGTAATAAGGCACCAAGCCAATAGCAAATTGTGTGAAATGAAATGTCATATGAGTGAGCCGACATCTTGATTCCAACATTGAAGTAAAATGTTTACTCAAATACCGTACAAACAAACTAAAATATATTTTAGGAATATTTTCATTGATATCAAGTATATATGAACTAAATTTGAGTACACGTGTACTTATTTTGAGGAAAGGGAAGTTAAAGGAACCAACACATGAACTAATATCTATTCAATTTGATTTAAGTTAAGCCTGTCACCATTGTCCTTTCTCACAGTTCCAAGACCATGTTTTCCCATCACTTCTTGTAGGTTACTACTGTCCTTGCCCACATTTATAAAAGATAATAAATGAATGGTTTTCCCATTACATTCCTTAAAGGAATTGGGGAGAGCGTTCCACAAACAGTGAGCTGTGCGCTTTCTAGTTGTATACTCACTGATTGGCACCTACACTTTTTACGGAATTTTGAGAAGCTTTTTCATGGCTAAATACTCGATAGTGTCGCCGTCATTATGCGAGGTGACCACCGCCGAAAGAAATTTAAGGTGGTCAGAGCAGGGATCGAACCCAGGATTTCATGTACAAGAGGTGCGCACACTAACCATTGCACCACCGACGGCCACGCCCACATTTATGTAAAGAAATAATTATACTGTGATGATATAATTATGATATTCTTTATTAAATTTAAATCGCGAGGGAAATATTGATATAACAATTGAATAGGAAAACTGCGGCTACAACATATACAACCTGACCAACTGACGACTGTCTCTCTTTTACAAAGAGTCCATACCAACTAGCTTCGAATTCGCCACTTCATTATCGTACCATATGTTGTCTGCATTCTTGAGGGTAACCATCTTACATTTATATCTCCCAGAAAGATTTTATTGTCACCAATTGACAAGGAGCTTACAGCTAAATCCACTTGGCTATAGAACCGGTCATTAACTTTCGCCTCATCAGGCTCAGTAGGTGTATACGACTTTACCATACACGCTGAAAAATCTGTCGTTTTATGTTGTTTGGATGCAAATATAACATGTGTTTGGAGCTTGTCGCAAATATAATATACTTGTGCCTAAACACATTGTGTTTGCTGTTCAATATTACATGTTTGAGACACAATGATTAATATATTATAACATATGTGGTTGCGACCCAAATATATCTGTGTTTGTGATACAAATACAGCCGTGTTTGTTGCACTGTTTATGCTCTCTCGAGAGCAAGAGCATATGTGTATCTGTATTTTTGTATTATTCTCCCAGTGATTCATAAATATTCCTGAATATGCGTGATGATTTGCGTTTTAATTTCATGTATTCAGTCGCCAATGGTTCATCGGACAGAGGATATCAAAAGCGCCTGATCAGTGAGAGAAGAATAAACAAACGCTCTGACGGTTAAACGGTTTGTGATGTTGCTTTGGTTTTTGTGTATGTGTTGCGCATATATTTATGTGTGATACCAAAGTAAGAAACGATTTTGAGGAAAAAACTAGAGAGGACGACAACGTGAATCTCTTTTTCTGTCCCAGCCTCTACTGAAAAAATCGGAATGGCGAACCATTTGTGAAATATAATATAAAAAACACCAATAATTAATACACGCTTCTCTTGCATAAACTAGAGTTGTATATAAGTATATTGTTCGTGTACCAAGGCATAGTGATAACCAACGCATAGTTGAAACCTTCTGAAGACAAAAACGTGAGAGACAACAAAGAAAGGAGAAACAACAGAGCAGCTGATTCAAAACAAAACAAATAATGCATTCAATGCAAGTAAATGTAAAAATCATTTAAATCTTTTAATTTTTTGTATTAATTATTTATATAAGTAAATTTATATAAGTAATATATATAAGTAAAAAGAATAGTTCGATTCTAAATATTATTATGTTTGGGAGAAAATACGCATGTTTCCACGTAAGTATATGGAGGTTTGGGGGAAACACGCGAATGCTTCCACGTAAGTATATGGATGAACGCATACATAGTTGTTAGTAAACATGTTAATGTTTGCATTTAAATACACCTGAGTTTGGGACTTGCAAACATATAAATGTTTGAAGTGTCTTCCAAACATATGTAGAATATGTTTGGGATAATATGTTACTCGCAATGACGATGCCAGCACATATAGCCTTGTATGATATTAGAGCATTTCTAGCCATAGGTGATTGAAGAAGGCCGACTTCGTTTATACGGTGGGTGTCATTGCCGGAGTATATACTGCAGTTAAAATAAATAAATGGTTTCCCATGGCATCCCATGAAGGGATTGGGGAGAACTTCTCACAACCAGTGAGCTGTGTGCTTTCTTGTTTTACACTCACTGACTGGGACCTACAATTTTACACCGATTCTGAACGGTATTTTGAGAAGCTTTTTCATGGCTAAATACGCGATAGTGTCGCCGTCATTAAGCGAGGTGACCGCCGTCGAAAGAAGTGTAAGGTGGTCAGAGCAGAGAAAGAGTCGCGCACGTTAACCATTGCACCACCGTTGTGTGTTTACCTCTTTCAATAAAAAAAATCCCTATGCAAATCGGATGATGTGTTCAGCCGTTTTATTCTATTAAAACCCGACACCAATTAATTTTTATATACTATAGATTGAGATAAAATTCGTATGTTACTTAAAAATTAAAACAGCAACAAAATAATAAATAGACTTCAAAATATAGGAACAGGAACCCCATCGCAAAATCTGCACTTTGGATGCCCACCGGTCGTACCCCAACTGTAAATATCTTAACCGCATATTAACCCCGGAAAAATCAATCATCGTATAATTAAACTGCGACTAAATTGTTGTGGTGCCATTTGAGTATTTTTTAAACTCAGTCATTGAAAATAGTTATGCCCTCGAATTTCGAGTGCTGAACTCTGCTAATAAAAGTAATCATTTCAATGAAGAAGCGGATATCTGTATGTGAACATGTTCCATACAAGAACAAGCCCATATATACATGTTGAAATCATACATGGTTCGTCCAAATTGAACGACTTTGCCATCAGTTGAAATCATTTTTTGACCTCTTCTCAGTCATGTGTTTTTTTTTCAGCTTAAGCAAAAGTGTTAAAAAACATGCCTATTATTTCATTCGCTCTTACTAAGAGTTTGTCTCATAAACTACATACATACATACATACATGTCTCTCTTTAAAATGCCGGCACATACATACATAGATTTTCAATGTCAATGTTGCACAAAACAGAAAAGTTAAACTTCTTCCCGCCAGTATTTTTTTTTATTAGAATGGGATTTCCAGGAAAGCAACAAAATCACCTTTTCCAAAACTTCTAACAATATGTGAGGTCTGTTAAAGTGCCAGCCGCCAATGACCTTTTGTTTATATCTCTTAAATGGCATAAAAAGAAAAATACTGCTGGTCCTCTCATCTAATGTGCTGTGGACAAACGGCCAAGGAATTGAAGATATGATTATGATATAATAGTTTCTTTATACCAAGTACTTTAGATTTAATTTTATGCATTGGCACGGATTGGCATATGACCACAACCACCACCAACAGCATTTGATTTTGGAATGGAAAACATCATACCAATCAATTTTGCCTACATCAGCGTATCCGTACTATGATCAGAAGAGGAGCACGGAATTAAGACGGACAACGCACGTCTTCAATTACAATCTGTCGCATGTTTGTTTTCACGCGATAATTTCTGTTGGAAATCGCTAGTGGAAAGTTCTGGACTAGATTGTATTCAACAGAATGCAATCGCTGCTGAAATTAGTGAATCAAAAAACTTTCCACAAACTACTGATTGAAAAACATAAACAGTTTTATTAGCTCAATGGAGGAGCAGAAATGTAAGAAGTCGTTATAGTTTGATTAAATATAATGCTACAGTGAAACTACCGTCATCCATACGTCCAAAAAGTTAAATTGTAAATGGCTTTAAGAATAGCCCATCAGAGACTTGTACCAAGAGAAACATCCTGAAGTATTACTCCAAAGTAAGCAAACAGTTAAAACCTCGCATGTGACACTAATATTTGAATAAATACCAGAAAGGGCAACATTTTCAGAGGGTAAATAATTTTAGTAGAAGCACTCACGTCGAAGTATTGTAAAATATAAATGTTGTAAACGTGTTGTAAATGTTGTAAAGTAAACAATTGTATGTAAACACAATAAATAAATACAAATACTAATAAATTTACATTTACTTTTGACCCCTTACATCTAAAACAAAGAGAAAAAATAGTTTCCTATTACATCCCGTGAACGGATTGGAGAGGGTTTCTCACGACCAGTGAGCTGTGCGCTTTCTAGTTTTGCACTCCCTGATTGGGTCCCACATTTTTCCACCGTATCCAAACGGTATTTTGAGAAGCTTTTTCATGGCTAAATAGGCGATAATGTCGCCGTCACTAAACGAGATGACCGCCCTCGCAGGAAATGGAAGGAAATAAGCAGGGATCGAAACCATATCCTCATGCACAAGAGCTACGCACACTACCACTGCACCACGGACGGCCACAACACTGACCAACGCGAAATTCTCAGTAAAGATTGGCAAAGACCTCTCCGAACCATTTAGTACGAAGCGAGGCCTCAGGCAGGACGACACCATATCATCCGATCTCTTCAACATAATAATTGAGATCTTCATGAGAAATACTGCAGTCAACAGACTCAAAACGAATAAAACTATCAGCGGTAAAAGTTTTTGGGCATAGCTTAAGGCCGTGACTCACTATCATAGATAGTGGTGCGATTTATTCAAAAAAAATCTGACAGAATCTTATCACACTTGAAGAAAAACGCATCACACTTGAAAAATCCGATCCAAGTGTGTTGTGGATGCCAGACCATCACACAAAAATGATGCAAAACCATATGTTTTCAACATCACGTTGGTTCTTTGGATTGCTTTTGATGATATTTTGATTTTGTTTGTATTTACAACATACTAACTTTAATATTTTTCGAAATATTCATTTATTTATTCTTTTGCACAACTATTATTTATTCTTTTGCACAACTACCTCACGAAAACTGAAATAATTTTAACCGAATAATAGCGCGTCTATATTTGTATCAGCTGGCGTTATTGTTATTCTAACAGCTGTCTCCCAAAACACAACCCTGATCGCAGAGAAAATATTAATTTTTTGCAACTTTTCAAAACATGAGCAAATCTAACAGACCTGTCAAAATTATTTTCGTTTCTCTTTCATACTTATTCGCATACAATCCAGACAATCCTATATTTTCAGCACACATACGATTTTTGACAGATCCAAAGACTAAATCTGATAGTGAGTCATGGCCTTTAGCGCCACCTATATGTCACTTCATGTGTTGTCGGGTAATGTGTAAATACAACTATGTGAGCATTGGGCTCAGTCGTTTTCAAACATGAGGGGAGAAATTTAAAAGGGTAACAGAGGGAATGAGTGGACTGTCGGGCCGAGATGGCGTATGGGCGTCAAAGATAAATGTTTTCCTGGGAACCGAGGGATCCCAGCAGATTCAGCAGCGTTAGGTTAGTTGGCAGCAAAGTTGAGTGTCGTTGCTGAGGCCAGAGTATCTTTTGTTAAGACAAGAGTCTACCTGTGAAATATTTTCTATTGTTTTATTAAATGATTTTAACGAAAATAATGAAAGTAATGAAATTTATTTATATCGAAAAGCTAAACAAGTGAATTAAACTAATAAACCACCATTGGCACAAAACTAAGACATTACGAACAATTTAATGACTTTCGAGCGGCCAAAGTTTGTCACCCGGGGAACCAGTTCTGTCAAGCCGTGGGAGCGCCCATCATCCCTCAACAAGTCTGTCAGCACATAAGTCGAGGACCGCGAATAAAAGCACCGCCAAGCGTGGTTTGAACACCAGTAGTGCGATTCATAAAGCTGTTTTAACGATAATCGAATCGTGAAGTTCACTTTACGATAAAATTAACGATTTTGGTATTCTGCAGGCAAGTTTGATAACGATATTCGCTATCGCTAAAACAGCTGTTGAAGTTAATGATTCGACTATCGCAAAATTAACGACAACAATTTTTCTGTTGTTAAGTTCAACAAAACAAACAAATTTTTCCTTCTTTTACAATTGGGATTGTTTTGTTTTTAAATTTTGTAATTTTTTAATTACTGTTCGTTTAAAATGGCTTTCGAATATTTAGGATATGATTTGTTACAGAAAGCAGTTGCTCCGGCGAGGCGCCGCTCCGTTTCCCACTTGGATTTTTAGTCATTCTAAAAAATATATTATGCACAAATAACAAATATGTATATGCATAGTTACATTGTTAAAACGTTTATAAGCGCTAACAAATTCTATTTTATAACAGAAATTTGTTTGTTTTTTTTTAAATTCCTCTTTATGCTTTTCGTATATTTTGACATTTACATGGACAGAGCTGCCACTTAATATCAATTTCAGTAAACACAAAAAGTCAGCTGTTTACTATCGTTAAGTATTAGTGAATCGCACAATCGTTACTGCAAGCGACACAAATCGTACATAAGATCCTGGGTTCGAACCCTGTTCTAACTACCTCAAAATTTCTTTCGGCGGCAGTCACCTCGCATAGTGACGGCGACACTATCGAGTATATAGCCATGAAAAAGCTTCTCAAAATACCGTTCAGAATCGGTGTAAAACGGTAGGTCCCAATCAGTGAGTGAAAACTGGAAAGCGCATAGCTCAGTAATTGTGAGAAGTTCTCTCCGGTCCCTTCATGGGATGTAATGGGAAACCATTTATTTATTTTTAACTTAGCGATTATCGGTTCGCTAAAAGTTAGTGAATCGCACTAAAGGTATTGTCGTAACAATAAGGGAACCTACATACAAGTAAACTACTTTTTGGCAAAACGAGAAGTTATCTGCAAATAAAACCAGTACATAAGTTTCAGTCGGGTGAACCGACTTAATCACACCCTCACCCTAAGTAATCCATTGCGTGGGAGTTCTGTTAAATAAAAAACGCCCATACCCAAAAGTCACCATACTCAATAGCAGATTGACATTGCGCTAAATATTATTGAATACCCAAATTAGTTAGTTTCCCTCCCAATATTTACATACGAGGTACAAAAATGGGCATTTCAAGTTGTTGCGAAAATTTTAATCAGTACCAAATTTTATTAAGATCGGTTATGATTTATTGGAGATATCGAGTCGGCAAACCGGAACTACGCCCAACTTTTGTATGGGAGGTACGAAACTGGGCGTGGCACAATAGGCAATTATTACTAACACAGTAGCTTTTAAAAAAATATTGCCTAGTACCGAATTTTATTAAGATCGGTTGTAGTTTATCGTGTCGACCAACCGGTCATCCGCCCAACTTTTATATGGGAGGTACCAGAATGGCTGTGGCAAAACAGCTCATTTTCTATAGGAGAGTTTTATTTGACTAAATATTGACTAGTAAAAATTGTCATAAAGATTGGTTCGACGCCCAAACAACTTTTGTATGGGAGGTACCACAATGGGTGTGGCAAAATCGCCCTTGTTTTAATAGGTGATTGGCGTTTGATAATGTGAAGCCTTATACCTAATTTAATTAAGGTCGGAAGTGTTTCACGCGATTTATCGGATTGGCAACTCGGACGAACACCCTATTTTGTATGGGAGGTACCAGAATGGACGTGTCAATCTCGCTCATTTCCTCCAGTTAAGTAGGCATTTACAAATTATTAACCGGTGTGTGAGTTGAAGCTAATCACATGTACCAGAAGAAAGGTTTGAAACAAATATGATTTTGTTCTAAATGTGTCGATTGCATATCTAGAAGGCCGCTCAACCGACACAGCCCTACACGAAGTCGTCAGAACTATTGAGAGGTCCTTGGAACACAAACAATATAGGGTGGATATAGAGGGTGCTTTCAATAACGTAAGCTCAACGGCTATAGAAGAATCACTTGAAGATCTAGGCGTAGAAACATTTCTCAAGAGTTGGATAGTGACAATGCTACAGAGCAGAATTATCAACGCCTTTGGTTTCTCGTGATCAACAAAATACTTCTGAAACTGGACAATATGAGGATTAAAACCGTGGCGTATGCGAATGACGTGGTAATAATGGTGTCTGGTTTGTTCCCATCCGTGTTGAGCGAAATCATGAATGGGGCCTTGAAATCACTTAACGATTGGGCCACTGAAAGTGGTCTTCGATTGAATCCAGGGAAAACTGGGGTCATGCTTTTTACCACGAAGACCAAGATACCAAAGTTTAATCCTCCTCGGCTAAGTGGAATAGAGATTCCACTGTCAACTCCCGCCAAGTACTTGGGCGTGATTCTAGACCCTAAACTGTCCTGGAAGCGTAACATAGAGCACCGCGCACAGAAGACAACCGTTGCGTACTACGCTTGTCGGAAAATGTTCGGAAACCGGTGGGGTCTCCGAATGAAAATTGTGCTATGGATGTACATTAGCATAAGCAGACCAATACTCTCCTATGGAGCAATTGTATGATGGCCTGTCGCAGGGAGGACGTCCACCATGAAACTATTGTATATAGTACAGAGATCAGCTTGCATCGGCATAACAGGGGCAATGAGGACGTGTTCAGCTGAAGCCCTTAATGCAATGCTTCATATTATACCAGTCGACCTTCACATCACAGCTAGTGTGGCCTGGAGTGCCACCCGACTAAAAGCTCTTGGACTCTGGAAGAGCAACGCATGTGGACATGCGAGTATACTACAGACAATCCCAAGAGAACTCAATACAACCACCGATTACTGCACCCCCTCATTGACGTTCGATGTCAGGTTTCCTAAGAGAATAGAGTGGGATAAAGGGGAACCACTTACAGGTTTTGACACCAAAGTATTTACGGACGGATTCAAAATGAATGTGGAACCGGCTCGGGTGTTTTCTCCGAAGAGGCAGGCCTCAATTTATCATTCAAACTCCCAGACAAGTGCAGAGTTTTCCAAGCGGAGATACCGACCATCAAAGAAGTCTGTGCCGCATTTATACTACAACGAATAACAGAGCGCATTGGAATATTTGTAGATAGGCAAGCGACTCTCCTATCACTCAAATCTTACAACACTGCATCTAAACTAAATGAGCGAAGACCAGATGGGATGGGTTAGGATGGAAACGTGCCGCCTATCCAGAAACCATACATGAGTTCTTTTAATTTGCATTGGATTTTAATTTGCATAAATTTATCTTATGCAAATGCAAACGAATTACCATTGTTCGCAATGGCTATTAAAAAATTTTGAATTTACATTTGCTCAGGCAATGCAAATGCAGGTTATGGAATCAGATGCCAGTTGTAATGACATATGGGAATGCTTTTAACTGTTTTGAATTTGTTTGACTGCAGGCAATTCTGTTTTTAAAGTATTTTATATGCAGAGGCTTGTGGCTTCGATAGGTATTGCCTCGTATTACTTTCAAATTCATAAACCTGCACTGTATAAAATATATTGCCTCGTATTACTTTCAAATTCATAAACCTGCACTGTATAAAATATTTGAACCAAAATTTCCAGATATGAAGGAAATGCTTTGAAAATAAGTACAACTGCCAACGGTATTGAACGTTTTTTCAATTTGCATTTGGACAGGAAATTCAAATTAAACAACAATTTATAATTGTCATATAATTAATTTGCCAGAAACACATGGCCAGAATATAACATTCACCGGACTAACTTCGTGATCAGCCATAATCGGGGAGACATATCTAGGACTATGGGCCGTCCCTTCCTGCATAACCTCACTGAGATACACGAGATAGACCTAGGAGATCTAATGAGGTATCTCCGAATAACAGGCTGGATATAGACACGGTACTTTGGACCTTTTGGAGTGATGTGGTATGCAAAACGGTGTCTCAAGTCACTAATTGATGCTAAATAATATATTTAGCAACCACGAAAACCAACCAACCAAATGTGTCGATTTGTATGGGAGGTACCAGAAGGGGCGTGGCCAAAACGCCCATTTTCAATCCCAAACTCAGTATTGACAAATAATAGTCACTGGCAAAATTTCGCGATGATCGATAAAGATTTAAGGCAGTTATCGTGTTGACTAGCCAGCCAGCCAGACGGACATGGCTCAAACATCTTAAAAAGTCCTAAAACGAATTTCGTCCAAAGATACTAAGGGTCTAATATGTCTCCTTCTATGTGTTTTACGAAAAATGTGAGTTTAGATAAACATAATGGAAGGCTAGAAAGTAAAAGGTAAGATGCGTAAGTGATTTTCAGCGGTAGCTGAGAGGTGAATTTGTCATTGAGGCATCCACAAAATTGAAATTAGCGCATGGATGTCGCGGTTGGGGTGGGCATCGCTAGAGGCACAGAATATCAAAGTGTCTCCTCCAAAACAAGAAAGCATCTAGCGTTCGCTGTCTTGCTAGGATTTCGTCTTTCAGTGTTTTAATGTGATCAGTGTTGTCTATTACTTAAATTTTTTTGTTCCACAAACAAAAAATGATTTTTTGTCGGACAAGAACCCCTGAGCTTTAGTCGGAGCCGAACGCCAGCAATCAGCGGCGTCCGTTCTTCTCTTCGGAAAAAGGCTGTTGGTACCCTTCTAAGGGAACACGACAAGACTCAATGTAATAATAATACAGGAAATGACACACGGTCACCACATTTGGGAACGTCTTGTACAAGACCCACTGATTAATAGTGACTTAAGGACGACTTGTGTACATGTCATAAGGTGATCGCCACTATTGACAAACTGCGGAAAATTTCTTCGGACTTTTTACCAAACGTATGAAAATGTCAAGGGGTGTCATGAAGTTTTTGTATGGGGGCGGATCGGCAAGTCAGCAGGGACTCGAATGATGTCACTGATGATGTCTTTAAGAAATTTCCAACTGGGAAAAAGTTTTTTTATTTTATCAGTCAAAAAATATTTTATCAGTCAAAAAATATCAACTTTCTTTTGATACACATGAGTTTAAAAAAATCGCACCCGGTTGGAACAAAGTTCCTTTCGCTATATATTATGTACGAGTTAGTTCCAACACGGCTAAGGCTTTCGTTGAAAAATACGATAATTTAAATGGATTTTTAAGAAAAGATACTTTCTGTAAAATGATAAATTTTTTTAAGAACTTTTTTTTTTATAGAATGTATTTTATTTAAAAAAGTATATTTTCGGTCCTTTTTGTAAGAATATGTATTATATTTTCCCGAAAAGGTCCTTATTAAAAGAGAGGTACTTGTTTTATTAAAAGCTAATATTTTTTTTTAAGAAAAGGTACTATTTTTAAGAAGAAGTTGTTCCTGTAAGAAAAAGCCATAAGAGTATGAATTTAGTTTTACAAAGAATCACTTTTTTTTAAAAAAGGTACTTTTTAAAGACGTGGTACTCATTTTAGGAAAAGGTTGTTTTTTAGAAAATTTACTCATTTTCAGAAAGGCTACTTATCTCAAGAAAAGAAAAGAAAAGGTATTACTTTAATTAAAAGAAAAGGTTCTTTTAAGAAATGGAATTTTTGTAAGAAAATGTATTTTTTTAAGAGATGTAGCGGACCGCTTCTTTGTGTATAGTTATTTCATCATTGTTGTATATTATTATTATTAAACTCCATTGTTTTAGTTTAAGTTTGCAATACTTAAATATTCATTTCATTTTATTTCATTTAGTTATACATATAAAGAACAAATGTCTAGTAACCACTTCATGGTAAAGTTTAATCTCTTTTTGCACAACACTGATTAAAGTTCTATACCATCCCTGTTCTTGTAAAGCTCTTTTGTTTTGATAATTAAAGGACCTGTCTTGTGATTGGTTGTTTGCTGATTGGTTAATGGCCTCCCTCCTGGAGTGTATAAAAGGAGACGCGCAAGACAGAAGAGCTCATTCTTAAACGACAGGTTGGTATGAACGGTTGACGGGTTAAACACAAAAAACACGGCAGGCTTGTGGTAACGATGGTTCCCTCGCTTGTTTGTGTCGAACCAGAACAGAGGTTGTGAGTTGGTAATGTTTACGATGGTGAACGCACCAACTCACGTCTCTAAGCAAGCGCACATACAAACTTGGTTGCTAATTGTATTCTTTCATTCTTAAACGACAGATTGATTTGTAGAGTAATTTACATAAACAACAGCGAACTACGGAATAGTGTCGTGTTTCACTCTACATAATTGGCGCCCAACATAGTTGCCCGAACAAACGTCAAACGCACACTGTGACCATAAAGCGTATTTTGGCGTAAGTTTGATTGTTATTGCCGATTTTGGAGACCGTGGCCGAATTTCCTGGATTTTTACGGAGAAGCGAAAGAATTGCGGGTAAGGTAAACATGGTGACCCTTTCCACGGAGCAGTTTGAACGCCTTCTGAGTGCAGTAAACCTGCCCAGTGAGAAATGTGGATCTTTTAGTGGTTGCTCTGTACGCTATAATGGAGAACGCAATCCGTCAAGAGTAGAGGAATTCATTTCGGCCATTTCGACATACAAAACTGTTAAGAATATAAGCGACACGAGTGCCGTCAATGGTATGCCAATGCTACTAGAAGATGATGCTGCGGAATGGTGGCGTGGTGTTAAAGCAAAGGCTGCAACTTTTGATGATGTTGTTCGAATGATTCGCGAATCATTTTCACCACCGCAACCAGTTTGGCGTGTGTATGCAGAGATAAATGATGTCAAGCAACACAAGAGCGAACCAACGGACACATTTATTCGAAAGAAGAGAGCTCTATTCTCCCAATTGTCCAGCTGAAGCCGATCAAATCGACATGTTGTTTGACATGCTACACGCACAAATTCGCGAACGGATTTCCCGTGGCAAAATCGGGAATTATGATGATTTGCTGGCAGAGGCCAGAGAAGCGGAGCAAGTACTAGGTGAATGCGGTGCCGAGAACCCTGACGTTCAAGCCGTTGCCAGTGGTCTTGGAGGTGGTCCCAAGCGCTGTTCATTTTGCCGCAAGAAGGGGCACACTGTGGATACTTGTTTTAAGAAACAAGACATGATTGCAAAACAGGTGCCAGTGAAAAGTGATGTGGTGGTTAAGCCGAAGTTTGCATGTTACGGATGCAATGCATCAGGTGTCGTACGCAATTGTCCCAAATGCAGCAAAAAGCATAGTGGCAGTACACGGGTCCGTGTTAGTTTCAACTCTCTGGGTCTGTGTGTTGGTCGTGGCATACCTATTGTTAATGTGGAACTCTTTGGTGTACCTGGCCAGGCATATTTTGATTCCGGTGCAAAAACAAGCATCGCCAGCACTAACCTGAAGCAAATTATGGAATTCAAAGGCTGTAAATTTGACACAATTGATTGCCAGACATCACTTGCTGACGGAAGTTCAAGCATTACGAAATTTTTGACCACAACGTGCAAAATTGTCATCGCTGGAAGATGCTTAAACATCGATTTTCTGGTTTTTCCGGAGGAAAAGAACAATAAAACACTAATTGGTACAGATTTTATGGAGAGAGCAGGAATTGTACTTAATATGGGCCAGCAGTACTGGTATTACGAAAACTGCCCTACGCAGGTGTTTGACTTTGTGGAATCATGGCCATTAAACTTAAACTTATTGGAGACCATAAAGGTGGCACAAACGTACCAGAAACGTAAACCAACTGTCTGCACAAGGGAAGAAGGAGCGAACTTTATTACACCTAAACGTCACTGTCAGACCTACGTTTCAGAATTCGAAAGGTATGGCCCTGACTAAAACAAAGAATCGGCCCAGGCGATTTTTAAAGACGCAGTACCAACGGACATGTTTACTCCAGATAGGGGCCATGGTGGAGGATTGTTTACTGGTGTAAAATACGATAAGCCATCCGAAGAAGGCGAACCTATTTTCCTGCCATTGTATGCTTTCGATTATCAGGTTCTGAAACCCTCTGACGCGGAGAATTTAATAGAGGAGGAAAAGCTACAATTGGATAAGCTTTTAGTGAAGCATAGCGCCGTATTTAGTGACTCCAGTGAACCTACCCCTACTCCAGTGAACCTACCCCATACGCGTACCGTTTGTCATTTGCTAAAGCTCGCGAATTGAAGATGGAAATAGAAGTTATGCTTGAGAATGATATCATCGAAGAATGCGAATCAGCGTGGTCGTTGCCAGTGGTAATGGTTCCAAAACGCGATGGCTCAATTCGTGTATGTATCGACTACCCGAGACTAAACGCGATCACCATTCCGGATAGGTATCCATTGCCTCGAATGGATGATTTACTTCATGCCGCGAGAAGCACCAAGTACGAGTTACCAGTGAAGACCGTGACAAAACATGTCTTATATCACCATTTGGCACATTTCGTTTCAAGAGAATGCCATTTGTACTGAGAAACGCCCAGGCCACCTTCCAAAGGCTGATGAACCGATTTAAGGCTGGTGTTCCTGGCGTAACCGTTTTGGCCTATCTAGATGATATAATAATATGCTCGGAAACGTTTCACCAACATCTAGAGGACCTGGACTCTGTCTTTAAACGCTTATATGTATTCCAGCTAAGGCTCAATAACAGTAAATGCCGATATTGTTGTTCGAGTGTTACGTTCCTTGGACTTGTTCTTACTCCCGAAGGTATTTCTGTCAATCCGGCTAAGATAGAGGCTATTGTGAGTCGCAGCGAGCCCGGCAATTTAAGGGAGCTAATATCATTTATTCAGACGTGTTCCTGGTATCGGAGATTTATCGAACATGCCGAAATCGCTAGACCACTAACGAATTTAACCAAGAAGTCAGCGACATGGAAATGGGGAAAATCTGAGAAGGACGCTTTTAAAACCCTCAAAGATGCTTTGACCATGCCACCGATTTTGGGACAAGCTGTAGATGGTGATCCATTTTCAATACGGACAGATGCTAGTGCCTACGCTCTGGGAGCAGGTTTACTCCAGGTGGAGGGGCAAGACGAGCATCCGATAGAATATGCGAGCCGCCTGTTGAGTAATGCGGAACGGAACTATTCCACAACCGAGCGGGAAGCCCTGGCGATTGTGTGGGCATGTAGTAAGTTCCGTGGATATATCGAAGGCGGTGAGGTGAGGCTTTTGACGGATCATCAACTGCTAAAATGGGTCTTAACGATAAAATCACCAACTGGAAGACTTGCGAGATGGGGACTTCAAATTCAACATTACAATTTCAAAATTGAGTATCTCCCTGGTAAGACAAACGTTGTTGCTGATATGTTGTCCAGACCACCGTGCACCGATGATGGCCAATGGCACAAAGTAACCGGAAACAACAATCAATATGCTAAAGAAGATGTCCAGCAAGTACAACATGGTCAGCGGAAGCAACCACAGCAAAAGGGTCCAACTCAACAGATTCAACATGGAAAAACACAAAATCAAAATGTAAATAGAATAAGAAAAGGTAAGGTCAGCCCACCAATAATAAAAATATTTAAGATTGATGTGAAAACTTTGACAGAGAAGGTTCGGGGCCTTCTTGAACATAATTTATTTTTCCTGAAAATTGTTAATAGGGAAATTGTAAACCTTAAATTGGAAAATAATGAAGACCATCAAAGGGTCAAGAAATTTCTGGAAGGAGAAAATATCTCCTTCTACACTTATACTCCAGCGGATTTAAAACCTTATTCGGTAATCATAAAAGGCCTTCAAGCTCCTACGAAATCCAGGACTTGGAGGATTATTTGAAAAATCTAAATGCGCAAATAAACATTGGTAAAATAGTGACATTAAATTTTGACAGATGGCTGGTTCAACTAAGCCACGATTCCGATATAACATCGGTCTTCTCGATAAAGTTCATACTGCACTGCAGAGTGGTAGTGGAGAGGCTTAAACAAGGGGGTCTTTTGCAATGCCGTAATTGTCAACGGTTTGGACACATTTCGTCGAATTGTAGCATGCCATACCGGTGTGTGAAGTGTAGTCTGTCACACGGTCCGGGAAACTGCAAAATTCCTGACAGAGTCGAATAATGAAGAGTTTGTGCAAAAGGATCAACTCACCGGTACTGTCAGAAGGCGCATTGGACTACCGGTTAGTTGTGCGAATTGTAATAGAGAGGGCCATGTAGCCAGCTCAAAATCATGCCCAAAGAGGCAGGAGATTAAGAAGAAGCTAGATGAGCGAAGGGCAAATAGAGTACAACCGATTGTTCAGCCAGCGCGCAGGGCCACGCCGTTTAGAAGCGCAACCAACACTTATGCGGGAGTGGTCAGTGGCAGAATTGGCGGTAACTTATTGAACAGTGGTAACACTGGTGTTATGGCAAGGGCAAATGAGGCCTTCAAGTTGATTGATGTGGATTGCTCGAGACTCTGGGCAGGGATTTTGTGTCATGCCTGACAAAAGTGGGGGAGTTTGCGGGCTCCTATGAGCGTATACGCGACAACGGGGAACGTACAAGGGCATTATTCAGCCTTCTTCTGAGTATACGCCTTCATGATTAGAAAATTGAAGTTCATATTCGTGAACGTAAATTCTATTGTCTCTAGGCATAAAAGGCACAGCCTACAACCTTTTGTAGATGACAAGAAACCGGACGTATTATTAATAGCGGAGCATAAGCTATCTGCTGGACATAATTTTCAGCTACATGGCTATAAAATTTTCAGACAGGACAGATCGAACGGGAAAGGGGGAGGTACGGCGGTCTTCCTTAGAGGTGACATGAGGGGCGAGCGGATCTCTGTGAGACTGGAGAAAATCGAGGGGACAATTGTCCGCATTAGGAGTCTTGATGGAAGAATTATTTTCCTAATGGCTCTATACTTGAGACCTCGTGATAAACTAAGCGCCACTGACCTTGATACTATCCATAGTATCATGGGATCCAGTGAGGCTGTAGTAGGAGCAGACCTGAACGCGACACACCCTGATTGGGGGGAAATGTTGCCAACGCCAGTGGCAAAATTCTTAGGGACTGGCTGAGTATCAACCCGGACATTGACATAGGACAAACTACCGGACCGACGAGAGGCGATTCGTACATAGATTTATTCTTGACGACTATTGGACTGGTTCCAATAGGCCATAACACAGGACAACATACGGTCACGACTCTTGACTATGACTCTGATCATAGGGCTATTATGCTCGCGCTTCTCACTGGATCAATCGCGACAACGGAACATCCAATGGTTTATGATTTTGCTAGCATGAATAGGTGACGTTTCAATCAAATTTTGGGTAATGAACTTATGGAGAACGGATTACCGAATGATCGTAACATGAGTGAAAATGAAATTGATCAAGCTGCTGAGTTTCTCTCGGTGGCCTATAATAATGCAATGGCGACGACTATCCCCAAGATAAGGCCAACAGCTGGTACAATGCTGAAACTCCCTGGCGACATACGAGATCTAGTCGCCTTAAAAGTCAAGCCCACAGAACCCCGGACCCAAGTAGAAAGATTACCATCAGGGCAATGAGCAGGAACCTCGGGAAGATCATAAAGAATCGCATAGGAATATTTGAGGATGATTATAACATCGCGAAACTTGAGGCCATAAATGTTGACAACGCAATGTTCCGTATGGTAAGGCGTTATGGTGGTGTTGCCAAATCTCGGAGAATACCTGCACTGAAAGACCGGCAGGGCCAGCTGTTGGAGGACGATAATGGTAAAGCGAACATGATTAAGAGCCGTGGAGACACTTAAGAACCACACACCTATGGTGAGCTTCAGTGATGAGATTAGAGCTGATGGGCCTTCAGCTGTGAATACACCTATCCGACTAGTTAAGCCGGACGAAATTGGATGTGCTTTGAGGCGCCTGAATAATAAGAAGAGCAGTGGAGTGGATAAGATCCCAAATTATGTCCTGAAGAAGACCGATCAGAGATCATGGGTGTTCCTAGCGGTATTGATGAAGAACTGCATCAACATAGGATACTTCCCCGAAAGATGGAAACACTCAAGGGTAATACCTATATTGAAGCCAGGAAATACCCCACAGACCCGGCGAACTACAGGCCAATCGCTCTTTGAGAGAATTCTGTATGACAGAATGCGTGAGACCATGGAAGATGGGGAAGTTCTAAAGGACTTCCAATTTGGATTCAGGAGCGGACTATCCACGAACCATGCGCTCATGGCCTTTGCGGATACTGTTGTGAGAGGACTAAACATGAGAAAACCTACGCTGGTAGTCAGTCTTGATGTCGAAAAGGCTTTCGATACAGTGTGGCACGATGGTGTAGTGTTTAAAATGCACACGAAGGTTGGGTTTGGCGAACAGTTGACGAGGATTGTCTACGATTACCTGAGGGGTAGAACTTTTGAAGTAGAAGTGGGAGGATCGAGCTCTACCACAGTTGCAACGGTGGCTGGTGTGCCGCAGGGATCCATATTGGGTCCGATACTCTATAATATCTACCTTGCCGATATACCTCATCCGGAAAATGGTGAGGGCCTAATTTTATACGCGGATGATGTACTGATCACCACAACACACGCAAGTGCGAAAGTCGCGAATCGTAATATGAACGGGTACCTAGATGTACTAGGGGAGTATCTGAAAGTTTGGCATTTGAGACTTAACGTGCCGAAATGCTCGAGTATGATGATAAAGGGCAAGAAGAGTACACTTTACCCGAATGCGAGGGGATATATACCTTCGGTCAAAATCGGCAGTGACGCAATTAGTAACACCAGAACACTCAAATACTTGGGTGTCACATTCATTGAGGACATGAGGTTCTTCGAACAGGTACGTGAAATTTTGAGAAAGGTAATGGGGACATTCCAACTGTACTCCCGAGTATTGGGTGGAAGACGTGGTATTTAAAACAAATCCTTTTTTTAAGAAAATTTGCTTTTTTTAGCAAAAGTACTTCTTTCAGATAAGGTTTTTTTAAGAAAAGTACTTTGTTTAAGAATATGAATACGTATTTTTTTGAGAAAATTTCCTTTTTTTAAGAAAAGCCACTTATTTAAGAAAATGTTCGTTTTTAAACGTCTTTCACTTTGGCTTTTCTAAATTTATTTTTTATTGGGTTCAAAACTACAATATGTACTAAATTTTGGTTGCTGGCGCCACCATTAAACAAGAAATTTCCCAACATATGTGAGACATCTAGTTAGTCTAGACATAAACCAAAGCAAAAGTAAACTTTTATTTTTCAATTAAATTAACTTTTTTCTGTTGAATTATTTATATATCATCAATATTTATATTTTTATTAATTTAAAAATTTTATATAAATATATGAAAATTTAGATAGTTGATAATAGTGGGATGTGGCATAATATTATTAAAACAAAAGTTGTTTAATTTTATTTCATTTAGCCCTAATCCCGCAACGTGCGATAAGGAACTTCGTTCCAAAACTTAAGACATACACATGTATTTGTATTAATCAAGTCAATACAGCAACAAGAGCATTACGATTTTTAAAAGTTTTCATCAAATTGATCCTTGGCTTAAATCGAGATTTCGATAAGAAGCGAATGCAATCATTCGACACAAACATTAAACATCAGTTGTTTAACTGGAACAATGTACGGATATTCTATAATCATAAATTTACAAAAAAAAGTTACACTTCTCCGTAAATTAGGAAACTATCGGTCATTGTATGGAACCTATTTCCATATGATATTTTCCTGATGATAAGCGACAATCTCAAACATTTAGATTGAAAATACAAATCAACATTTTCCCTTTAGTGGAAATCCTACACCAACCGCTTTTCTTATACATAGAAACGCTTAACGCTAAGTTAAACAATTACATTGCATGTCGCCGAAATGGTGTAATGTTCGATAATCGAACACAGTCGGTGATTGGATTTCAAGGTTAGATCAAAACACATCCGCCATCTCCACACTGTAAATGCACTGAGAAAAATCAAATGTTGTAAAAATACAGGTTTTCGAATTTATGCACTTAAATTCTTCGACACGTAATTTTACTAAATTTCAAATGTTGTTCATACTAAACTGAAGCTCAAATTTAGATTTACGAAGATTGCACATTATTTAAGAGTTTCAATAAAATCATGTGGTATTTTAACACTAGTTTGATGACACTTTAAAATTTTTGAATTTAATTTTAAACGTGACCCTAAAATTATTTATATGTGCTTTGCTGATATTTGATAAACATACTTAGTTGTAGTTAATACAGTTCATTCCCAGGGCGGATAAGTTATCCACGACTTGTTCCTCTATTTAAACAAATGTTACGAGATTTAAAAAATATTTTTTGAGGAAGAAAAATTGAAATTATCCCACATTCGTATGTATTAAATATCATTAATAAACCGCACGTGTTTACTGATAAACGATACAAACTAATAATAATAAACGACACATTCTATAAAGTAAACGCAGAATTGAGTATCGAGTTCATCATATACACACGTATGAATGTGTCTTTACAACGGAATGAACTGATTTATATCGCTGACCAGTAAATTTGATGGGCCCAATCAATATTGTCCAAACAATTACATACATACCCAGTTGGAAATTTTGTCTTGAAGACGTTTTCAGTAGTATTTCCTTAGGAACATTTCAATAAGTAACGACAATTTATATAAGACATCATCATCACAATCTATGTGAAACCATCCTACTGATTTGTCAACATTTTGTCATGGCTGACTGTTACTAAAGCCAATACTGTATTGGTATATAGGAAGTCTATCATTTGTCAACTGCAAGTTATTTGTAAGGATTTGAAGTTTCCGAACAGAAAAATTTGTATTTATTTATATGTAGTTATAAGTATGGACTGTATGTCATAACTTTGCCGAATTTATTTCAAAGATATTTGAAAATGAGGAAAAAAATATGCTCATTTTCAGAGATTCATATGTATGTATGACCAGGTTTCATGATGTTAAAAACTCTTGTTCCAGATTGTATTTAATTATCGGTCAAGCAAACCGATCACATATACAAAGATTAAAATAAGGTAACCCCCTCCCGATGACGATCCTGAAGCGCAATGGAAAACCATTTCCGACTCTATGAAAACTGCCGCGACATCCGTACTTGGTTTTGGAAAACCGCTTCGCAACAAACCATGGTACGATGAAGAGTGTCGCACTGCAAATGATGAATTGAATGTTGCACGTATGGCAATGCATCAGTCAATTGCAACGCGGTATAGGGAGAGGGGAAAGGGAGTAAACTGTCTCTTTAAGCGTAAGAAACGGCAGTGGAGAAAGCGCGAGAGTGAGAAAATTGAGACATACAGAAGGAAGAACGAAGCCCGAAGCTCGAAAATTCTACCGAAAAGTCGGAAACGGGACTAATGGACATGGTTCATGGCCCCCCTTCTGTAAAGACGCGGACAGAAATCTCATCGCAGATGTGCAGAGCATGTTGGGAATATGGAGAGATCATTTCTTTGCGCTACTGGTATCTGAAACGATAAAACAATTTCACATTTTGGACGACGACGTTGATTGCCCGCCTCCGGACCAAGACGAGGTCAGAACAGCTATTGCCCGGCTTGGGGACAGAAAGCCGCAAGAGCCGATAGATTAGCGGCGGAGCTGTTTAAGACTGGCGGCGATGAGCCGATAAGGCGCATGCATCAGCTCATTGGGAAAATTTGTTTAGATGAATGCATGCCCGGCGATTGGAGTCTCAGTGTACTATGTCCATATATGGAAAAGATGACCCGAGTCTCTGTGCCAACTACCATCTTTTATCCATGGCATATAAGATTCTATCAAGTATAATATGCAAAAGACTAAGACCATTTACCGCTGACCTGATTGGACCATACCAGTTTGTGTTTAGGCCGGGAAAATCGACAACTGACCCGATTTTCACGCTACGCCAAATCCTGGTGAAGACCCACGAAAAACAAATCGATACCTATCATCTATTTGTCGATTATAAAGCGGCCTTCGATAGTCCGATATGGGAGAAACTCTACGAAAAACCTGCAAAACTCATACGCATTTGCAGGATGACCTTGAAGAACACCAAATCCGCAGTGAAAGATGGTAAGGATCTTACCGAACCTTTCGAAACCAAGCGAGGCCTCAGCCAAGGCGATACCCTATCGTGCGATCTCTTTAACATCTTAATGGAGATCATTATGAGAAAGCTGCAGTCAACATAATTAAAACCATCAGCAGCAAGAGTCACATGCTGCTCGCGTATGCTGATGATATCGGTATCATTGAACGCACAATTAGAGAAGTTACTGCGGTGTTTTCGAGCATTGAGAAGGAATCAGAAAAAGTGGGTCTGAAAGTAAATGGGGATGAGACAAAACTAATGGTTTCAACGAGCAGGGCCTCCACGCGACGTGAATTTTGATAACCGATATAATTTCGAGGTAGTGGACGAATTTATATATGTAGCTCGGATCTGCCGTAAACAAAAACAACAACGTCAGCCTTGAGATCAAGCGGAGAATTGTGCTTGCGAATAGATGTTATTTTGGGCACTTTAGAGATAAAGTGTTACGACATCGAAAATAGAGATCATATGAAAAACCCACAAAATAAATAAAACTAAAAACTCAGCTAAATTATTTGGAACCACGCTCATGATTCCAAATAATTTCGTACATTTAAATTTTTACAAACCACTTTTCTCATAAAACTTGCTAAGAAAATAAAACCAAATTATTTGGAACGACAATGTTGCGATTCCAAATAATTTCCTATGGCCACATACATACTTACTTTATTTTGCCTACCGATCAAAATAATAATTTCAACATAAAAAATACAATTGTACAATTAAACTTAAAGAAATATAAAACCAAATTATTTGGAACGACAATGTTGCGATTCCAAATAATTTCTTTATATGCAATACATACCACACTTTGCTTACCAAACGAAATTACACTGTTCGTTCTTAACGTAAACAGGAAACGAAACAGACATACGTAACAAATACACAAAAATAATGAAACCAAAATTATGCATCGTAAGGGATTCGAACTAGCATAAGTTATTATTAAGAACCAACATGTAAAATTTTAACAATGAATAAAATCAGAAATAATCTCACTTCCAAATCGCTTGGTTGTTTTTCTTTTGAGTTGCCCTATCGAAATAATCGAAGGGATCACAACTCAATATTTTTTTATTTTCAAATTCAAGTTGAAATAATAAGTGGCGCAGTCGGTAGGATCCGCGCAAAGGATCCTTGGTATAAATTAATTAAACCGTATCCTTTTGTTCGTTTTCACGCATTAACGCGGTAAAGAACTCAATCTGCACTAGATTAGTTAAGTAAATTAATAAGTAAATGAAAGTGAAACGTGAAGTGTGACTAGGAAACTAAAAGATAATAAAAGAAAAATATAAATTAATTAATTAAATAAGGAAAAACTGTTAAGTGAAACGAGAAAACGAGAAAAAAAAACAAAAATATTGACAGAATAATTTTATTATAAGAAGACAAATAAAGAGAAAAACTAAAACCAAAATACAAATCCAAAAAGTATTTGAAAAGTGAATAAAATAAAAACAATTGCGAAAACGATCATACAACAGTGAAACCTAAAATCAACAAAGACTACAACACTAAGAAGAAATGTCCACTAAAATCCAGTCAGTGAAGTACCCAGGAAAAATCAACTCCAACATTGGCAACAGAGGACGCTCCACAACAATCAACTAGCATAAAAAATGAAAACGGCAAAGAAGCCAACCCAGAAAAACATCTAAGTAAGCCTAGATCTAATTCTATATTTATCCATATATTTTTTTTTTTATAAAAGTAAAAGACATTCTTAAATTTTATGAAAGTATTACCAAATTGTCCTTTAAATATTGAAAAAGAAATCCAGATAAATTCATTAAGGTTAATTTTTATCTTAAAGAAAGAAAATAAAATCTCAATATATTGCTGCGATTCCCACGGGACTCTCCAGTGATAAAAAGAAAATAATTTAATAGAAATTAAATAAATACTATACTAAAACGAACAAACAGAAAATATCTTTAAACAAAAACCTTGCGTAAAATTTTTTTTCCTCTTTATCTAAAGTGACATCGAAAGTGGTTAATTTGTTTCTCTCTTATTCGATATTTTGTTTCAAAGTTACAATTGAATAGACACATTTAACAATTACTTTAGACAGCGGTAAACAATTTTTTTTTTGCTTCACTATAAACTTTTCTCTTGAGTTTTATTTTAACAAAATTTACGATTACAAAACTTACGCTATGGCTACTGACACTTCAACTCCACCTCCTCTATCTATTAGAATTGATCCCCTTAAGTACTTAGGGAACCTTCCAGAATTCAGTGGAGATTATAGAGATCTCCAAACTTTTATCAATTTAATAGACAGAGTCCACCCTATCCTTAGAGCCTACGACGAACCGTCTCAATATCTGTTTTCCGATATCATAAAGGGCAAACTGAGAGGGAAAGCTAGGGAAATTATTGAGATAAATTGCCAGGCCGAATCTTGGAGTGATGTAAAACAAATCCTTATAAATAATTTCGGCGACAGACACAGCTTAGAAGAACTATTTGACAAAATAATGAGCGTGACGTTCAAAACAAATAGTGTCGAATTCTACAATGATATTAAAACCCGCCTTAGGAGTTTAAATAACAAAACGCTTACCCTTTTAGAAGCGGGCCCAGCAACAAGTGAATGCGCTAGAAATAACATGAAAACGGCGTTGAACATATTCAGAGAAAAATTGCCCGAACCCATGAAAACTATAATAACATGTAGAAATCCAGACTCTCTAGAAACTGCTATGGATATACTGTTTCAGTCTGGATATGCATATACTACACAGGCAAACGGTATACCGAACAGATCAGACAATTCGTACAAAACGCAATATAAAGGACAAGAAAATAAAACAGACAAGCGTCAACCCCAATATGATAATAGACAGCAACAGAATAATTCGTATCAAAATAATAGATATAATCAAGGTAATAAAAACTACAACCCGGTACAATATAATAAAAATTATCAGGGTAATAATTACCAACCACGGGATAACAATTATCAACCAAACAAATACAATGGAAACCCTTCTAACCAGCATAATAATCAATATTATCCTCAACAAAATATTCGAAAGCCTAATTACTACCAAGTAAACAACCAACCACACGCAGAACCAATGGACATAAATATGGTACAGAATAATAAACAACCCTGTGATAATGATCAATATGCTTATGGCAACAATCAAGAAGGGCAGATCACAGAACAAGAATATACAAATTACCAAGAACCCTCCATTAGTTACCAACCATCAGATAACTCTGCTCAGAGTAATATCGAATCATCCCAAAATTTGCTTACTATAGCCTCCGGGGAGAATTACCCCATATAATCGTAAAAAATTATTTAAAGTTTATTATATATACCGGAGCAACTCATTCAATAGTGAATCCCGGTTTATGTGATCCAAAATGGAAAATAAAAACAGGACCTTTGACCCTGAAAACACTTCAAAATCACGTTAAGACCACTACCATATATCGAGTTCCTTTATTCTCTGAGTTAGGAGCTGATAAGGAAAAATTTAACCTAATAGAATGTAAATTCCACGATTATTATGACGGAATAATTGGGAATGATGTTCTGAAACGTTTTGGGGCGATAATAGACTACACGAGCGACAGATTGATGATAAATAATATGAAAATTCCCTTACTTTATGCGGGTGCACGCACAGTACAGTTTATAGTACCAGAAGAAAAGGGGCTTGTTAATTTTTCAGAACAACGAAACAACACGGGAAACGTAATCTTAAAAGAAGGCATATACAATGTCCAGAATTTTAAACTTGAAATACAAACCTCTGTTGATAGTTTAGACAAAATCCATCTTAATACTGATGCAATAACTTCGGTGAATTCTAAGAACTTCTGTATTGTGAATGAAGAATTTCAACAAACGGAACCAATTCTCCAACAGATCCGTGCATCGCACATGAATTGTGAGGAAAAATCACAAATATTAACAGTAATAAAAAAATACCAACATGTATTCTATGAACCAAATTCTAAGCTAACCATTACTAGTGAAATAAAGCACAAAATAAATACGATTGACAACATTCCAATTTGTACAAAAACCTACCGATATCCCTATATCCATAAGGATGAGGTACAAAGGCAGATACAGGAAATGCTTGACAACGGAATAATTCGACATAGCAGCTCACCGTATTCCGCACCAATATGGATCGTTCCAAAAAGGGAAGATGCCAGTGGTGATAAGAAATGGAGATTAGTTGTGGATTATAGGAGATTGAATGAAGCAACAATCAACGATCGGTATCCAATACCAAACATTGACGAAATCCTCGACAAGTTGGGGAAAAGTATGTATTTTACTACATTAGATCTGGCAAAGGGATTTTACCAGATCGAAGTTGAAGAGTCTGATGTACATAAAACTGCGTTTACTGTGGAAGGAGTATATTAATAAAATATGTATCGTTTATCTCGACGACTTCACTTCACTTCAGGAGCACATACAGTCTTTGAAACTTATCTTCAATTGCTTGCAGAACGCGAACTTGAAAGTTCAACTAGACAAGTCCGAATTCTGTAAAAGAGAAACACAATTTCTTGGACATATCGTAACTCAAGATGGCGTGAAACCAAACCCATCAAAAGTAGATTGCGTTGTGAATTTTCCGATACCAAAGACGCCAAAACAAATAAAGCAATTCCTAGGACTTACGGGATATTACCGAAAATTCATTAAAGATTATTCTCATCTAGCCAAGCCCATGACCAAATATTTAAAAAAGGATGCAAAATTAAACATAGCAGACCCATCATATCTCCAATGTTTCGAAATTTTGAAAAAGATTTTAACTAGCGATCCTATCCTAATATATCCAGATTTTTCTGGAATATTTATTTTGGAAGCCGAACATTAAACGAACATGAAATTAACTACAGTACTATCGAGAAGGAGTTGTTAGCCAAAGTCTGGGCTACCAAATATTTTCGACCCTATCTCTTTGGTAGAAAATTTATAATAGAAACAGACCACAAACCCTTGACATGGTTATTTTCGATAAAAGAACCTAACTCTAAACTGGTTCGGTGGAGACTGAAATTATCTGAATTCGATTACGAGATCAGATACAAAAAAGGCACCAAAAATGGAAATGCTGATGCACTTTCCAGAATAAGGCCCGAAACAACAGAAATTAACACGATTGAAGAAAATACAATGATCACAGAATGCAGTACCCCAATAAATTTTTATAAAAACCAAACTATAATCAAGAAAATTACATCGGGGTCGACCAAAATAATATCATTGACTATATTTGGCAAAACTAGAAAAATCTTTTACTTTAAAGAATTAGACAGAGCTTCAGTTATCACATTGTTGAAAACCCATTTTCACCCTACCCAAATCAACGCAATAATTATTGACGATTCTTTCTTCAATATATTCTGTACCACCTACAGCGAAATATTTTCGAACGATAATGGATTAAGGACAATAAGGTGTAAAACTTTACTCGAAGATATTGAAGACGAATTAAAATTAACAGAACTAATAAAAGCGGAACATTTGGACAAAAATCATAGAGGCATTCAAGCTGTTTTCGAAGAATTAAAACTGAAGATCTACAATCCAAAATTGAAAATTAGAATCACACAATTCATAAATAACTGCGAAGTATGCAATATCGAAAAATATGATAGAAATCCGCCTAAAATACCGCTTCAGATAACTGTTACACCGTCAAAACCTAGAGAAATCATACACATAGATGTTTTTTATTCCTTAAACAAAAGTCTTTTTATGACGGTTATAGATAAGTTTTCTAAATTCGCAATGGCATATCAGATAAACGGAAGATCTTGGAAGATCTTTAAAACAAAATTACTTCAAATGATCAATACCCTCGGGAAGGTAGATAAAATCATCGTCGACAATGAACTCGGATTTAAAGCCATACCGATGCAACAATTCCTAACAGAAGAAAACATAGAAATACACTATACGTCTAACAGCAATCATACATCAAACGCCGACATCGAACGCTTACATAATACAATAAATGAACACTTAAGACTACTGAGACATGACGACAAGAATAATAGCGAGACAATAGAAGAAAAAATGATTAGAATCATAGGATTCTATAATAACACTATTCATAGTACCACTGGACATAAACCTATAGATTTCATTAATGGGAAAATTCACGAAGACTCCTATAAGGATATACACGATCTAATGGTCTCGAAAAAGGAAAAGACAATTCATAAACTGAATGAAAGTAAAGAAGATGTTATTTTGGAAGATGGAACAAATTTCATTAAAGAAATTAGAGGTGGCAAAAATCACAGGAAGTTCAGAAAAATAGATAGCAGGAAAATAGACAATGATCACATAGAAAACACTGTACCAAAACTAAAATATTATAAAACACATGTTAAACCAAAGAAACAATACCAGGACAGAGACAATCCGACGATAAAAACTAAAAAATAACTTTCAATTCTTTCTAGGCCATGGACCGGATACTGATACTGATTTTAATTACAACTATTACGGCTCAAACGATGGACATCCAGGACTTGACCAACAATAACGGATACATACCGATAAAGACTGGAGAATTCAGACCTATTGAATATTATAATAAAATCTTACACATCTTGAACCTGACCAAATACGAACAGACACTGGATATTATAACGGAAAATATCAATAGCCTCAGAAAACTACAATTAATAATAAACCCCTTTTGGACACAATTGATAAGAACTTTGAATTACTTCAAGTTACAGTTGATAATTTGCATCCTCATTTTAAATCAAAACGCGGACTGGCGAATATAATAGGAAAAGGACTTAAACTAATGGCAGGAACAATGGATAGTGTCGACGAAATAGAAATAGAAGACAAACTTAAATCTCTCAATAACAGACAAATTAATCTAACTGAAAAATTGGATACATTTACACAGGTTAATAATTTTATATCCTCACAAGTACAGAACATAACAAGCCATATAAATCGATAACAATACAAAATCGGAAAATACTTAGACGATTTCAAAAACATCCTTCAAAACAAAATAGCTACGCTAGAAGACGAATTTACGTACATGACACAAGTTTATCAAATAAATAATGACATTCTCCTATTCAAAGATCATATAGACGATATAGGACAGATTATATTTTCTAGTAAATTAGGAATAATTCCTTCAAACATCCTAACCGCAATAGAGCTAGACCTAATAACCGACTTTGATAGCTATAAGGGCATTAAAGTTTCAGTGGCATTTCATAACGAGAGTTTAGTAATTATTCTACAAATTCCCCATGTGTCTGAAACCTACTTTTCAAGAATTCAGTTCGAACCAATCCCTAATATGTTAAATAAATCTATCATACTCGACACAAACGAGGTATTGGTTGACTTAGACATAAATATATTCGAAACCAATGTGAAGGACAAATTAATGAAGAATATGATAAAAGTAAACAATGAATGTTTAAAGAATATTTTACTATTTGAAGAGGCAAAATGCCAAATGACATTTTTAGAAAACACAGAAGTAATGGAAATAATTCCAGGTGTCTTAATATTTAAGAACTTTTACTCAAATATTACCCATAATTGTAACAAAGGGAAATTAAAACAAACTGGAAATTTTATAATCAAATTTGAAAACTGTCAGATTGATACTTTAAATAAAACATATATGAATGTAAACATAAAAATTTATGATAAAATTATTTTACCCAATATTGTAACAAAGGTTAAAGAAACCGAAAATTTTACACTGAACAACATAAAACTCGAATCCCTTTTCATGGAACAAATAAAATATAAAAATAACCTAGATCAAGTCATTTACCATAACAATAAATCTACAACGATAAGTTACAGTATTGATGTAATAATAGTAATATGTATAATAACTATATGCATAATGCTAATTTCTAAATCTAAACAAAAATTTGTAATCTCGTCGGAGCCTCAATCTAACGGTGGGGGTGTTATCGAAAATAGAGATCATATGAAAAACCCACAAAATAAATAAAACTAAAAACTCAGCTAAATTATTTGGAACCACACTCATGATTCCAAATAATTTCGTACATTTAAATTTTTACAAACCACTTTTCTCATAAAACTTGCTAAGAAAATAAAACCAAATTATTTGGAACGACAATGTTGCGATTCCAAATAATTTCCTATGGCCACATACATACTTACTTTATTTTGCCTACCGATCAAAATAATAATTTCAACATAAAAAATACAATTGTACAATTAAACTTAAAGAAATATAAAACCAAATTATTTGGAACGACAATGTTGCGATTCCAAATAATTTCTTTATATGCAATACATACCACACTTTGCTTACCAAACGAAATTACACTGTTCGTTCTTAACGTAAACAGGAAACGAAACAGACATACGTAACAAATACACAAAAATAATGAAACCAAAATTATGCATCGTAAGGGATTCGAACTAGCATAAGTTATTATTAAGAACCAACATGTAAAATTTTAACAATGAATAAAATCAGAAATAATCTCACTTCCAAATCGCTTGGTTGTTTTTCTTTTGAGTTGCCCTATCGAAATAATCGAAGGGATCACAACTCAATATTTTTTTATTTTCAAATTCAAGTTGAAATAGTAAGTATAAAGCCCTCTCTCGAATGGCGAAAATCCAGCTATGTATACCAGACTCTCATACAACCTTTCTTGCTTTATGGCGCAGAATCCTGGGTCTTATCGCAAGCAGATGAAACATCTGTGGGAGTCTTCGAGAGAAAAATACTCCTAAAGATTTATGGCCCTATAGTGCACAACGACGAGTGGATCGGCAAGTCAGCAGGAACTCTGATATGTCACCCCTTAGTCACTGATGATGTCGTATGGAAATTTCAAATTGGGTATCATGGCAAAATAAGTAAGGTAGAAGCAGTAGAAATTGAAGGCATTCTGTTTTTATTTCAGGAGCCGACCCATAGAATAACACATACTATAGAAGTTTTTATTCGCTCAATAAATTAAACGTCATAGGTACGATGGAAAGTAAACATTGGATGGTGGAAAATTTTAGTTCAATAATACCAGCTAGTGGCAATAGTATACAGCGATCAACAAAGGAACAACAACCGAATTTCGTGTTTTTGTGGCAAACTAGTTGTGTTAAATACAATACAAATGTATACCAACGATAAAAATCAACAAAAAAGTGGAAAATACTTTTAAATTTTTCAGTTCTACACCAAAACGACAGGAAAAAGTTAAGTGAACATATTTTGTAACTCCACCTGGTGTAAGATAATTTTAAATTTAATTGCTCTCATTTCCACAAACCTACGATGAGAGTATGAAATGAAACGTCAGATGAGAGAATAAGTTTATCTAGGTATGTGTTATTCTATGAGCCGACCTTGTCAAATTCAGTCTACCGATGTATTTATTTCAGGTTATATCAGGAGGCATTGTTGTAATTTTCGGCAACAACCACAAGGACAAAAAAAATTTGGCTGCTATTTTAACGCTACCACCTATACTAGATATATCTTGGAATTAGTATAAACAACATTTGACAAGGTCGGACCACAACGACAAGAAAAAATTGAAATCAGCTGTTCTAACGCTTCCACCTGTAATAGATACATCTTGCTGGGTATGTACAATACTGATATGACTTTTTCAATTTTTTTTAAATAATCAATACATACATGGCCGTACGTTATGAGAAATGCCAGAAAAATAAATAAAAAAAATATTCTTGGTCAATTTGGTGACAAAAACCTTCCCCATGAAATTAATCAAAGTCTGCATAATTTTGAATTTTAGCACTTTTCCCCAAATGTTCTAGAAAATTGTCAATGTTTACTTAAATTCCGAACATTTTCTTTTAAGCTCAATCCAGTTATGGTGAAAGTTTTAAAAAATTCCGCTAAATCTAAGTATACCAAATTCGAGCTTGAAAAAATTCCAATTTTTGAAAAAGAGAAATTTCACGTTTTTCAGTTTTTTTTTTCACAAAAAATTTTGAAAATAAAAACCAGTTAACTGGGTTTGTAGCAAACTATTAACCGTATGCCGCTTTTTAAAAAACTTAGTTTTCGAATAACCCGAAAACCGGGTATTTGACCTCGGTTAACCGGTTTTTGCTCAATTTGTGTTAAATACAACCTTCCAAATATTTAAAAATTAAACAAATAAATATGAAATTTTCAATTATTCCCACATGTTCCATCTTCCGTTTGTTAGTGAAAGTGTTTTCAGATATCAGTTATCGAACGCTAAATTTGTTTTATCGACAAATCATCACAATACGTTACGATACGTTTTAAAAATTTTGCAATTAAACTTAGCGAAAATGATTCTCGTCGCTAAGTTCTCGCTAAGTGCTTCATACATATAAAATCCTTTTACCATCAGTCTTATTTTCAACATAGACCCTTAGGAGAGATCCCTCCCAGCAAAAAAACAGAGCTCCCGAGTAAGCAGGTTTGTAATAGAAAAATCGAATTTCATCCCTTACCCTCTCCCTTACGGTAGGCATGAGTTTTATATGGGCTGTTCCCACTTGGAAGCAATACCTTTTTACAAAAGAAGCACGTATTTCATGGCTTAACGTAGCGCTGAATTCGTGTGTGTTTGGTGCTTAACAGAAGCGCTTCGCTAGTGCTTACTGGAAACGCTTCGCTTGTGCTTACTGAAAGCGCTTCGCTCGTGCTTACAAGAAGCGATTCGCTAGTGATTTACTGATGTAAATTAACACTTACTAATTACTATTTGTATTTGCAAGTTTATTTAATTAATGTTTTAAATATATTACGTATTTATTAGTTTTCACTTTTCACTTAAAAACTCAACTGCGCACGTGTGTAGATCAGAAGCAACTGAATGACTAATAATTTTTTTAAAATTGCATCATCTTTTTTAATTGCAATATCGTAAACAATCGGCAAATTCTCGTGAAAGTTTATGTTTTTCGTGTATAAAATTAACACATTACCTAGTGCTTCGGCGTAAACAACAAACATAAGTTCAAATATGTTATCCCTTACAAAGAGCAGGTTGTAAGGTCATTTTTAAAGACATTACTTACTGCTTCGACGTAAGGGATAAACAAAAACTTTTAATTTTACCCCTTACCTAGAAGCAGGTTGTATTGCGTATTTCTTTAAATTGTTTTACTTACTTTACTGCTTCGTGGTAAACCTTACCTCAAAGCACTTACGTAAATGCTTTCGTCTTGACCTGCTTCCAAACCACGAAAAATTTTCTGCTGGGCTATTATAAATTGCAGACTAAACTCGGGGGAAGCCAATTACGACCATTAGCATTAACAATACCAGTTTTTTCAGGTACATAGGAAACGGAAAGACCAGTAGTCCATTCAGAAAAGACAATTGTACATAGTATAAGAAGGCGTGGTAAGAATTATCAGCAGGAAAATAAACTGAATGTGACGAAGGTTAACGTAATTACGTGTAACGGATACACATCTACGAGAGGTAGACAAGGATGGGTTTTCCCACCACATTTTTTGAGGAGGTTATTTTCAAAACTCGACTATTCCACTTTTTGTGTTTTTGCACGATTTGAGAAAATAGTTTTTTAGATATGCCCCTATGTATTTAACCCGAAATTTTGGATCATTATTAAAGACGTCAAGATAATGTATAGGGTTCAAAAATTTAGCACTAATATATTTTGAATAAATCCAAAATTTTAAATGGAATAATCTAGTTTTGACGCGGCTGATTGGAACAATCAACTTTTGTTATGTGCTCTAGAGGAATAATCATGTTGTGATTCAAACCACTGTGGATTAACCTTGATTTGCTGAAACTAATTAGGTATCACAAATCTTATTTTGAATTAAAATAACCTGAGGTTCATCTTTAAATAATTAAAACTGAAACAAAATTAATCAAAGTAGGCTATATTTATTTTTAAAGTATGGATTAATCACATATTGTTCCAAAAATGTACATTTGAAATGGGTAATGTCATTTTGAAGTGGATTAATCTACTTTTGATGAAATCATGCCTTTTATTTATTTTTTTCTGGTGTAATTATATAGATTTCGCACAATTTTATTTTTGCTGAGTTTTCAATTCAATGCTACCAAACAAAAAAAAATAAAAAATATCAGTTCTGTCAAAAATGGAATAGTCAAGTTTTGAAAAGAACCTCCTCATTTATTCTACTTATGGACGAGGTAATGCAACAGTCAATGCAGAAGCACCATTCGGCATTTATTTGAATATGTAGGAGCACCTATATACATACATGATATCGACTAGGTAGATTACATGGCCGACCAGTTAAATAGACTCCGAAAATGCGAAAAACATAGGATTGAGTATATTAAGAATTAATTGGAGCCGTATGAATCAATCACCCTTATACAGGTATGTATCAATCACCCTTATTCAGGATTGATTAAAATACGAATTGGTATTCCGGTAATCGTTATCGATAACAATCAACGATTGTCGACACAAATTTGGTATTCTACATGCATATATTCCACATTTACTGTAATACAAATTCTAATGAAGATCTCTGGCAAGGCACAAGTAACAGCCCTATTGAATTGGATATACACTCCGGTTCACTTATTTAAAGGTTCTAAAAATTCCATATGCAGAATTTTAAAACGGAAATGGACGGTAGACATCTTGAGATATAAAAAAAATCATGACAATAGTGGTTTCTTAACTAAAGAACCTTTTTTGAGCAATTTATAAAACAAAGCCAAAAAATGTGCTGTTTGTTTTGGTTCACTTGAATAAAGGCACTTTATTATTTTTTTATTATTTTTAAAGTAAGCGATGGGATAGGGAGCGTTTGTTTATTAAAATTTATTACATCTTAATCATTTTACGAGTCAAAATGGCAAAACAACCAATTTTATATCTATCGGAAAAAACTAAAATCGATGTTTTCCGTTCTGAAGGATATTCTCAACGCGCAATAGCTAAACAAATTGGACGGAGCCCAACAGTTGTCGACAATTACATCAAGTACCCCGAGGGGTATCGAAAGATTTTTAAAGGAAGGGTTTCATTGTCTTTATCTACGTATGAGAAAGAAAACTCATCAGAATTGCTTCTAATTCTGCCTTATCCTTGTCAAAAATAAGAGCTCAAGCTGGAGTGGAAGCGAGCAAGTCATCAGTACGCAGAGTAATTAAGAGCTGTGAGTATCTTAAATACCTGTAAATATCTCTTAATGAAAACCCGTATTAAAAACAAAGGGGTTGTACCCATTACTAATAGTTCTTAAATAAAGTAAAATAAATTAAAAAAACAATAAAAAATAGCACATTTTTTGCCTCTTTTTTATAAATTGCTCAAAAAAATGCCTTTAGTCAAGAAAATACTATTGTCATGATTTTTTTTTATATCTCAAGATGTCTACCTTGCATTTTAAAAATCTGCAATCGGTTACAAGTTGCAAAAGATACAGGCTGCTGAATATGAAATTTGTAGTGCCTCTAAATAAGTGAACCGGAGTGTACGTAGAAGAAAATGGACTTGAATAGAATGGACAGATATTGCTCGAGCGGCATTTGAACGGAAGGCCCTTACAGGGACAACTTGGGGCAAGGAGAAGGAGACAATTGTAGTGACTATAAGTTGCTCGGTCTTCAACAATGCCGTCTCGGTTTGGGCCTCATTCCTTAGTGAAACACGTTGGAAACGTCTGCAGAGGATCCAAAATAGTGCATTTCGGATTCACACAAATGACGAACGTAGATCACTTACATAAGGAGACCAAGATGCTGTCAATGCAACAACATAATGTATTGTTGAATAAACAGTTTCTTTTGGCTTGTCATCTGCCCAGTCACCCCAACCAACATATTCTGATGCAGAATCCACCTCCTCGTCACATCCCGAGGGCATCAGGCGCTACTGCGCGGACATCCAAGACGTCATTCCATCTGACGTCAACAGACTGCCGATAGCAGTAGCCCAGAAAATGTTGCACAACATGGCGGTGTCAGAGGCCGTAAATGGCTATTGTAGAAACAATGTCCTTAATGAACACCTAATTTGATTCGCCTAGCTACGTCCACGTCAGAATATAGGCTATATAGCTTTACGGAGAATTTTTCTCTCGAAAACTCCCAGGTGTTTTTCATCCGCTTGCGATATGAATTGTAATAATTAAAATACAATTTGGAATTCTTTTGGTTGAGCTATCTTGAGCGTCAAAACCTTTCTGTGTCTTTATTGAATATTTTGGTTCTTTTTATATTAAATCTAAATACAATAATATCTTACATTAATATTCTTATTCCTATATAGTTTATATGGAGTTGTCGCGGCAGACCAACGAATATCATATGCGTATCCCTCAGCAGAGGGAACGCTCGCTGCTCATGGCCTATCATGCCGTATACATTGTCGTATGTATGCGACGTTCTTGGAGTTATGAACGGTCGCTGTCAGCAGAGACGATCGCCGTTCTGTGGCTATGCAACATTGTATGTGTCGCTGTGTGTATGCAGTAGAACATACTCAAAGCCATGGACGGTCGCCGTCATGTCTGCGTGTGCCATGCTGACGAATCAGTTTCACTGGCGTGAGAACTGTTCTTTACCTTGCGTACAGAGCAATGTGTATCGTTTAGAGTATTAAACGGCGCTTGTTATGTGGAGTGTGTTTGTCTGTTCGACTTTTGGTTATTTGGACACTTTGGGAAGTGCCAATGAAATGTAAGCTAATACCTCTTTTGGTATTTCTTTAATATGTATTTCTGTTGGTTATGTTGGCTTTAGTTTGTACTCTATAGTCGTTGGTTGCGTTGACTGTGTATGTATGCTACACCTCCATTTTTCAGAAGAATGATCATATAACGTGAGTTTTATGGACATTCTTTTACAATGTTATTAAGTTTATGTTTATTAAATATATTATATAGTACTTATTATCTAGTCATTTCTTATGTAATTAGAAAGACTTATTATTGTATAAGTTCATTATCATTCGTTCCTTATTATTATTATTATTAGTATTATCAACCTTGGCCTTTATTGTCATTATCATATTATTGTTCATAAATTTTAATTCTATTCTTATGAACTATTTGTTCTTTGTTAGTTTTGGGATCTATGATGTTTACATTTTCCCTTAATAGTAGATTTTTAATTTTAAAGGGACCGATATATTTTCTATCTAGTTTATGTCCTGATTCATTTCTTAACAATACTAAATCTCCTATATTGAAATTATAATCTACAATTTTCTTATCATAATATTCTTTTTGTTTTTCCTTATGCTTATTTAATAGTATCTGAGATCTCCTAAGCGCTATTTCTAATCTATATTTGGCCTCGTTGGCGTAATTGTCTACATTATAGAGTGGAGTTATTTGATCCACTTCATTCATTTGTACCATTTTATGTGGTATTCTCGAAAATACTAATTCATACGGACAGTAATTATGTACTGTTGATGGTGTTGTATTGAAACAATACGTGAAGTACTTAAGCCATTCATCCCAGTCATCTTTATTCACTGATATGTAGGATCGTACGTATGCATTGAAAGTTCTATGGCTTCTTTCAATTGTACCTAGCGTCTGGTGATGGTGTGCCGTTGAAGTTAGTTTCTCGATTTTCAATAGTGCGCATAATTCATTTAATATGGCGTTTTTGTATTCAGTTCCCATGTCCGTAATGAACGTCTTCATTGGACCATATATAAGAATGAAATTTTCAAAAATTGCCTTAGCGATTGTTTTCGCGCTTTTGTCCCGTATGGGTATTGTGACTAAATACTTAGTCAGGTCACATATCATTGTTATGGCGTATTCATTTCCGTAAATTGATTTAGGAAATGGACCAATGGTATCGACAAATACCGTATCAAAAGCTCCCGCCGGCGTAGGAGTTATTACTAATGGACCTTTCAAATGTTTGTCGGTTTTGGTTGTCTGACACGTGTGGCACATTTTGACATATCTAGTTATGTCTTTTATCATGTTTCGCCAAAAATAATATCGTTTTACTTTCTGTATTGTCCTGAAAGTTCCACAGTGACCACCTTCAATGGGGTCATCATGATATTTTATCATTATGTTCTGAATAGCTATAGCATCTTTGCAATCAATGTGGGTCACCTTATTTAGTAGCGCTACTTTAATATGAATTAATTTCCTATTGCCCATATCTTTGAATTCATTAATCGAGATAAATTCGAAAATTTTCTCACTAGGTGCCACTTGTAATTTGTCAATGCTGTGTTTACAGGCTACTTCTTCGAGCCTCGGGAAGAACTGTCCTAAGTCAAGTTTCCCATTATTAAACAAGTCATTGATTTGTATATATGCAATTATAGATTTTCCACGTTTGATGTAACATCTTGCGGGAAAAATCTTTAATTTATAATATTTCCTGACGTCAGTGTCATTTAAAGGAACATATATACTGGGCTTTTTAATTTTATTTGATTTATGCTGCTCATTCATAGTATTACCTTTATCCGTATTCGTATTATCCCGTGTCATGGATCCTGTCGTTATTGTCAATATTTGTGTTGCTGTTATATTCATGTCCTTGAGATCATGTATTGTCATTCGCGATAGCGCGTCTGCAACGTAATTATCTTTTCCCCTAAGATATTCTACTGTAAAGTCATATTCCTCTAGGTCAAGCCTCATTCTGGTCAGTTTTGAACTTGGGTTCCTCATTGAAAATAGATATGATAGTGGTCTGTGATCCGTACGGACGAGGAATTGTCTTCCGTATATGTATGGTCTAAAGTGTGTTATAGCCCAATGGATTGCCGTTAATTCTTGTTCGATGGTTGATTTATTGCTTTCACCTTTAGTAAAGGTTTTGGAAGCATAGGCGACTGGTAAATGTTTTCCTTCATGTTCCTGAGTCAAAACTGCGCCGCAAGCGTGTTTGCTTGCGTCCGTAATTATGCAAAACTGCTTTTCGAAATCCGGGTATTGCAGTAATGTTGGACTCATTAATGCCTTTTTTAAGTGATTAAATGCTATGTCGCAATCTTTAGTCCATTCGAACTGAACACCTTTTTTAGACAGTCTTGTAAGATGCCGAGAATATTCTGAGAAGTTTTTAATAAATCTTCGATAGTAATTGCAGAAGGCTACGAATCTTCTCGCGCCATCTGCATCAGTGGGTTTTGGGTAATTTTCAATTACTGAGTATTTACTATCATCGGGTAGTATTCCCTTATCTGTACATTTGTGTCCTAGGTATGTTACTTCTGTCATAAAAAATGAACATTTTTCAGGGTGTAACTTGAGATTGGTTTTTCGACATAGTTCAAAAACATTTGTAAGATTTGAAAGCATGTGTTTTTCGGAACATCCTAATACGACCAGGTCGTCCATGTATAGGAAAGCTTGTTCTGGTTTCAAACCACTGAAAGCCAATGTCATCATTCTTTGGAATGAATTTGGTGCTATTTTTAGTCCATAAGGAAGTCTAGTGAATCTGTATGACCCATTATTAGTCGAAAATGACGTAAGGTCTCTAGATTTCTCTTCCAACTGGATTTGATGGAATCCAGACATTAAATCTAAACATGAGAAATATTTAGCCCTACCAAGTTGGTCTAGAATATCGTCTATTCGTGGTAAAGGGAATTTGTCCGCTACTAGCTTTTTGTTAATCTGTCTATAATCTATTACAAGTCTCCATCTCTTTTCCGTAGA
This sequence comes from Phaonia tiefii, assembly GCA_963931995.1. Lineage (NCBI taxonomy): Eukaryota > Metazoa > Arthropoda > Insecta > Diptera > Muscidae > Phaonia > Phaonia tiefii. Next base: position 57,520,080 of record OZ008371.1, read on the forward strand.
ACCAGGGAGAGACTTTTTGGGAACCAACAAGATTGGACTGTTATATTCGGAATGCGATGGTTCGACTATTCCATCGTCTATTAGTTTCTTTACGTGTTTGTGAATTTCCTCCTTATGTGTATGTGGTACACGGTAGTTCTTAATGTATACCGGTTGTTTGTCCTTAACCCTTAACTTTTGTTTATAGAAATTATTTGTGGTTATTGTTTCCGTTTCTAAACCAAAGACATCACTGAATTCAGAACAAAGATCTTTTAAAACATTTTCGAACTGTTTTGGAAAATTTTTCTCTAATATTTGCAAAATTTGTGTCTTTCTTTGTTTTTCATTTGAATTGTTTGTAATAATATCGTAATCATTAATGTCTTCAGTTGTGATTTGTCATTCTTTTATTGTAACTATTTTATCGTTTGTATTTAAAATGCGAATATATGCATTGTTTGCCTTTACCAAGGTGCTAGCTATAAAAATACCTGGTTGAATTTCTTGGTGAGGTACCAATATGTCTTGATTTGTGGCAACTAGCCTAATATGGCGTATCACCTCAGATCTTGCTGGCAGTGTTAAGCTTTCATTGCATGTATTCGTAATTTGTATTTCTATCTGTTGTGTGAAATTTGGTGGTCGTAGGATAAGGTAATCAAAATCATCATTAAAGTCTAAAATACAATTGTATTTTCTTATGAAATCCATACCGATGATTCCGTCGCATGGTATTGGGAAATCATCGTTCACAACGTGAAAAGTATGGGGAATTAAAAAGTTTTTGTATCTTAGATCAAAATTTGTTGTTCCTATTGATTTTATTTTACCATGTCCTATACCACTTAATGTTGATATTCTATTCGTGTTTATTTCATCTTGTGTAAAGTGAGTAAGTTTTATTAATGAAATATCTGCTCCTGTGTCTACTAATAATGTTATTTTTTCGTTATGGTGTTCTATTTTGACGTTAACAAAAATACTCATATTAAGGCTAAGGTTATACACTTTTCTGTTCTCCGGTTTGATCTTAGGGGAATTTTCTAGTTTTCCGAGTTGTCTTGGGCTGTGTTAGTTACTCTAACGTTACTATTTCGACCATTGTGGTTTTGTCCGTTATTATTATCATTGTGGTTGTTTCCACGTCTGTTTCCACGGTAGTTAGAATTGTCATGTCTGTATCTATTGTTGTTATTGCGATTGTTGCCATTGCCATTTCTTCCTCTATATCCACCTCTACCATGTGGTCTTCCTCTGTTCCCACGGTAGTTTCTGTTTGACCTGTTTCCGAAGTATAGGATAGTATTTTGTTGTCCAGTAGCGTCTGTGCAGCTACTAACAAATTTTCCTATAGCTTCGTTCATATTGTCAAACTGACCTGCTTCCATGATGAGTTTAACTCTTTCAATGGTGCAATTTTTGGTCATTGCCTTCACCGCGACTTGGGTGGTATATTTTTGTGCCAATGTGCGTGACAAACCATCGGAGATGTATGCACCTTCCAATGATTTTGTCAATTTGTCCAGCTCATCACAATAAGAATTGGCAGACTTATTGTTCTGTCGGATGTTCAGTATTTTGGCTGATAGGACCTCAACTGATTCACCTTTCACAGAACTTGACAGTTTCGAAATTACGTCTTGTATGGTGGATTCATTTTCAAGTAGGTTTCTGGCGTTACCTGTTAATTTTGTCTTAATCAGGTTTATGGCTACCGCTTCGTGGGTGTCTTTTAGTGTATCCACTAAAGAAAGCGCATCTAAAAATGATCTTAAATTCTCAGGTTTCCCATCGAAATCAGGGATTAACCTTGTGGCGGTATTCAAAAATTCTATAACTGTTTGTGCCATATTGACTTCCGTTCCAATTGACTCAATTGGTTTCGTCCTAATTGTGGCTTCACTTTCAATATTAGTATTTAAAAATTTAGTATTTAGTATTTAAAAATTTAATCTGAGTTTGGGACATTATATATAAGTCTACAGTAGGTAACTATTTTATCCCGATCCATAAGTTACTCTGTGGTGCTTAGATTTTATCTAAGTTATCTCCACGACTTGAGTATCTCTTCTTTAGAGATCTCTTATGCAATAAATATAACTTTAGTATTAAGTTGACTGCACTTAATACTGTGGAGATGAGTAGGAGGATCCACAATGAATCTATTTGTGAAGTGTGATCGACCACTTCTACATTATTAATGACATTCGCAGTCGGATCACTTATTTTCGAGTTTCTATGACCCATAATTATCCTTATCCACTCAGGTTTTCCTTTCTTTTTACATAAAAATTATTTATTAATTATACCTACAATTTTGCTTATTATATTTTTCTTTTAAAATAATTTTTCTTATTTTGTCTCGAGCGAGTACATAAAAATTAAAAAAATTTTACATAAAAATTATCCTACCAATTATACATGCAATTTCGCTTATTATATTTTCTTTTAAAATAATTTTTCCTATTTTGTCTCGAGCGAGTACTCGCTTATAGACCCTAGGTATGCGCTTGGAATCGCATACGAAAATACAAGGAAATTTTTCTATAATAATTTTTCTATATACTATATTCCCGTCTCAATTGGTCATCGCCGAATGGGGATCTTCCTTCTCTGGCCGTCGTTGCCCCTTCTCGAAATCCTCGATTGTTGTACCTTCCTTCATTCTACTGTTGTTTTTCTCTTCTCGCTGTGGCCTCTCTCATATGGCTGGGCCAACTGTCTTTTGGCCAGACAGTATCTTCCTTCTCGCCGCTGACGGATTTTTGGCTATCACGTCAGAGAAAATGTTTCTTTAATCCTGGTGCATTTTGGTGCACTTCAGGATTTAACAGCGGCTAAAACGCTATGTTATTTGGACAAAATGATCCAACTCCAGCTCCTTTTTATTTTTGGAGTTCCTGGAGATCCCTGAGCTTTTGGAGCTGTGGGATTGTTTCTGAGCCTTTTTAGCTCCCGATTTTTCCTCCGTGCTTTTTTATTTTTGAAGCACTGGCAGGATCGCCATGTAATAATTAAAATACAATTTGGAATTCTTTTGGTTGAGCTATCTTGAGCGTCAAAACCTTTCTGTGTCTTTATTGAATATTTTGGTTCTTTTTATATTAAATCTAAATACAATAATATCTTACATTAATATTCTTATTCCTATATAGTTTATATGGAGTTGTCGCGGCAGACCAACGAATATCATATGCGTATCCCTCAGCAGAGGGAACGCTCGCTGCTCATGGCCTATCATGCCGTATACATTGTCGTATGTATGCGACGTTCTTGGAGTTATGAACGGTCGCTGTCAGCAGAGACGATCGCCGTTCTGTGGCTATGCAACATTGTATGTGTCGCTGTGTGTATGCAGTAGAACATACTCAAAGCCATGGACGGTCGCCGTCATGTCTGCGTGTGCCATGCTGACGAATCAGTTTCACTGGCGTGAGAACTGTTCTTTACCTTGCGTACAGAGCAATGTGTATCGTTTAGAGTATTAAACGGCGCTTGTTATGTGGAGTGTGTTTGTCTGTTCGACTTTTGGTTATTTGGACACTTTGGGAAGTGCCAATGAAATGTAAGCTAATACCTCTTTTGGTATTTCTTTAATATGTATTTCTGTTGGTTATGTTGGCTTTAGTTTGTACTCTATAGTCGTTGGTTGCGTTGACTGTGTATGTATGCTACAGAATTAAGTTTCGGAGTCATATGTCAAGACAGGTAAAATGAGAGTCTGATATAGCTGGACTTTTGTCCGTCGAGAGAGGGCTTTGTTCCGAAACTGCTTGCTGAGTCCAAAATAGCATCTATTTGCGAGCAAAATTCTCCTATCTATCTCCAGGCTGACGTTGTTGTCCATGTTCACGGCGGATCCAAGGTAAACAAATTCATCTACCACTTCAAAATTAAATCGGTTGTCAACGTTCAAGTGCGGACCAAGTCGAGAGGTTTCTCTAGTCGTTGACACCATCAATTTTGTCTTGCCCTTATTAACAGCAAGACCCACCTTCGCTGATTCCTTTTCGATTCTTGAAAATACTGCAGTAACCTCTCACAAATTTCGCCCAATGATGTCTATGTCGTCAGCATACGCCAGCATCATATGGCTTTTCGTGTTAATGGTCTTGTTCATATTTACTGCAGCCTACACCATCTTCCACTATCATTACCTCCTGATCTTCAGTGGAAGAATCCGAGTGGAGTAGTGCTGAAAAGTGGTCTCTCCACATTTTGAGCACACACTGCTTCTCAGTCACCAGATTTCCATTCTCATCCTTGAAGGAGGGCAAAAACTTTCAGGATTCACCATTCATCCTGCACACTTCGGTTTTTTCACTCTCTCTCTGCCCCCACTTCCATTTTTTCCGCCTATATAGTTGGTTTTCCTCCCTTCTTAGCTTCTTGTACCGCTCACTCGCAGCACGCGTTGTAACTGACTGTTTCGTTGTTCTACGTGCAGCGTCTTTTTCATCAGTTGCAATGCGACATTCTTCGTCGTACCATGGCTTATCCTTCTGCGGTTTTTGATAGCCAAGTTCAGTCCTTGCAGCGGTTTCCAAAGAATGGGAGATGTGCTTCCACTTCGTATCTGGGTCTTCGGGAGGGAGGTATTCTGCTCTAGCAGGAGAGAGAGCTTCTGTCGATAGGACATTGATATCTCCGGTATTCGTAGCTTGTCAATATCCAGCTTTTCCTGTATTCGGCTTCGTACGTTTTTCACCCTGCTCAGTTTTGTGCGAACTTTCGCAGCCACCAGGTAATGATCCGAGTCGATATTGGCACCTCGAATCACACGTACATCCATTACACTAGAAGAGTGCCTGCCATCTATTACCAAGTGATCAATCTGGTTCTTCGCCAGCTGATCAAGGTCGCCTTATGTATGTCCATATGCTGGAATCGTGTGCTACTAACTACCATTGTCTTTGTAGCGGTGAAGTCTATTAGTCTTATTCCATTATCGAAGGTGGTATCATGTAGACTGTGATGTAGATGGTTGGTCGAAAGACACTTTCCTTTACTCATTTGGCATTAAAATCGCCTAGAATAATCTTAATGTCGTGGTCAGGGCAGCGTTCATATACTACCTCCAGACGCTCATAAATTGTTTCTTTGACCTCATCATCTGTATCGTCTGTCGATGCGTGAACACAAATTAAGGAGATGTTGAAATATTTCGCTTTGTTGTGAATTGTGGCTTTGCGGTCACTCACTGGATTGATCCTTGAAACTAGGTGTCGAAGTCTCTTGCCAACTATAAATCCGCACCCAAATTCGTGCTTTCGCTCATGGCAGCTGTAGTAAATATCGAAGTTTTTTCTTTCTGGCGCAACCATATCCTGTCCATTGCATTTCCTGGATCGCTGTGATGTCAGCTTTATATTTTCCGAGGACATCCGCCAGTTGGAAAGTGGCACCAGTCCTGTATAGCGTTCGCACATTCCAGGTACATATCATTAAATCGTGGTCCTTATAACGTTTGCGAGGGTCGTCAACAGTTGGGGGGTTTCCTTGTTCATTATCTTCTTTGTGCATTTTCATTGCCAATATAACGGTGGCGGGAGGCAAACCCAGCCCACCGCGGTTTGCATTTTACCTACTGCCAGGACGATTATGTTTCAGCCGCCCATTATGGATCAGACGCTGACCAGAATGCAGTGTGTCGAAACTGGATTTTGGTTTCTTCAATTTTGATCCGCCGTTGACCAGGGGTGTTGGCTCATCCGCCTTAAAAGGACAGAAGAATATGTCCACTACTTCGAAGAGCTTCAGTGACAGGGTCAACTAGTAATCCTGAGACGTATCAGTGATCGCATTACCACTCAGGTTGCTCATTCGTTTCGCCTTCTCACTTTAGCTAGCTAACGGAGGTTTCCGATAAGCCATTGCCCAGAACATACTGCGTGGAAGAAGTGAGCTGCTTGGACTGCCCAATGAAGTAATCATTTCTGGCCACTCCCAAGTGAATGGCTATCATAAACTTTCCACCTCCAAGGACAGTCCCATGTCAGTGGGATCAGTGTCCACACTGCCTACAAAGCCCCCATGAAGCTATTCAAATTTTCAACTGTCCTGACAGACCCATGGAGGTGGCATAATTTCTCCAGTAACACATAAGGGAATTGCTCTTAATTTTGTTTTTTATATCTTTCAGGGACGAACGTGTGGAAATAGACAATCTGTTACAAGAACTTGTCAGAGACAGAAATCGAAGAGAGAATTTGTTGACCCCCTATATTCTTCGGCAACCTTTTAGTTCAACACTGTATTGTTATATTTTGCTTAAATAAATAAAGGACATATGTACAATTTGTTTACATTAAAAGCGTTTTATTTCTTGAAGTCAAGCGATATGCAACTCTTGCTATTTTGTGTGATTTATTGAAGTATGAAATACGATTGTGTGTTTTTATTATTTATGTTTATCTAAAGTGGAATATTTTATATAAAACAAATTTGAAGTACTCACAATAATGTACCTACACAAGATGCTAATTAATACACCGAGTAATAATATTAATAATAAATATAATTATAAAATGCTTAGGAATTAATATATGTATAGTATAAATATTAGAACATAAAATAATGATAGTAATGTAAAGCACCAAACATCTTTTCATGATTGAACATCAAGCTAATTCTTAACTTATTTGTATAAATCTATAACAAACAAAAAAAATTATGATTAATAATTGTGTAAATAAATAAAAATGTGTAGTTACTATTTAAATAATAGTAAAAATGATAACAGAAGTTTAACTTCAGCCACAAGGCTCGCCTACAAAATATATTTTAAAACACCGATTATTAAAAGTAACGTAAATCACAAATTGATGAAATGTATGAGTTATGAATGATATATACTTGTACGCGAATGTTTGCAGTAGATTCTAACAATTCGGACCTCTTTCAGGAAAAATTGCTGAAATGCAAACTAACACTTGCTGAAATGCAAACTAACACTTTCATTGATTTACAGGAAAAGCAAAAAAAAACATTGTATTCAAATGATCAATAAGAGCCTTTTAAATTTCGTTAATGACCTCGTTTTTTTCAATGACGGGACTCTAAAATATTTTAGCTTCATCAAATATATCATAATCAAAAAAATCGATTTAGAGTTTTTGTTTCGTTTGCATTCCAGCTGACGAGATATTACTTTCGCATTAAAAGTATTTTGTTTTTCTCAGAAAAAAACAAAAGTTTGTATGAAAAGTAAAAGATAAACTCTTAAGGAATATCCAACATTTTCATTTAAAAACATTTACAATTTACATTTTTCTGATGAAGGTTCGTCTTTAATGCGTTTTAACTCCTTTCTCTTAGCTTAGTATGTTTTTCTTTTACCAAAAACAAACCAAATCGAATGACAAAATACTTCCAAGTAATACTTAACAACTTATCAGTTGCTACTCATTCAGATTAATTTTATCATTCTAATTATCACAAAAACTCCCACTCGGATGATGATCCATTTGATGAATCGTTTTCCGATTTATTAGATGAGGAATTTTGTCGTTTCAAAGGATCTGTAGCTTTGTTGAAATCCAAAAGAAAGCTAGTAATATCTTCCGTTTCCAATTGTGCATTTACAAAGGACAAAGGTTTTATGGATTTTTCTACCTCAACGTTAGGATTCTCCTCGTCAATCGGTTGGCAATTGTCCATGCTATTTGTTTCTAACATATTAGTGGCTCGTAGTGAATGACAAATATCTTCAATTGGCTGACCCGATGTGTAGTCATTAACCGTGTGTTCTTCAATATAGTAAATTTTCTTGGTTGGCGTTGTTTGAATGCTAGAATCTTTGAAGAGGGATTCAGTGGGATATATGGTGTCCAAGGGGGAAATATGTGGAGTTTGTGGTGCGGGTGTTTGCGACAAATACTTGGATATACGTAGCTCTTCATCGGTAATGGGTTGTAAACATACATCTGGTAAATCAAGTTCTTCAGCCAATGCTTTTGCTTTCTCGGCTATGGTGTGTTTTAGCGTTGTTGGACTCAACATATCGGGGAGATGTTTGATAAATGCCTGTTTTAAATTTAAGTTCATGCGTTCACTAAGCAAAGAAATGTTCAAGTCTTAGTGTAATTTAACCCCTTAAAAAACGGAAAGTGTTAAATTATCCAATAACTCTTACCTCTCCCCATTGTCGTTGCCACAATAGCTTTCCTCCATTTGTGTTGCCTCCGTGGTATATTCCAAACTCCCTCTGCCCTGATTTTGTTCAACTATGTGGCCAATTTCGACTATACCCTCCACTACTTTATCTCTTTGGCCATCGGGTGTGTCGTGTCTCTTTTTGTGGCGCATTCCGTTCTTTGCGGTAGCACCACTGTGATAGAGTATATCATCATCAAAGTCCATTTCGGAAATTTCTTTGAATATTTCCAAACGTCTGTTCTGCTCAGCCTTTGAGGACTCCACAGCCAGTTCAATAGGTATGCTCAAATTTAAAGTTTCAATCGGTGGCAGTTCAAAACATTCCTCGGCACTGATTACCGGCTGCTCTTCGGGCTCATACTCCAAGGGAGCTTCAAACGAGCCACATATGGAGGCGCCCATAATCGGCACAGGTGGTGGTAATGAAGGATTGTAGATAATTTGTGCTGAAAGAAAGTATTTTAAGTACGGCTAATTAAATTAGCATGGAATATTTGTAATTACCTATTTTATTTGGTTTCTCAGGCATGGGAGCCAATCGTAGCAGCGATCTTTCTCCTTCCAACAAAAAAATCTCTTTATCGCACACACAAAAATCTATTATTTTACGGAATCCCTTTGCTATCGCCTCCACTTGCAAACGTTCCAAATTTAATATGTACAAAGATCTTTCGTCGTGTGTTACAATTAAAGTATCCTGGCCAGCATAACTATAGATATTACGAAAATTCCTTGCATCCCCTATAGCAGTAACTTCTTCGGCGCTTAATGATTGTATCATTGACTTATTTTGCATAGAAACTTTAGGATTCAATATAGGTATCTGCCAGGTAGGACTCTGCGTGACTGCTTCGCGGAAAAGTAACGTTTTGTCCACATTACCTTGCACATCAGCCAGCCAGAAACGTAAATTAGGACGACCGCATATTAAACGCGGATGTCTGCCGGATGATTGTTTAAAGAATGTACCACCACAATCGACCAATTGCTTGCGATCTTTTTTCCCGACTTGGTTTACAATCCATTTGGCATTGGGTGACTCTTTATCACGGTGGCATATTAATGAACGATATAGTGTGGATACCAAAACATAACCTTGATGGGCGCTTAACTGGACTATTTCGTAAGCTTCATTTAAAATTTCAACGGATTTACTCAAATGCTGAAAAGGATCGACAAGTGGTTGACGTGATACTGTCAATCAAGACTGCCTTAAATCTAGCATTCTTTCCCATCACTTACCGCTTGATAATCGAATTCCGTCAATACCACCACTCCTTGACGATCTCCGGAGTAGAGTTTCATTCCATTCTTGGACCATTCACAACAACTGACGGGACTACGATGCAAGTCTCTAATAGTATATCGTTCAATTGGTTTTGGCTTTGTACACGGTGCCACTAGATTCAAATCGGCGGGTATATCCTTTTGTATCTGAAAGACACTCACTTGTCCTGTAGAATTACCGGCGGCTACCATAAATTCTACCGAATTGACAATGCGCACACATGTTATGCGTGCGCTAGTCTAATAAAGAAAAGACAAACGATTACATTTATACATATTAAAAAATCCCCTTTCCTAAACTCAATGAGTCATGGACATTTGCCGATAGATGTTCCTTATAGCAAAACTATTGAAAGTAAATATAGAACTTCTGTTAACAAACCTCTCCCTTTAGTTTCTGAATCTGGCCAGTGAAACGATTATACCAAAAAACTATGCCGGCATCGCTACCCAAAGCCAGAAATTCCTTCTCAGCATCCACGCAAGTCACATTTAGATCCGCCGGAAATAGACCACGATTTATGCGAGTCGGTATACGATCAAACACATCGGTAAGTGGAGCCCACTCGCGGATTGCATACAGCTCCTTGGAATTCATATCCCTTAAGAGAAGACAGCAATTAAAAGCTTATTTTTGGAGAAAAAAAATCCAAACAAATTTACGGGTGAACTTTCTTCTGTCAACAAAACTAAATGAAAACAAACAGATGTTAATCGGACAAGAGTTGCCTGATGGTTCGATGAAATGAATATCAAACACGAACACCATATAACTACTGCGGATAAATGAGGAGTTTCTTTTCAAAACTTGACTATTGCACAATTTGAGAAAATAGTTTTTTAGGTATGCCCCTATGTATTTAACCCGAAATTTTGGAGCATTATTAAAGACGACAAGATTAGTCATTGCTTTGTAAAGTATTAAAAAATTTAGCACTAATATATTTTGAATAAATCCAAAATTTGAAATGGAATAATCTAATTTTGACGCGGCTGATCGGAATATTTATCTTTTGTTATGTGCTCTAGAGGAATAATCATGTTTTGATTCAAACCACTGTGGATTAACCTCGATGTATCAGAAATCTTATTTTGAATTAAAATAACCTGAGGTTCATCTTTAAATAATTAAAACTAAAAAAAAAATTACACCAGACAGTTTTCCGAGGCCTTCGGCCACAGACTGTCCCTACAGAAAACATATACAACAATAAATTCATTTGCTTATATTATTTATCATTTATTGTTATATATGTTTTCTGTCTTATCGGATGGCGTATTCTACGTTAAACTTAATGGCCGTGTCTCTGACACAGCCTGCAGGGACAGTCCGTGGCCGAAGGCCTCGGACAACTGTCTGCTGTAATTTTTATATTTACCAACGGCATTTGATTCAAGTCCGTTTAAAAAAAAAATATTATGTTCAATTTTTTTAAACTTAATTTAATTCATGTATTTTAATTAATATTTTTATTGAAATAAGTTCTGCGAATGTTGAGAGGGCCGCCCTAATATTAAAAAAGGTTTACCTTATCGAGTCTTCGCATTAGAATTCGAGCGATGTGTGAAAGCTTTACGCTTTACGCTTTACAATTCAAAATTAATGTTACAACAGCTTTATTGAAGCTTTCGCAAAAAAGCTTTATTACGTTAGCTTACTGTTTGTTTCACTTTTTACTAGATACATGTTGCCAAGCAACATTAGCTTGCTGTTCGTTTCACTTTTTACTAGATACATGTTCCTAAGCAATGTTGAGCAACCAAAAACACTCAACCAAACACCACACATATGTTTGAGTGTATGTGTTTAAACAATTTTCATTTGAGAAATTAAAATACTAGAAATATATCAACCAATATGAAATGTATATCAAACGAAAGATAACATCTTCATTTACCTACAAAAAAAATTTTAAAAAAATTCATCTAGCCGTTTCCTCAAATTCAATGAAATAAAGATTACAACAATAAAAACCTGACATGACTCCTCATACCGTAAGGTAAGACGCATTCTACGTCAAATTAATCTAAGTACGTTTTATTTATTTTTAAATTACGGATTAATCACATTTTGTTCCAAAAATATATATTTGAAATGGGTAATGTCATTTTGAAGTGGAATAATCTTTTAATTTATTTTTTCTGGTGTAATTATAAAGATTTCACACTATTTTATTTTCGCTGAGTTTTCAATTCACTGCTACCAATCAAAAAAAAGAAATCAGTTCTGTCAAAAGTGGAATAGTCAAATTTTGGAAAGAACCTCCTCAACTACTAAAAAAATATATACATATTGAAGTTATGTCGAAGTTACTCTATTTTGGGAGGGGTAGAACATAATACCACATTATTTTAAGCGAAAAATATAAAATATAAAAAATATAAGGGACTTTACAAAATAATTTTTGCAAAAAAAAAAGAATTTAAAAAAAATTATAATTTTTCAAAGTGTCAACATCCAATATCACGTTAACTAAGCGAGTTATCGCAAATTTTCGTTTGATTTTATCAGTCATTTTAACTTGGTCCACAAAAAATAGCGGTCAGATCAAGCGTTTAAGCCCCGTATTCAGTTCTTGCGAAATCTTCGTAAGAAATTTTTTAATTTTTCTTTAATTTACCTTGCAAATATTTAATTTATAATTCCTATGCTTGCTCCATTTTATTTTTGACGCATGTCGTGTTGCCTTTGATTGTTAAAATTATCAAAATGTCAAAATTCCGGTCACAAACAATTATCAAACAATTGTTTTCGTACGAAATAACTTTGGTATAACTGAGACATGGGACTGTCCTTGGAGGTGGAAAGTTTCTGATAGCCATTCACTTGGGAGTGGCCAGAAATGATTCCTTCATTGGGCAGTCCAAGCAGCTCACTACTTCCACGCTAGCTTAAGTGAGAAGGCAAAACGAATGAGCAACCTGAGTGGTAATGCGATCACTGATACTTCTCAGGATTACTAGGTGACCCTGTCACTGAAGCTCTTCGAAGTAGTGGACATATTCTTCTGTCCTTTGAAGCCAACACCCCTGGCCAACGGCGGATCAAAATTGAAGAAACCAAAATCCAGTTTCGACACACTGCATTCTGGTCAGCGTCTGGCGGGCGGCTGAAACATAATCGTCCTGGCAGTAGGTAAAATGCAAACCGCGGTGGGCTGGGTTTGCCTCCCGCCACCGTTATATTCGCAATGAAAATGCACAAAGAAGATAATGAACAAGGAAACCCCCCAACTGTTGACGACCCTCGCAAACGTTATAAGGACCACGATTTAAGGATGTGTACCTGGAATGTGCGAACGCTATACAGGACTGGTGCCACTTTCCAACTGGCGGATGTCCTCGGAAAATATAAAGCTGACATCACAGCGATCCAGTAAATGCAATGGACAGGATATGGTTCCGCCAGAAAGAAAAAACTTCGATATTTACTACAGCTGCCATGAGCGAAAGCACGAATTTGGGTGCGGATTTATAGTTGGCAAGAGACTTCGACACCTAGTTTCAAGGATCAATCCAGTGAGTGACCGCAAAGCCACAATTCACAACAAAGCGAAATATTTCAACATCTCCTTAATTTGTGTTCACGCATCGACAGACGATACAGATGATAAGGTCAAAGAAACAATTTATGAGAGTCTGGAGGTAGTATATGAAGATTAGTCATTGCTTTGTAAAGTATTAAAAAATTTAGCACTAATATATTTTGAATAAATCCAAAATTTGAAATGGAATAATCTAATTTTGACGCGGCTGATCGGAATATTTATCTTTTGTTATGTGCTCTAGAGGAATAATCATGTTTTGATTCAAACCACTGTGGATTAACCTCGATGTATCAGAAATCTTATTTTGAATTAAAATAACCTGAGGTTCATCTTTAAATAATTAAAACTAAAAAAAAAAATTACACCAGACAGTTTTCCGAGGCCTTCGGCCACGGACTGTCCCTGCAGGCTGTGTCAGAGACACGGCCATTAAGTTTAACGTAGAATACGCCATCCGATAAGACAGAAAACATATATAACAATAAATTCATTTGCTTATATTATTTATCATTTATTGTTATATATGTTTTCTGTCTTATCGGATGGCGTATTCTACGTTAAACTTAATGGCCGTGTCTCTGACACAGCCTGCAGGGACAGTCCGTGGCCGAAGGCCTCGGACAACTGTCTGCTGTAATTTTTATATTTACCAACGGCATTTGATTCAAGTCCGTTTAAAAAAAAAATATTATGTTCAATTTTTTTAAACTTAATTTAATTTATGTATTTTAATTAATATTTTTATTGAAATAAGTTCTGCGAATGTTGAGAGGGCCGCCCTAATATTAAAAAAGGTTTACCTCATCGAGTCTTCGCATTAGCATTCGAGCGTTGTGTGAAAGCTTTACGCTTTACAATTCAAAATTAATGTTACAACAGCTTTATTGAAGCTTTCGCAAAAAGCTTTATTACGTTAGCTTACTGTTTGTTTCACTTTTTACTAGATACATGTTGCCAAGCAACATTAGCTTGCTGTTCGTTTCACTTTTTACTAGATACATGTTCCTAAGCAATGTTGAGCAACCAAAAACACTCAACCAAACACCACACATATGTTTGAGTGTATGTGTTTAAACAATTTTCATTTGAGAAATTAAAATACTAGAAATATATCAACCAATATGAAATGTATATCAAACGAAAGATAACATCTTCATTTACCTACAAAACAAATTTTAAAAAAATTCATCTAGCCGTTTCCTCAAATTCAATGAAATAAAGATTACAACAATAAAAACCTGACATGAGTCCTCATACCGTAAGGTAAGACGCATTCTACGTCAAATTAATCTAAGTACGTTTTATTTATTTTTAAATTACGGATTAATCACATTTTGTTCCAAAAATATATATTTGAAATGGGTAATGTCATTTTGAAGTGGAATAATCTTTTAATTTATTTTTTCTGGTGTAATTATAAAGATTTCACACTATTTTATTTTCGCTGAGTTTTCAATTCACTGCTACCAATCAAAAAAAAGAAATCAGTTCTGTCAAAAGTGGAATAGTCAAATTTTGGAAAGAACCTCCTCAACTACTAAAAAAATATATACATATTGAAGTTATGTCGAAGTTACTCTATTTTGGGAGGGGTAGAACATAATACCACATTATTTTAAGCGAAAAATATAAAATATAAAAAATATAAGGGACTTTACAAAATAATTTTTGCAAAAAAAAAAGAATTTAAAAAAAATTATAATTTTTCAAAGTGTCAACATCCAATATCACGTTAACTAAGCGAGTTATCGCAAATTTTCGTTTGATTTTATCAGTCATTTTAACTTGGTCCACAAAAAATAGCGGTCAGATCAAGCGTTTAAGCCCCGTATTCAGTTCTTGCGAAATCTTCGTAAGAAATTTTTTAATTTTTCTTTAATTTACCTTGCAAATATTTAATTTATAATTCCTATGCTTGCTCCATTTTATTTTTGACGCATGTCGTGTTGCCTTTGATTGTTAAAATTATCAAAATGTCAAAATTCCGGTCACAAACAATTATCAAACAATTGTTTTCGTACGAAATAACTTTGGTATAACTGAGACATGGGACTGTCCTTGGAGGTGGAAAGTTTCTGATAGCCATTCACTTGGGAGTGGCCAGAAATGATTCCTTCATTGGGCAGTCCAAGCAGCTCACTACTTCCACGCTAGCTTAAGTGAGAAGGCAAAACGAATGAGCAACCTGAGTGGTAATGCGATCACTGATACTTCTCAGGATTACTAGGTGACCCTGTCACTGAAGCTCTTCGAAGTAGTGGACATATTCTTCTGTCCTTTGAAGCCAACACCCCTGGCCAACGGCGGATCAAAATTGAAGAAACCAAAATCCAGTTTCGACACACTGCATTCTGGTCAGCGTCTGATCCATAATGGGCGGCTGAAACATAATCGTCCTGGCAGTAGGCAAAATGCAAACCGCGGTGGGCTGGGTTTGCCTCCCGCCACCGTTATATTCGCAATGAAAATGCACAAAGAAGATAATGAACAAGGAAACCCCCCAACTGTTGACGACCCTCGCAAACGTTATAAGGACCACGATTTAAGGATATGTACCTGGAATGTGCGAACGCTATACAGGACTGGTGCCACTTTCCAACTGGCGGATGTCCTCGGAAAATATAAAGCTGACATCACAGCGATCTAGTAAATGCAATGGACAGGATATGGTTCCGCCAGAAAGAAAAAACTTCGATATTTACTACAGCTGCCATGAGCGAAAGCACGAATTTGGGTGCGGATTTATAGTTGGCAAGAGACTTCGACACCTAGTTTCAAGGATCAATCCAGTGAGTGACCGCAAAGCCACAATTCACAACAAAGCGAAATATTTCAACATCTCCTTAATTTGTGTTCACGCATCGACAGACGATACAGATGATAAGGTCAAAGAAACAATTTATGAGAGTCTGGAGGTAGTATATGAACGCTGCCCTGACCACGACATTAAGATTATTCTAGGCGATTTTAATGCCAAATGAGTAAAGGAAAGTGTCTTTCGACCAACCATCTACATCACAGTCTACATGATACCACCTTCGATAATGGAATAAGACTAATAGACTTCACCGCTGCAAAGACAATGGTAGTTAGTAGCTCATGATTCCCGCATATGGACATACATAAGGCGACCTTGATCAGCGGACGAAGAACCAGATTGATCACTTGGTAATAGATGGCAGGCACTCTTCTATTGTAATTGATGTACGTGTGATTCGAGGTGCCAATATCGACTCGGATCATTACCTGGTGGCTGCGAAAGTTCGCACAAAACTGAGCAGGGCGAAAAACGTACGAAGCCGAACACAGGAAAAGCTGGATATTGACAAGCTACAAATACCGGAGATATCAATATCCTATCGACAGAAGCTCTCTCTCCTGCTAGAGCAGAATACCCCCCCCCCCCCCTCCCGAAGACCCAGATGCGTAGTGGAAGCACATCTCCCATTGTTTGGAAACCGCTGCAAGGACTGAACTTGGCTATCACAAACCGCAGAAGGATAAGCCATGGTACGACGAAGAATGTCGCATTGCAACTGATGAAAAAGGGAGGAAATCCAACCATTTAGGCGGGAAAAATGGCAGTGGGAGCAGAGAGAGAGTGAAAAAACCGAAATGAGCAGGATGGTGAATCCCGAAAGTTGTTCCAGAGGGTAAGAAGATCGAATAACGGGCCTAATAATGGGCTGCTCTCCTGCAAATAAGAGAATGGGAATCTGGTGACTGAGAAGCAGTGTGTGCTCAAAATGTGGAGAGACAACTTTTCATCACTACTCCACTCAGATTCTTCCACTGAAGATCAGGACGTAATGATTGTGGCAGACAGTATAGGTTGTACTCCCCCCAGCCAAGGCGAGATTAGAACGGCAATCTGGCAAAGGACTGCTAGCTCACATGCATCAATATGCATTATATGGTTGGGGGAATCTATGCCTGACGATTGGAATCTCAGTGTATTTTGTCCTGTATTCAAAAAGGGTGATCCGTGTGTCTGTTCCAACTATCGCGGTATCAGTCTTTAATCCATAGCGTAAAAGGTTTGTCGAGTATATTATGTGAAAGACTAAAGCTTTATGTTGAAACCGGATTAGGCCTTATCAGTGTGGTTGTAGACCAGGGAAGTCCACGACTGACCAAATATTCAAGCTACGCCGAATACTGGAAAAGACCCATGAAAAGCAAATCGATACATACCATATTTTTGTTGATTACAAAGCTGCTTTCGGTAGCCCCATACGGGAAAAACTGTACGGAGCTTTGTCTCCACTTGGGATTCCCGCAAAACTGATCCGCCTCTGTAGAATGACGCTGACCAACACCAAATCAGCAGTGAAAGTGGGGAAAGACCTGACTGAACCATTCTGTACCAAGCGAGGACTTAGACAAGGCGACACACTTTCGTGCAATCTCTTCAACATCTTAATGGAGATAATAATGAGAAAGGCTGCAGTAAATACGAATAAGACCATTAACACGAAAAGCCATATGTTGCTGGCGTATGCTGACGACATAGACATCTTTGGGAGAAATTTGCAAGAGGTTACTGTAGTATTTTCAAGAATCGAAAAGGCATCAGCGAAGGTGGGTCTTGCTGTTAACGAGGGCAAGACAAAATTGATGGTGTCAACGGCTAGAGAAACCCCTCGACTTGGTCCGCATTTGAACGTTGACAACCGATTTAATTTTCAAGTGGTAGATGAATTTGTCTACGTTGAATCCGCCGTGAACAAGGTCAGCCTGGAGATGGATAGGAGAATTGTGCTTGCAAATAGATGCTATTTTAGGCTCGACGGACAAAAGTCCAGCTATTTCAGACTCACATTTTACCTGTCTTGACATATGGCTCCGAAACTTGGGTCATATCGCAAGCGGATGAAAAACACCTGGGAGTTTTCGAGAAAAAATTCTCCGTAAAATATATGGTCCTGTTAGGGAAAACGGCGAGTACCGACGTCGCTGGAACGCAGAGGTATATAGTCTATATTCTGACGTGGACATAGTTAGACGAATCAAAGTGGATCAATTGCGGTTGCATAGGCCATGTTATCAGAATGGATGAAGATGAGCCAGCGCAAAAAGTTTTTGATAACGTTCCCGTTGGAAGCAGGAAAAGAGGACGACCAAGACTCCGCTGGAAAGACCAGGCAGAAGAATCCCTCCGTATCCTTGGTGTTACCAACTGGCGAGAAAAGGCGAAGGATAGAGTCAGTTGGAAGAATATGTTGAAATTTGTTTAATTTGTTTGTTTAATTACTATGTGTAAGACGTAAATTGTAAAATAGTCAATAAAAATAAGAGTGTAAGGATAGTTAGTTTGCTAGCCGGGGGAAAGGTCTGGTAGTACTTTATTTTCTTTGATCTTCGGCAAACCGCACAACCTCTGTCCAATTGTGACTGCTGATATACCAGCAATGGGTGGGTTTTAAGTTTCAGCTGGCTCCTTGACTATGATTTTCTACGGTTTGGCATGATTTTCAATTTAATATTATTGTTGCTATTCACCAGATGGGGATATTGTCTAAGAAGTTCTAAGATAATCTTACCATAGTTCATCTTGGAGATTGAAGTGTCTTTCTCCACAATGGTGAGGGGTTTATCAGGGCCATAGAGATTATAATATGATGGTGGTGGTACCAGGTGGATCTTCCGACTGCTGTTGTATTATGGATGTTTGAAAGGCAGATGTAGTACTTGAAAGCACGGACGTATCGTAGTCCATAATGTCTGCGTCATAGTCTTTATCATCCCCAAATACGCCGGCAATTGCTTGCTGATCAGCAAACTATTAAACCAAAAACGATAGTCTAAAGTAGACAGCCAAAATTTCGCGGGACTCAAATGCCAGCAAACAAAACGAGTAAAGCGTTACGACTATATGCTCTCACTTGTACTCTCTTCGATGAATATTTTAATACACTAGCAGGTTTTCATGATGTTATTGTATCTAACTATAGAAATTCTTACCATGTTTAGGTAAAATTACATAAAGTATGTAAAAAGTATGAAATAATCAATACATGACGCTCGAAAGAAATGCGTTTGAGTGAATCGTGCCGACTTTTTGGTTCTCTTTTACAAGGGTTGCCAAATTACGCAGTTGTTTCTTCTCTTCTCTTTGAATTTGAATTCAATGACCGATTTTATTAGTTTTAGTTAATGTATGAGAAATTTACACTACAAGTTTACATGGACAGGTTGGTTTTTATTGGAATAGAGTTGCCAACATTCATATGTAAATTCAGCATTGTCGTTAGTAGCAATATAAACCAAAGAGGATTTACAATTAGACGACCAGAAGATGTGCGCAACTTGGCAACCCTGGTAAAAGAGAACCAAAAAGTACTAGGAGTTCACTCAAACGCATTTCTCTCTCGCGTCATATCTTGCTTATTTCATACTTTTTGCATAGTTTATGTAATTTTACTTCAACATGGTTGGAATTTGTATAGTTATATACAATAACACTATCTAAAAGCTGCTCGTGGAATGAAATATTCAATGAAGAGAGTAAGATAGAGAGTAGAGAAGTACTAGGGTTTCACTCGTTTTGTTTGTTGGCATTTGAGTGAAGAGAAATTTTGACTGTCTATTGTATAAACGATTTTGGCAATATTGCCACTTTTTCTTGTCCTCAAGCCCGGTATTCGGTTTTTATGAAATTTTCGCTGCCATAAGAAGAACGTGTATAAAAAATAACGAAAATTTCCTGAACCGAACATTTCGCTCGCTTTTCATTTGCTTGGTACTCAGGTCTTTGCGAAAATTTCGTAGGCACAATCAATTACAGGGTTGTTACGCCAAAGTTATTTCGCACGAAATCAAATGTTTCATAATTATTTGGGATCAGAATTTTGATAATTTTAACAACTAAAAGCAATACGACAAGCGTTTAAAATAGAATGGAGAGCTTAGTAGAATTATAAAAGAAATATTTGAAAGTTAAATCAGAGATATGTGGTAACTCTCCGCAACAAATTTTTCCATTTAGGGATAAATGACAAAATTTCTTACGAAAATTTCGCAAGAACTGAATACAGGGCTTCATACAAAATATCAGTAAACCCAAATATTCAATATTACCTATGGTTATTTTATCTGTGTAGAAACATTTAGTAAGACAATACAGTATTATGCAATATGATAATTTCGTGTGAATTCAACGCTATTTACAAAATCTACAAATAAAAATAAATTCCAAATTGTGCGGTATTTTTTAATTATGCGGTATTTTAAAAATTAATTTAATTGGCCGCTTACACATAATTATTTGCAGAATTCATTGTTGTTAAATATTAGAGACAGTATCGAAGACGATGAGGGAAGTGGGAGTTATTGGTGAAAAAAATTTAAAAAAAATTGTATTGTCATTGTCCCCGCGGAACTGTATCGTGTAAATGCCAAGATCACCAGGTGGAAGTGTATTTTGAATGTGTACAGTATCACCATCCGTGCAACAGTCTGGCAACATAGTAGTTTGACAACTTCAATGTGAAAAGCGTCTGGCATCATCGGTAATTCCACCCATCCATATTAGAATAAATAGGGTAAACTCGTCAGAAAGGCTGATTTCAACTTTGTTTTCATTGGGTGTTTCTCTTATGTCAAATTCACATGTATTTTGTTTTTGTACTTTTTTGTTTACTTTTACTGTAGATACGCACATGTAGAAAATTTGATTGATAAGAAATACGAAACGAAAACGAAATGCCTGTTTTTATTGCCTAAAATTACAACAATTCCTACTGCGTTTACCTTACTTATTCTACCATGTTCTCAGCTGACAAAAGAAGTCGTCTGAAGTCATCCTATTGATTGATTTGTTACTTTCCGTGAAAAACAGCGATTTAATTGATAAATCTTAATTAATGGCTGAAACATTGTGTTATTTATTTAGCAAAAACATAGCAAATAATCGCAGTTAGAGTCTGGTTACAAAATTTCTAAAGTATCACAAAAAGTAATTATTGCGAAAACAAAATATCGTTTTGTACTTCGTCACGGACGTAAATTTATTGTTTCGTGGAGAAAACTTCTCGCCTTCGTCTCTAAGAACAAAGTTCAAGAATTTTCGTCAATAACTTGTATTTGGTTAATCATAAAAACTTTGCTGCAATATTGTCTTTGGTTGCAAGCGACATGGTTGATAGCGTTAATGTAAGCAATTTCAGAAGTCCCGTAATGGCTGAACCGAATTTAATGCCACCGATGGGGTTTGGTGTTAGTGGCAGCGAACCAATGCTGAGAACCCCAGCGGGGAATGTCAGATCTATGCCTGCGCCTCCTTTGCCTCTGGCACCTTCATCGTATGGCGCTGAAGGTTTTAATGGCGGTTATAATAATGCCTACGGTGGTTTTGGCTCAGGCTACGGTGGCGGCTTTGGAAATTTGGGTGGTGGTTACGGTGGAGGTGGTTTTGGTGGCTATGGTAGCGGTTATGGTGGTTTTGGCGGCGGCTTTGGAGGTGGTTATGGAGGTTACAGTCGTTATGGTGGTGCCGTGAATCCCATGGATCCTGAGTCTCGTTTTATACAAATAGCAGAAGCCAGCTCGCGCCCAGCATTTCAGAGCATAGAGTCGTTGGTAATGGCTATAGGAAACATTGCATCAATGTTGGATTCCACCTTCTTTGCCTTAACCAGTTCGTTTAGAGCCATATTAGGAGTGGCCGCCAATTTTGGACGACTACGTGGTGTCTTTTCGCAGTTTTGGCATACATTTGCCATTTTCAGGGGTATCACATGGATGTACAGAAAGTGAGTTTTGAATATTAATCTGAAGTTTTAGAAATTTTTGTTAAATGCCCTTATTGTGTCTATGCAACAGACTTCTTTATTGGCTGCGCATTTCAAATTTGGATCCCTCATCGGAAACTTTCAAGAAAGCTTTTGCTGAAGCATTGAATGAAACCTCCACACAGCAAGGTGTTCCAAAGCTACCACGCAAGGGCCAATCACCCTGGCCGGTGTTGGCATTCCTTAGTTTCATTTTCACCGCCCCTTATTTGATAATGAAACTTTTAGGCACTGTCTCTAACACAGCCCAGGAAGAAGGTAAGTCGTTTGTATAATATGTTCTAGTTAAATTTCCATAGTCCAGTGTCACGTCATTCTTTTTTTTATCTGTCATTTATTTTGCTTTTGCGTTTTAATGTAAGATTAAGATTAGATATGCATCGTATTACGTTTTATTGCAAGTATTTGCCTAGTTCTGGTAAAACCAGTTTCTTTGTGATAAACAGTAGTGGATACTAAAGGTTAAAGGGGAGCTCTTACGTAGGCAGAGGCTTAAGAGACAACTTGGTTTAGAAAGAACGACATGCTTAACTTATCCTGTTATGAGTCCACTTGCAACCAATGTTTTTTTTTGTACAAAAGTAAAATATGGAAGGTAAAACTTGCTGGAAAAATACGCAACGGCTGACGACTCTCTGTTAGTATAGAATTCATGAGTAGAGTATTTTATTATTAGGTGTTGTTTACACGGCACATCTTATGTATAATCACTTTATGTACATGTAAATTTACGCATTGACAGGCGAAGTTCATCAGTTTGGTTCATGCCGCAGTCACGCCGCTATCCGAAAAAAAAGAATTGATGTTGATCTTGCTATAATAAATGATATAACTTCGGGAACAAAAATTTTTCCGTCCGTTTTCCATTAATTTGGTTTGTAAAACAAATGTTTAATTCGGTAATCAATATGAAATAACAATTAAATCAGATTTTGTGTTTATCGTAGGCTGTTAAAGAATCACAGCAGAATGATTGTGATTGTGTGTGTGTAAAGAACTAGTCTCGGAAGTTTCGTCACCAGTCGTTCCAATTTTTGGCAATTCTGTTCATCACTCTCCGGTTATTGTTGATTTTTCCATGTGTTCTTATCAGCCGGTTTTACCTGATTTTGAACAAAATTATGATTTCAAAAACGCTGATTTTGCTTCGTTAATTTCTTATTTCAATCATATTGATTGGACCTCTTTATCTCATGAGTCTAATCTAATTAATATGTATTCATTGTTCTTAAAAATTCTTTATGAAGGCTTCAGTTTATTCGTTCCGAAAAAAATAATTAGGTCTAATCGTAATCAACCTTGGTATAACAAGCGTTTAACTAACTTGAAAAATAAAAAAAATAAAGCTTTTAAACGTTTTCGTGAGGATAAGAGTAACTTGGATTTAAAAATATTTATAGCCATTGCCAAAATGATTTTAATACCCTAAATTCATTTCTTTATAAGCCTTATATATTAATGACCGAACTCTCATTAAAACAAAATAGTAAAGTATTCTGGACCTTTGTTAACTCTAAAAGAAAATCGAATGGTTTACCTTCTTATATGTTTTACTGTGGAAATGGGTCCTCTAAACCAACTGAAATTTGTAATCTTTTTGCTGACTTTTTTAAGTCCGTTTATTCCAGTGATTGTAATTTGAATAATTTCCATACTGATTTGGAACCATTGTTCGATATATCTAACATTAAATTAAATTGCTCTGATGTGGAAATTGCCCTTTCTGAACTTGACATTAAGACGTTTTTGGATAATGATGGGATTTGTAATCTTTTATTGAAAAGCTGTTCTAATTCTTTAAGTTATCCCCTTTTTTTAATTTTTCAAACCTCATTATCAACTGGCAAGTTTCTTGATTGTTGGAAAATCGCCCATGTGGTTCCCATACATAAATCGGGGTGTAAACAAGATATTAGTAATTATAGGCCTATCTCGAAAATTCAGTGTATACCTAAACTGCTTGAAAAAATTGTTACTATAAAAATTAAACCTATACTTAATAATATTTTTTGTGATAATCATCATGGCTTGCACCAGTTAGAAATAAGATAATGTTAAATACGATTTGGGTCAGTCATCAAATGAGGGTTAAACTTGAAACCGACACAATTATTTTTTTTTTTTAAATATAACTGGTTCGGTTCTACCTAGTTCTGAACTAGAAGCACAATAACTAGTTCAACCTCCTCCAGTACTTTTTTGAACTAGTTTGGCAGTTTCCTGCTGGGATATTATTGGAGAAAGCATAAATTACCTTTTTTTTTGTAAACAAAAAAAAGTGGTAGCGGAATACACAATTATCGTTCTATCCATGGAGGGGGATACGTAACAAACCAACATGGAGTAAGCTGATTTGACTTACTTATTAGAATCTATTAGAAAGTAAACCTTCAAAGAAGTGAATAGAAATATTCTTATGAGTAAATATAACATAATAATTACGCGGATAGTGGGATTTTTGTGCAAGATTTAGACCAAAATAAGTTTGATATTCGATATAAAATTCATTTTGATTTTCGGCATTTCATGTAAAGAAAAGCGTTCAAACATTTGATGTTAAACCCAAAATAAAAGTGAATGACAAAATGTTAAAAGCAGTACAAAAAATATTAAATCAATCAAGCAAATACCAGAAAACAGTCGCACAAATAAACGACCTGGACAAACCAAATTTCGTTTAGTTTTATTCGGTAGATTACATAGGTAGCATGTAGCATGTAAGCGAAAATTAGTCAGGAGATTCCAAAAAATGGAATTTGCTTCAGTGTTCAGACCTGGTCTTCTGTGTGCAACACGAGTGCTTAGGCTCTCAACTTTTCAAGTCTGAGCTAAACAACTGGTCCGCACAAGATCTCGACCGAAGGCGGGTTTTAGGCTGATGCCGAAAGTTCTAAATTCATTCTAAAACAGAACAAACAATTAGTTAACAAATATATTTACTATGTACAAATCATATACAAAAGAGGGGTTCAAAACGAACGAATTACTAAAGGCCATGTTAGTGCAAATGGAACGATTCGCGAAGAGAGAAATGGAATGAAACCATAGAGTAATGCCATGTAGAGCTGCACATTCTTCATATCTGACATTTCCTCTGCCACTATTCGTGGTGCGTTCGGTGCGATAGAGAGTTATTTGAAGTAAATTGACTTACACCAGGTGGAATCATAGATAAAGGAAATAATAGATACAGCGCGCCCGCCCATTGTCAACTCTGTTCACTAGGTGTTATCCTGTACTACTGTCACTTTCATTGCAGTTTCCCATAATTCTCATTGACATTTATTCAAAATTGTGGGAAATTTTTGTGAAAAATTTTTTGAAAATGTCTGAGGACTCAACAAGGAATGGCAGCTGATCTGGGAGAAGTACCAATTTATTAGGACATAGTCGGTGGTTACATGGCTTTGCAATTCGATGGCCATCAGATATTCTACTTTAAGTAACGTGTTGTATTCTTTTTTCGAAGTGATATTTTTGATAAAAATTATTTTTTCTTTTGATATGAAATTTTAAAATTTTAATGTCCATTTGTTAATTTTTTTTTGGGAACCATTTATTGCTTTCAACAACATCTAGGAAATTTACCACTGCACTAAAATTTTCCCAGCATTTAAGCTTAATCTATTAGTCTTTATCTATGGTTTTAATGAAAAACTGTGAAATTCAAACGTATTTTTTACTTATTTGTTCTATTTTATCGCTAGTATATATTTGTGGTGTATTTAAACGCCGTTGCAGACTTATTGTTGGTTGGTTTGAGCCATTGCCTCTATCTGGTATTATTAAAGCAATACTTGCCAACATCCAACCGCCCATCTGCAAAACGCCAAATGTCATCTATTTACTGAGAGTGTTGGCATTCCATTTGGCATGCAACTCTCTTTCATTGTTCTTTCGGTTTACACTTTTAGTTTTGGAGAATGAAAAAATATCTGTCTGCAAAGTGACGAACAAAATACAACAGTTATAAAATAAAAATAAAAAGGAGAAAATACCCAATTGAGAACCAAAATTAAACATTTGAAAAAATGTAAAAAAATGTTATTATTGTAATTTTCTTTGTTTTTGTTCCTATCATTCAAAATACAACCCTGTCGCATCATTTTTGAAGCAAAATCAAAAAAATTAGAAATCTAACAGATCTGTTAAAGTGTTTTCTGCAAATCGTTCTCCTCAAGTTGACACTATTCCATCCGCTCTCAACAAATGAAAGTTTTGACATATCCAACGATAGTCTAACCCATAGAATAACACATACGTAGAAGGTTTTATTCGCTCATCTGACGTTTCATTTCACACTCTCTCGGTAGGTCTGTGGAAATGAGAGCAAATTAAATTTAAAATTTACATACACCAGGTGGAGTTACAATATATGTTAACTTAACTATTTCCTGTCGTTTTGGTGTAGAACTGAAAAATTTAAATGTATTTTGCACTTTTTTGTTGACTTTTAACGTTGGTATTCATTTGTATTGTATTTAACACAACTAGTTTGCCACAAAAACACGAAATTCGGGTGTAGTTATTTGCGGATCGCTGTATACTATTGCCACCATCTGGTATTATTGAACCCATATTTTCCACCCTCCACTGTGTAATTTCCATCGTACCTATGACGTTTAATTTATTGAGCGAATAAAACCTTCTACGTATGTGTTATTCTATGGTCTAACCCATAGACGGATTTAGGTATAGATACATTTATTCTCTCAATAAATTAAACGTCATAGATACGGTGGAAAGTAAACATTGGATGGTGGAAAACATGGGTTCAATAATACCAGATAGAGGCAATAGAAAACAACGTCCAACAAAGGAACAACAGCCGAATTTCGTGTTTTTGTGACAAACTAGTTGTGTTAAATACAATACAAACGTATACCAACGATAAAAGTCAACAAAGGAGTGCAACATGTATTTAAATTTTTCAGTCAAAATTAAATCGGTTGTCGACGTTTAAGTGCGGACCAAGTAAAGAGGTTTGTTCCGTCGTTGACACCATCAACTTTGTCTTGTCCTCATTAACAGCAAGACCCACCTTCGCTGATTCTTTTTCGATTCTTAAAATAATAATTCTTAAAATACGATCCTTGAAAAAATTTCGCCCAATGATGTCTATGATGTCACCTTACGCCGGCAACATATGGCTTTTCGTGTTGATGGTCTTGTTCGTATTCACTGCAGCTTTCCTCATTAATATCTCCATTAAGATATTGAAGAGATTGCACGAAAGTGTGACGCCTTGTCTCAGTCCCCTCTTGGTACAGAATGGTTCGGTGAGGTCTTTCCCCACCTTCACTGCTGATTTAGTATTTGTCAGCATCATTCATCAGGCGGATCAGTTTAGCCGGAATCCCAAGTGCAGACAAAGCTCCGTACAGTTTTTCCCGTATCGGGCTACCGAAAGCAGCTTTGTAATCAACAAAAAGATGGTATGTATCGATTTGCTTTTCGTGGGTCTTTTCCAGCATTTGATAAGGTTCAATCAAGTTTTCAACAACTGGGTAAGAGCCACTATGGGATCTTAATTTCAACTCCATCCGTTTGAGGGAGATCTGTGGTGCATCTGCTTTAGTTCGATAAATTGAGCTGACTCATTATATTCTTTGAGATAGTAATACCATATGTCAAACTCTAAATTTAATTTAATTTACGGAAATGGAACTACAAATTCCTTAAAGATAATGATTTAATAACAACTTGTACAATAATGTATTTTATTTTGTGTCCCGCAATTTTAAACGATAATCACGCACAAACTCAGCTGCTTCCTTCAGCTACACAGTTGATAATGACAACCCCTATGCTGCCCCGTCAGCTACTCAATTGCGACCTGTTACTACCAGGCACACACTATTTCAGCCCCTCAGTTGACCACATTAGCCATACAGTTGCCTGAGGCGTGCCCGATAGCTTCCAACACATCACGTCTGCACTCACCAGCCAATCAATCGCAACCCAATGCTGCTTTCGACAGTTTATCAAGTGCGTCAGGCAATACCCCAGCTCCACCAGATAACTCCCACCCCATCGGCACAGCACCACCCTCGGCGGCAACTACATTCATTTGGTGATCAGTAATCTTTTAAGATTATGCAATTTAATTGCAATGGCATTAAAAACAAAATTGCTGAGATCACCAACTATATGCATACACAAGATCCTCAGCCGCCGCTCAGGAGACTAAGCTCACCAGTGATTGAAGACTTTCATCTCATGGGAACTATGTCATTATTCGCAGAGACAGGGAGAGACATCACGGTGGCGGGCATGCGTTTATCATCGAGCGATGCGTGACCTTCAGATTCACAGACCCACCCTCCCCTACCGAACCCCATCATTTCATTGAAGCGATGAGTATAGCGACAG
This sequence comes from Phaonia tiefii, assembly GCA_963931995.1. Classification (NCBI taxonomy): domain Eukaryota; kingdom Metazoa; phylum Arthropoda; class Insecta; order Diptera; family Muscidae; genus Phaonia; species Phaonia tiefii. The sequence goes on from OZ008371.1 coordinate 57,548,218, forward strand.
ACTGGAGATATTGTTATTGAAATCGTGAATGTATATATTCCGCTCGTTAATAACATTGGTGCGAACTATCTCACCTCTATTGAACAACTACTCCAGGGTGATAGACCTATTATACTTGGCGATTTCAATGTTCATCATGAGATGTGGTTCTCCCGAAGCATATTGCAGAGCAGATAGAAGATTCAGAATTCGTAGCGATAAATGAGGGCTTTTCTATAGGAATAATTGCTAATTGCTCATGCAACTATGACGTATCCATCGTCAGCTTGTCGCTACTCGCCAATACCAAATGGCATACCCTTGGAGCCTTGAACTTTGATCATATTCCCATCTTGATGTGATTAATTTACTCACTAACCAGCTCCGACGTGGCAGATGGCTAGAACATCTGGAAAACTGTAATGTTGGGTCGAACAGCTATGGCTACAATAAGAGTTTTATCTGGTAATGGAAAGGGCCATATTTATAACACGGATGCCAAGAAATTTGCAACCAAATTTCGCCAATGTATTGCAGACCAACCCAGCAGAATAGGACCAAGAGAGCTGTAGTTCGGAGAACTAAGATCTTGTAGCCTGCTCCTCTAACCCTTTCGGTATGCCAATTGGGTATCGCATAATCCCACTCCTAAACCCCCATAAGTCCTACTCTTACTAGCCCTGAAAGAGTATTTTCAGCTCGCCCATAACCTACATAGCTACAGGCAAGCGCATAACACTTCGACGGCTTTAAACGAAATAACAATGGCTTTAATCAGAGCGGACCCGCTGAACGCACAGTGGTCGCTGTTTTAGAAATGTGTAAAGCATTCGACACGGTCGATCCTGCTCCAGGACATCTGGAACTTGCCCCTCCCTAACTTTACCAAGCATTGGATTGGTAACTATCTCAATGGGAGACAAGAATTTGTTCAGAGGCCAGAATTCCCGTTATCACAAGATAAAAATGGGTGTGCCACAAGGAAGAGATGATATATGCGTCAGAATCAACAGCTACCTGGCAACCCTCACTGTCGTCCTGCAGGAACGGAATTTACAGTTATCTCCGTCGAAGTCTATGTGACCCTTTTTACGTCATAGACCAAAGAAGTAAGGAGAGAGCTCAACATTTCTGTAATTGTGGTTTCATACCCAAAGTCCATAACCCCAATATTCTCGGAATTATTTTTGATAATCTCCATACATTCGCAATACACACGGATCACATTAGGAGAAAAGTCTACACCCGTAACAAGGTCCTAAGGGCCCTTGAATGGACAACATGGGACAAGGAGAAGGAGAGAATTGTAATGACTTATATAGCTATAACTCGCTCGGTCTTCAACTATGCCGCACCAGTATGGACATAATTCTAAGCGAATCCAAAATAATTCACTTCGAATCGAAATCGGATGTATACAAATGACGAATGTTTATCACTTAGATGAGGAGACCAAGATGCTGTAAGTGCAACAACATAATGTGTTGTTGACGGGACAGTTTCTTTGGGCATGTCATGTGCCCAGTCACTCTAAACATCATATTCTGATTCAGAATCCACCTCGTCACATCCGAAATGACATCAGGAGCCACTGCACGGACATCCAAGACGCCATTCCACCTGACGTCAACAGACTGCCGATCGCAGTAGACTGTCAGAGGCCATAAATGGTTATACTACCAAAAGGGTCCTAGCAGTTCTATTTGAATTCATACAGATCGAGGATAATTCCAGGCACATTAGGCCAGTGCCCACACTGCTTACAAAGTCCTCATGACACTATTCATATTTTCAACTGTCCTGATATGCCTAATGATTTGCGCCCAGTAGACCTATGGACCAGACCAGACCCATCTCCTGTGACAAGAGAATATATTGATTCCGAACTTAGTCAGAACATTAGTTTTCATCCATTCCGCTACTTCCCTAATAGCTAAGAAGTCTGCTTGGTAGGCACTACAGTGATCATACAGTCTTTTTACAATGGATATCCCTATGTCCTTAGATGAGGCACCAACGCCTACTTGATCGTCAAGGTTTGAACAATCTGTATATACGTTCACGAATCTCCTATGTCCAGGCATGCAACCATTCCATTCTGATCTATCAGATTGGTTAAGATCAGGCATTGTGTTGAGAATGAGACTGTGTCCGAAGACACTTTCTGACCAAATTGACAGTTCCCTAAGTGTAACAGAAGTAGCCTACCCTTGCCACTGCCTGCAGTTCCGCTGGCGAGACATTTTCCGGTAATGGCGATTTGAAAGGTTTGAAGGTTTCTATAGCCACACGAATTCTAGATTCGGTTATAATTTCCGATGGTTGTACTTCAACGGAATCTCCAACTGAAGTATCTAGTTCATTCTCAGAATTGCCAATGAAATTTGTATCCAGGAGCAACCTCCAGTGATTCCTCACGGTAGGTTGTCCATGAACAATCATCTTTCATAATGTACCCAATAGTACAAGGTGTTTCGGCAAAAAAAAAAAAAAAACTATGCCTGGAAGCTTCGGATAAGCTTTCTGCAGCAATGTATTCTCACACATAATACAGTAACTTCTCGCAGATTTCGCCCAATGATGTCTATATCATCAGCATACTCGAGCAGCATGTGAGTTTTGCTGCTGATAGTTTTATTCGTATTGCATTCAGATTTTCTCACGATAATCTCAATTAATATATTGAAGAGATCGCGTGATAGGGTGTCGCCCTGTCTTAGGCCTCGCCTCGTACTAAATGGTTCGGTGAGATCTTTACCAATCCTTCCTAAGGATTTCGTGGCGGCCTTTGTCATTCTCTAAAAGCGTGTCAGCTTAGAAGCAATACCAAGCTCCGGCAAAGCTTAGTACAGTTTTCTCCTTATCGGACTATAGAAGGCAGTCTTATAATCTGCAAAGATATGGTAGGTGTAGATTTGTTTTTTGAGGATTTTTCCAGGATTTGTCGTAATGTGAATAGCTGCTTGATAGTTGGTTTTCCAGGCCTAACGCCGCAATGATAAGGCCCAATCAGGTCTGCAAGAAACGGCTTGATACATATACTCGGATCGCCTTATTTGAAAACTAGGCTCTAATCGCCGGGCATGCATTCGTCTAGCCTGCTTTTGCTGATGCATGCACCTTTCCAACACATTTCCGACAGCCTTTAACAGCTCCGCCGGTAGTCCATCACCAAAAGCGGATTTTTTTGTTCTTAAGCCATGAATTTGCAGTTCTAACTTCTCTTTGGCTAGGAGGGGGCCATTCGACGCAATCGTCCTGTATTTGCTCAACACCCCCCATCTCTACTGAAGTCTCGTGGGACAAGTAAAGCAGAGAACTGATCTCCCCCAATTCCCAACATACTCTGCACATATGAGACAAAATTCCCCTCCTTATTTCTACAAAAGGGAGGCCCTGATCCATGGCCGTTGGTTTGAGTTTGTACTTTTCGATACGTTTCAGGACCGTGAGTCAACTTCTCTGAGTAGGCCGTGGCCATCTCTGGTAACTTGCAGCTTTCCGATGACCAGCTTTCTATATCTCTGGTTTCGTACGACTTTCGTTCTACTTAACCTTGTGCGAACCTATGCTGCAACCTCTATACGTACGTCCATTACACTAGTAGAGCGCCTTCCATCAGTTATCTGGTTTTTCGTTTGTAGATCTGGAGATATCCAAGTAACCTTTTGGATGTCTTTATGTAGGAATTTCATAATGCTGACAACCATGTTTTTCGACGCGGCAATATCTAACAGTCTCATTTCGTTATCGGAAGTGTAGACTGAATTTACCGATTGTTGGTTCAAAGCCGTATGTTTCCTCTAGGCGTTCATAGAACATGTCCTTGATGTCATCGCCTTTTCTTCTGTCGGGGCATGCACACATATTCACTCAAGTGTTTGAACCTTGGGACTGGATGTTTCAGTCTTTTCCAAACTACAAATCCGCAACCAAATTCATGCTTTTTCTCATGGAAACTGTAGTATATGTCACAGTTCTTCTTCCTTGTACAACAATGCCCTACGCATCGCATCCCCTGGATAGCAGTAATGTCAGCCTTATAATTCTCGAGGACATCTGCCAGTTTTATAGTGGCACCGGATCTGTATAGTGTTCTAAAATTCTAAATGCATATTTGTAAGTCGTGGTTCTTATAGGGTTTGCGGGGGTGGTCTACAAATAGAGTTTTATGTTTCTCATTCTCATTTTCTCAACTTGATTAGTATTTAAGAAGCTTTAACTTCCCGAGAGTGTTGGGCCACTTCGTTGGCATTACATATAGCTATAGTCATTACATATAGCCCGTTAAGCCACTGCGGTGTGTATTTACACAAGTCACTAACCGAAGACATTTATTGATTGTGCAGAGTGATTGGTTGTCGCTACTTACACATTGCTTTCCTACTTACACGCACTGATGCAGAAGTTTTGAAAGTTCTATTTATAGAACGAACTATTCTAATTGTAGTTGTCTCGTTCTGTTTTTGGTTTGGCCCTACCATATGTTTCAAATTTAGTTGTCTTAGATCCTTGTTATGTTTAAAGTTGTAATTTCCTTTAAGGCTATAAGAGATCAAGTTTTCTCAATGTGTAAGTAGCGACAACCAATCACTCTGCACAATCAATAAATGTCTTCGGTTAGTGACTTGTGTAAATACACACCGCAGTGGCTAACGGGCTAGACGCTGCTGAAGATGATGCTTCACAAACATCGAAACGATCGTCCAGCGAATGTGAGTTCGAATCCCACCCGTGGCATTTACAATTTTTTTTCACTAACCGGAGAAAACATGATCTCTTATAGCCTTAAAGGAAATTACAACTTTAAAAACGATTTTGTTTGGTTCACCATGCCTCTGTTAACATACCTGTTAGTGACGACAATACCCCTCCTTGATTTTTGCCGCTGTTAACATACCTGTTGGAGGTCGAGGTATACAATTCAATACTCGCCCGCAAGTGTACATCTATCAGACTTTTCCTCTTTGGTAATAAATAAAACTATTGTATCCCTTCAACCTCTAGGAATGTATCTGAAGTCTAGGCTTTCTAATATTTTTGACGTGTCATCAGTAGCTTCGATAACCATCTCGAAAAATAGCGCCATCTATTTTCTCGATTCACCCAGAAAGTTACTTAGTGAATTCGTCATGAAATCGCATAGTGGTGAAATCGTATATGGTAGCTTTCAACTTACAGAGACGAAGGAAGCACTGTGTCGTAATTTCTCACTGGGAATAGGAGTTGTCGTAGGATAACGACATTTTGCACAGGTAGTTTTTAGAATCAACAAATCAAAAAATTAAGTTTCATGCTAATCTGTCCTAGGACATGTCTACCTCCCAAGCTGCAAACCGAATTCGGCCAAATTTGGCGGAATGTATTCTTGAGGTGCTTAAATCATCCCACAAAATTACTGAAATTGGAGCAACGACATGCGTATCCTTAAAATATAATTTTCAAAGTAATTCTCATAAAAGACACAAATATTGCACGAATGCTTTGAAATTTATATGTGTCTTATTTTTAGTGTCATAAAATTTCCAAAAATGTACAACTCAAAATATTGGTTTCCAAAAATGTATTGTTACGAATTTCCTTATTCGTCCTTTTTGCGTTGTTTTATTCCCAATAAATTACGATAATTACAACGGTTTAACTTCCTTTTATTTTACTTATATAGTACAACAGTTTACTTTATTTATAACACTTTAACAAGTCTTATATTTTACTATCGATTCGCGTTGCTTACTTTACGGGGTTTAATCACAAACTGAACTCTCCATTCCAAAGACCTCCGCTATTTATACCAACTCACCATACTCAAATGAAGTTATATCTAGCGAATTCAAGAACCTTCTAGACATTGTTGTATTTCTTTGTAGAATCATCTCGAATGGCGGAGAATTATCTTAACTGAGGCGAATTCATTCTACTGGTTTAGCGAGCTGGTACGTTGTTACAATGCATACTTTCAGGCGCAGCACTGACCGCCTGTTATTTACATAATGTTAGTAGAGTCATTAAGAGCAAGCAAAAGCTTTTACTTATTCGTAATACTGCCCCCCACTTAAGCCTGTTCGTCCCGAGCAGGCTCAACCCTCCGTTTTCCATACAGAGCTAGTCTTTCCAAATGCGCGACTTTCATTTTAGCTCTTGGACTTTGGCTTTTCTGGATTTATAAACCACGTCATTTATTCGTTTTACAACCTTGTAAGGGCCTTCCCAGTGAGTCTGAAGTTTTGGAGATAAACCTTTCTTGCGCTGTGGGTTGAACAGTAAAACTAGCTGTCCTTCATGGAATCCTTCGGAATTTGCCGCTTGGTCGTACCTGGCTTTCATCTTATTACTGACCAACTTCATTCTGCTGCGAACAAACTCGTGAAGTTCGCTAAGCTCTCCTGGGATACCAACATTCTGCCCACTGTCGGATGTTAGGCAGTTGCCAAACTCCAAATTTCTAGGGAGCTTTAACTCTGTCCCGAAGACGGCACTAGCTGGTGTTCGGGCAGTGGTATCCTGGGTGGCCGACCGGTATGCTAGAAGGAATTTTGATATGCGTTCGTCCCAGATTTTTCTATCCTTACTGACGATCTTGCTCAAATATTCTTCAAGAGCCTGATTAAATTTCTCTACCGTGCCGTCAGTCCGAGGGCGCACTGATGTCGTTCTTATACCACGAATTCCATTCCTCTCGCATATTTGTTTCAAGATGACAGATTCAAAATTCCTACCCTGCTCCGAATGCAGTTCTAAAGGGACACCAAAACGACTTATCCAGTTGTTCGCGATAGCTTTGCTTATTGTTTTCGCTTCTTTATTTAGAATAGCGTACACCTCGGGCCACTTACTGAAGTAGTCCATAACGACTAGGGCATATTGGTTCCCAGACCTACTTGTTGGATATGGACCAGCCACACTCATGGATATTCGCTCGAAGGGAGCACTTGGGCTCTCCTGATGTCTCTGTTCGCAACTCCTCCGCGTTGGTCCTTTAGTTGTCAAGCACTGGGTGCAGCCTGCAATTTACTCGGATACAGCTTTTTGACGACCAACCCAATAGAAACGTTCCCTTAGTTTCTCCATAGTTTTGCCTTTTCCGAGGTGCCTACCACTCGGACCATTATGAGATTCTGCAATTATCTCTTTCACTTTCAAGGCAGGTACCACAATTAGATTTTTCTCCGTTTTACCATCTTCACTTTCCCATACACGGTATAGCAATCTCAGGCTATTCCACTGGGCCCAGTATGGGGCTTTCTGAAGCGATTTCATTCCGCGTTAATTGTCAATCCTCTTCCTTTGCCAAAATAATTTTTGCCAATACAGGATCACTTCTCTGTGCCGTGAACCACTCGTCGTCCGATTCAATTCTCAGGGATCGGACGTCAATAATTTGCTCTCTTATCTCAGCCTTAGAATCCTGCTTAGGCTCGATTACATGTGGACGGTTATTTACTCGTCCGGTATCGGCCGCTATCGCTGGAGATCTTGACCGTTTTCTCAGGTCTCTACAGTTCCGCCCTATATGGCCATATATTGCTTGTCATAGCGCTTTCGTGAGAATCCGAATCACTTCTTTCAGTTCGCTAATGGCGCCTTCCAAACCTTTTGATTTGCCTTCCGTTTCTATCCTTCGCACATGATGTGTCTGTTGACTGGAAACAACCCTCGCCGTCTCATTCGCCAAAGCAAATGAAACTGTTTCCACAAATGTATCTAACGTCAGGATCGTTAATGCGCCTAACAAATGCCTCTATCTTAAATTGCTCTAAGAACGTTTGGGGTTCTCCAGGATCATCAACACCAAACGTTCTACCTCGGTTGCGAAGTCCTGAAGTGTTTCATTATGCTTTTGCACTCGGTCTCTTAATTCCATGCGATATAAATCCTTCTTGTGATCGCCACCATACTTGCGTTGTAACGCAGTCAGTATATCCTCGGAGTTGTTTCTGACACTGACGGAATGCTCTGAAGGACTCTACTGCTTTGTCGTTGCTGTTCCACAAGTTCTTAATTGCGACCATTTCGAATTGGAATTTAAAAACGTTAAATGGTGTAGAGCCATCGAAACTGGGAGCTTTCAATCTACTAGAGGCTTCAGAAATTACTCGCACTGGCCCCTCTTGTAACTGAAGTTCATTCATTTTCCTTTGCAATTCACTTACATCATTTTCGACTTTCTCAAACTTCTGTTCAACTTCTTCGAACTTCTGTTCGACGTTTTCGAATTTCTCATTAACATGTATTTCCATGTTGTTCATAACTTCCGAAATTTGTTGAAGTTTGTCATTTGTGCCGTTAGATGTCTCCTGCATTATTCTTAAATTTTCACCAAATTTCCAATTTGGCCATCATGGCAGCAAACATTGTAGAAAATCTACATTACCAGTTGCTTCTTTTGCACAAACCTCCATTTCGTCTTTGCACTCGAACTGATATGTGTCAATGTCGATGTTTCGGCGTTTAAATTCTTCTATTAATCGCTTCTGCAGCTATACCTTATTACCAGATGTCGGTTAATCCAATTTACTCAACTCCTTTTTTAATTGTTCAACTTTGAGTTCTTCAAACTTCATCGTTGTCCTTAATTCGTAATTTCACTTCTGACACCAATGTTACGAATTTCCTTATTCGTCCTTTTTGCGTTGTTTTATTCCCAATAATAAAACAAGTTTCGTTTTAAATTACGATAATTTCAACGGTTTCACTTCCTTTTATTTTACTTATATAGTACAACAGTTTACTTTATTTATAACACTTTAACAAGTCTTGTATTTTACTATCAATTCGCGTTGCTTACTTTACGGGGTTTAATCACAAACTGAACTCTCCATTCCAAAGACCTCCGCTATTTATACCAACTCATCATACTCAAATGAAGTTATATCAAGCGAATTCAAGAACCTTCTAGACATTGTTGTTTTTCTTTGTAGAATCATCTCGAAGGGCGGAGAATTATCTTAACTGAGGCGAATTCATTCTACTGGTTTAGCGAGCTGGTACGTTGTTACAATGCATACTTTCAGGCGCAGCACTAACCGCCTGTTATTTACATAATGTTAGTAGTCATTAAGAGCAAGCAAAAGCTTTTACTTATTCGTAACAGTATTTTAAACTGCTACCAAAGTATTTCGACAAAATTTATATATGGGATGCAATCTTGTATCATAGCGCCTCTCTGCAGCTGGAATTATTTTAAAATGTATTACTTGTATCTAAAAATCAAAAAACACACTTGGTTTATATGTCCTCATATTTCGTCTTCGCAGACTAATTAAAACAATGATTGTAAAAACCCCATGTTTCCTCTTGTTCACAATGAAATTATCCTTATGGTGCATTTCATATTGGTAATATATGTGTCCAAAAACATTTGGCATTTGACAAACACATTGTTCTAACTAAGGGTCCGCCAAATAACTTTTTTTTTTGAAAATGTTATAAAAAAAACTACTGAATATTTTCTCAAATTTGTTTTTTTATTTGAAAGTACAATCCTTCGGGTTAATAATGGAAAATAATTTCATTCAAATGGCTGGCCATGCAGTAGCCTACACGATCGGTCCAATTTTTAAGCACATTATCGATTGTGTGCAGCTGTATTTCACCAATGGCTTCACGAATATTGTACTTTAAAGCGTCAATTGTCTCTGGCTTGTCGGCGTAACACTTATCTTTGAGGGCACCCCACAAATAATAGTCCAACGTTGTCAAATCGCAGCTCCGAGGTGGCCAAACGACATCAGCTCTGCGGCTGATATTGCGATCTTCAAAAACAGGGCGCAAAACACCGAGCTTCGGCTGTGTGGCACGTAGCGCCGTCCTGTTGAAACCAAATGTTGCCAATATCCTCCTCTTCAATTTTTGTGGACAAAAATTCGTTCAATACCCGCCAAGATCAAAATGAGCTTCATCTGAAAAGATGATTTTTTTTGGCAAAATCGGTATCTTCTGTAAGTCGATCGCAGGCCCACTTAGCGAAGCGAAAACGCATTGGATGGTCAGTTGGCTTCAACTCCTGAACCAATTGGACTTTCTATGGCGTCATACCAAGGTCTTTATGCAAAATTCGTCTCAATGATGTCTCCGAAATGTTCAATTGTTGAGAACGACGGTGAATTGATGTTGATGGCGCTTCACGCACACTTTCTGCCACAGCAGCAATATTCTCGGATGTACGCACTATTTTTGGCTTTTCACGCTTTGGTTTATCGATGAGGATACCAGTTTCTTTCACTTTTTTCACAAGATAACGAACATACGGAGCTGACGGTGCTTCTCTTCTTCCAAAATCCGTACGCAATTTTCGCACACATTCTGCAACATTACCAAGATTTTCAAAGTAATGTCGCAATATTTCCTACTAATTATCTGTCAAATCAGACATGAGCTAAGTGTTACCATTCACGAAATAAGCACTAGTTGAAAAAAAAACGTTAGATGTCGGGCCCTTTAGTAGATTACATACATATCTTTCCATCGTTTATGAAAAATAAAATAAATTCTAACCCTTAGAAGAGCGTGTTAATTTTACGTGATTTCAAGTGGTAACAACATATGGATCAATAACTTCGAAACCCCATATCTCTGATACGACATACAGATGCGTGCAACTATTAGGGACAGTAGTAACCAATATATAAAAAAGGTCATGTTGGTTTGTATTTATAAAATAAAACGCCAAGATTCGACACTGTTTTGATAATGCACCTCTGGTCGTTTAAAATGCACCAATGGCAACACTTTTTGTACCGTTATTTTTTCGTTATGGCGTCATTTTATAGTCTGCGAAATATTAGGGATACCAAATTAGGGACAATCGTAAGTTTTTATATATTGGTAAAATCAAGTAATTGTAAAAAGTTGTATTATTTTGGTGGTGATTACACTTATCGTTTTGCTGTTTTTGGAAAGGTTTTTTGTTTCTATGGGTAAAAACAAATCTTGTGACGCCAGTACTCGGAAGATTATAGTACCAATGCATCAGGATGGAAGCAGTTGTCAGTAAATCGCGTTAACCTTAAAAGTTAACAACGCTGTACAATATTTCAAGAAACTCAAACGATTGTTGCTACACGTTTCACAACCGCACGGCGCAGGTATCTGACAAGAGTAACAAATAGTTATCACCGATCATTAATTATCGTGATAGAGGGCACGACCTTAAATCAAGGAAGTCCAGAAGAACTAACCACTAAGCAGTCCTGAAAGATATAAACTATATCCAAGTAGGCGCCAGCATTGGCGATTTCAACAAAACAGAGTCAAGGCGACAATTGAAAATAATGCCCTGATGATAGAGCCTGATTGTAAATGGTGGAACGAGGATTGCTAGAGACTCTTCAGGCGTAAAACGAGAGTCTTTTCGCTCGTACGGAGGCGGAGCAACTATTCAAAACTCATATTAAAAAAGTCAAAGCTGAAATCTTTAGAGAACTGAGGAGAAACATCTCAAAGTCCGGTAACAACTTTAAATTCAGCAGAATTAAAAATGTGAGGAAATACTAAATGGAAAGTCTCCGAGCAACTCTTGGCCGGAGGCTCAGATTGAGGAGTACGTTAAAATCATCACTAATTCATGAAGAACTTGGGAAGCACTCCCACCTGTGGTTATGGGGCTTACAACAGCCCGGAGACCAAGTCTGGCGTGGATTTTTGGTAGATATGTCCACTCACGGAACCCCAAATTTTACCCCCACGCTCTTATGCCTTCAGGCAGGGTATCTCAACATCGACGTGTGTGAACGATATTGACACAAGGATCTCGGCTCTAAAGACGAGAAGGTTACAGGTGGTCGCGAAGTGAGTCGATGTGGAGAAAGCTTGTGACGGCGAATATATCTGAAAATTAGGTGTGAGAATGTTTACCTTACGTTTCAATAGACGTGATAAAGTGGATTTTACAGGGCTTTCGTACGACCCAGAGTGAATATGACGCGGCAGCGGCATTCGATCTCACTCTTCGATCGGACACGAACCTAAAGACGTTAAACGGACATTTGAGGAAAGTTTTGGTACTAATTTGATCTACACCAAAGGAGATTATCTACCACAAGTCTGCGGAAATGCTTCTGAGATTCCGGCTCGAACTGGTTACGGCAAGCGAGTAGGTGAAGGTGTTTGCAATGCATCTACGGGCATCGACGACCGTAGCGGAAGAAACAGGACTAACGATGACAAGTTATAGGAAAGTCTTTGGGAAATTTCGAGATGCGCTTTCGGACATTGGTCGAAGGACGACGCCGAGTAAAAGGTCGGAGAACATCAAGCTGGTACGAGATTATTTCAAAGAGTCGACAAGAAATAAATCACTGCTGGCTGAAATGCTTGGCAGGCTGGAAGATTCAGTATCCAGCTCACCATCGGCGGCAGCGTTTGTCCATCCGGCATTCTTGCTGTAGGAAGTCTGGCGAACTACCTAGTGGACCGAATGCATGCCCTAGCAGAGAAGATACCTGGTGGCATTGGAATTCATCACGTGTCCAGCCATTGTCTCGTACGGCTAAACGATGTGGCTTATGCTGCGGTCCGAAATGCAAAGAACGGATGTGCTATGTCGTGGTCCAAGCCGAATGCGATGGCGGCGATTAGGAGAAGACTGTGGTCCGAATGGTCGGTGGAATATGAGGCTATGTAGCCCGGAGAAGCTCCGGCTTCACCATAATATTTCCCAAGACAATTGTCAGACCCTGGTTTAGTCAAACGAATTTGGACCCATTGAGGATTCAGATGATGAACATGAGCTACTTTAAAACGATACATGTGTTATTGTGTAAGCAATTTCAACTTATCGACATTAGGCTTCGCTGCTCTGCCAAACTCTTAGAACAATCAATAACAAATTAAGGTGTCCCAAAATTTGTTGGGTTGTTTTCGCAAGAGTTGTGTTTCGCTCCATTTGCTGGGTACAGAGTTGTCTGAAAAAAGACTGCGCGACAGCTGACAATTTTGAAAATGTGATGCACTTATATTAACACTTTCCAAAATGTGAAATTCCATCTCGTTTTTGCTTCAAGTGCATTGCGGGACATGAAAGGGTTAATTGTTTTTTTTTCTGAAATTGTGTGCGTGTATTCTACTTGACCCATAGAACAATTTTTTGCTAACCAATTCCTGCACCTTCAGTTTTTTTTTTAAATTAAAAATGTGTTTTCTGTCAAAATTAATTCTTGCGTGAATTTTGGAACAGTTCGAAACTAGTCATGCCAGTGAGTGTGCTTAGCTGAATTGTCTATTATTTCCATTTCCAGACCTTCCAATTTCCCTAATTATGTATATTGTTAATTTAGTTTTTGTACTTATATAAATTTATTAATATATTGTATACCGTCTTATGTTTCAGCTCGCAATCCCAGCAAATGGATTCAACCCATAGAATCTGTAGCTCTTTACAATTTCCAAGCAAGAAATCCAAGCGAGCTCAGCATTAATGCTGGACAACGCGTTATGGTAGCACCTAAAGAAATTCAAAACACATTGGCCTTGCTTAATACCGGATGGGCTATGGCATCGACAGATGGAGAGACTACAGGCATTATACCTATAAATTATGTTAAATCCCCACAACAAATGCGACAAGAGAAATTAACAAAGACGCAACAAGGCTTTCAGTCACAGAACGAACATCAACCACAATCAACAAAACCAACTTTTGACAATGTTGACTTATCAGGGGCACCTAAGCCGGAACTGATGAACCTGTCCGCTAATGCTTTTCCAGCACCACCAATTCAGTCCTTTGGTGATGCACAACCAAATGAGACCTTTGGTGATGATTTTGAAATAGCTCCTCAACCTATTGGACCGCCCAGTACAGTGGACGTAGCCTTACAAAATGGATTCTAATAATATTCCACAATTTTCCGTTACATCCAGTCATAGATTTAGGTTAATAAATTAAAAATGTATATAGTATAAAACGTCAACATTCACTTCTAACTAGGTTAAAGCACCCCTCAAAGCAATGCGTAAGATATCTATCCGCACGACAGTCACATTGGTTTGGGGCGTGTTTAATATATAAAAATGTCTGTTTTTTTGCTGACATCATTATAGTCCCGAATCACTGCTTCCTGCTGAGATCCAATTCTTTCGATCTTTACCATTTTTTTTGTTTTTAAATTTTTATATGTACTACTGTGTAAGGTTTATTTGAATAACAAACTACTTATTATTAAAAAACTGGTGGGATTATCAATGTTATTTTTTTTATATGTATATGAAATTTTATTATGTGTGTGTTCCAAACGAGGCCCGGAAAACGTTTTATTTTTTGTTTCCATCAAGCAAAAATATCATAGAAGTTGGAAAATGTTTTCAACACAATTGATAAATATAATTTTGAATAGTTTGCTTTGTAATTCTTTTCGGTAAATGTGAAAATTGATAATATCTTTTGAAATAATCTTTTGAATCAATAAACCATCACACATTTCGAATCGTGTCAAATGACGTAAAATATTTTCAGTCAAAATAAAACGTGTTCCTGAAGGTAAACAAAACTTTCTTCAATGAAAATAAAAGGTTATCCCGGGACAATTATCTAGTATGTATGTGTAGGTGGAAGGTCGGATAAGTTACATTTCTTTCAATTAAAAAAAGTTATCGATATTTAAATACATTATGTTGAAATATACATACATATGTGGTGGATTTGAAAGTCAACAAACATTAAATCGATGGCTTATATTCGAAATCCTCTATACCCCATTTGGCCGAAAATCAGTTTTTGATGGGAAAGTCTTCGCTTATGTCATTTACACCTCCTCAAAAAGCGGAGCGAAAACAGGTTTTCAATTACGTGCTGACTGAAATTGAGTTCCACGGGCACATGTCCACGTCTACACCGTCTGTACTTCAACTGGCCGTAACTTTGACCCCTTTTGGCCAGTGGAAGCTTCTAGCATTATGTCGGAAACGACTTTCTACTTGGCTTAGCTCAGAGCACTCTATGCAAAATCGTACACAATATTTCAAACGAAGTCCAAGGAAAACTTTGTCCCAAACTTATAAAGTTTTCTTCCGGAAGATCAAGTGAGTGTATGGCAAGGTTTATGGCTAACTATCGGATACCTGGAGGTGTGCAATATTTGTGGTTTATATATAAAGTGTAATACAATTTGATAATTATTTCCAGTGATTGGATGTATTGATGGTACTCACTTTGGATTTCAAAAGCCGACAGTGAATGAACACATGTTTTTTAATAGAAAAGGATACCACAGCATTAACTCCATGATTGTATGTGACCATGAATACACATGTTTAGCCATTAATTTTAAATATGGTGGTGCAGCTCACGATTCATTCGTTTGGAAGCATTCAGAGGAAGGAAACTTTTACATGAAATGTACGAGAACAATAATTTTAGAAATGGATGGCTCCTTGGTATAAATAGTCTAAAATTAATGCTGAATGAATCTAATTATATAGTTTTCAGGTGATTCTGGTTATCCTTTGGAACCGTAGTGCTTCACTCCATACCGAAACGCTGATGATGGTTCTATGGAATCCCATTTTAATGACGTTCAGTCTGAGGCGAGATGTATTGTTGGGCGAACTATGGGTATTTTAAAATCCCGTTGTAAGATACTTTGCAATTATAAGCGAAGTCGCTACACCCCTGAGAAAATAGCATTGTTTGGAAACGTATGTGCCGCCCTCCATAACATTTGCATCAAGTTCAAAGTGCCTAAGTATTCGGAGGAAAGGTTTCAAGAACCTTCAACAATCGAAATAGAAACAACTGATGAAGCCCACATAACAAGGATTGGACAGAAAATAAGAGATCATATTAAACTTTCTTTAGCTCGAAACTATTAACAGTAAGCAATATGTTTACATAAATACAAAAACTAAAAACAATTATAAAAATAAAATAAGAATCAAAAACAAAATAAAATCTACACTACCATATTTTAATGGTTATTTTTAATATAGACATTTGTAGGCTACATATTTCTCTTTAAGACTTCTAACTCTAATGTCTTTATTTCTGACTCCATTTTTTTACCTCCATGTTAATTTTGTGTTCGGACTCCTTCAGTTTAAAAGACTTCTTTTAAACGTATTATTCTGTCCAACTTTTTAAGTTGGTCTTTTTGGTAATAGACTTTGGATAGACTTTTCCTTCAATTTGATTAGTCTATCAACTTGTTCTGACTTCTCAGTTCGCCATTTTATTGATGCACTGACATTTTCCTTTAATAGCGAACACTTATTTTCCCTTGGCTGTTTTTTTCCTTTTGATTTTTTGCGGCTAGACGAATCTTGGGCATTTGTAGCATTGTCGTCCTCTTCGTCTTGCAGCCACAAAACTTCATAAATTTCTAAGTCTGCACCTATCGACCCGAAAACTTTAACTGCCAGATGGAAGCCCAGACGCCTCCGATATTAACTGTTCTGCAGCGGTCAAAACTTTTTCCTCGTATGGTCCTCCTGTTTGTTGCTTTGAGTATTTATTAAAGGAAACCTTCTTAACGCTATGCTTTTGATCGTCAACGACCTATGAAAATATGAATATATATATCATAGAGTAATCTCAGCCTAGAGAGAATATTTGGCTCATCTGACGTTTCCTTTCACACTCTTCGTGATGCGGTCGGTGTGATAGAGAGATGTTTGACGAAAAGTGATATACACCAGGTGGAATTACATTAACTTCTTGCTTTCATTTTTCATGCCATTTTGGTGAAAAACCGTGAAATTTAAATGTGTTTTAAACTTTTTTATTGACTGTTATTGTTAGCATACATTTGTGTTGTATTTAACACAATAATTTTAACACACAAAACGAAATGCCGTTGTTGTTATTTTGTTCGTTGTTTTGAACCATTGCATCTATCTGGTATTAGTAAAGCAATTCTTTTCAACATCAAACGTAAATATCACACCAGGCCAAATGTCATAAATTTGGTGGGAGAACTAGTAGATCTACTATAAGTATTAATCTATGATATATATGGGCTCATTGAAATGTATTAGAATTTGCGTTGAAAAAGTTATTTTTTTCCATAAAGCTACACTTTTTATTGTGGGACCTGCAGAATTAAGTTTATCAGTTAATTGGTCCCATAGACGTTGAGAAACGGCTCTGACACGAGGGCAGTTTATTAACTTATTTCTGGCTAAGTCGGAATGCGCAGCCATAAAATCAGCAAGAATTTCTTTCTGCGGGTTGTTAATTTTATTTAAATTCGACATGATAAAAAATAAACTACATATTTATAAGTAAATTCAAAAAACTGAACACTTCTTTTTTATTAGAATTTACTAACACAAATAAAAGTTTTTGCGCTTCTCGATGGCATCTAACCTAACGAGTCACATTTCGCGAGTTTTCTATTCGTTAACGGTTGCTGTGATCCAAAAAAAAAGTACATTTCGATAATGATGAGACGATCACGACACCCGTGATTAGGCCCCAGCAAGACATCGTCATCTTAAGTCATCTTTCAAACCTCAAGTGTAATTTGAAGCAAAATAAATGAAGTTAGGGGTCGAGTCTGCGGTTTGTTTCATTCAAAAGAACCGTAAAAATTCAATAAAATTAGTTCAAAAAACAAAAATCAATTTTTACGAACATAGGTCACATATACAGAAAAAAATTGTACGCGTCTTTTCATTTAAATTGTAAAGTGACCAGAAAACAAAATAGGCTTGATGCTAATGTGTATTGATGTACATATATTAGGTTTGTTTCTTTATGTGGGACATCACGCCGATCTCATAGATTAATTTGTACATATATTTGTCAACTCGTTCATCGGTTTATTGACCGAAGGGAAGTGAACTTGTGGAAGTTGCAAGTTTTGACTCAAGAGAGGAATTCTGTTGCTGACGTCTGATAAACACAGCTGATATTGTTAGTGTGAATGTTCAAACCCACCTATTGTGCCCTACTGACTAGGGTTCAGATAATGACGACGATGTGGATCACGGGTGCCATCAGGTTAAGGCAACTCTCACGACGGGTCACGGTCTGAGTCGGTCATGGAGCAGTGAGTCGGTCATGGAGCAACTGCATTTGTCGACTACTCGAAAGCGAATGGTATTACTGGGGCAAAGGAGATCCTGGTATCGAGGGATATTTGAATTTCTACACGGGTGGGTCGAAAATGAATGATCAGGTAGGCTAGGGGTCTACTCTAGGGAACTAAGGTTGCTCTTTCTCGTATACTACCCGGTCATTGCAGCCTCTATCAGGTGGAAATTATGGATATTAGAGGAGTGATCTACTGGCTGAGTAATAACAGTCCAGCAGTCATTGTAGTATCTTATGTGGTGTTTTTCTGCTAAAAAATGGTTGGGGGTAATCTCACGGCAACTGCCAAGATGCCTGTCTAACTAAAGGTCACCAAACCCCCTAATCCGGAGTGTCATGTGACCCGTGCCCATCGGATGGTTTGTAGTCAGGGGTATCCGACTGTATTCTAACTGAAGCTTACTATTTACCTGGGTGCCTTATGGCCAGTTTTTAAGTGGGTAGTTAACTATCGGATTACTTAATCTTAATTCTAAGTTAATTAGAGGTTAACTTTGCATTTTGCTTTTCGGTGGTGAGTTAATGTAAGTCGCCATATTGTCAACTAATATGGCAACCCTTGTATTCTTATTGGAAAAAACGTGTGTTTTTGGATAAATACAAAAACAACAAAGAGGAACAAACAAAATGGAATTATGTAAAATAAGAAATAGATGCATAAAATCGAAGTCATTTTAACAAAAATGTGTAAAAACTATATAGGCGCAACAATTTAACGATCTAGACTCAACGTATGTGTACAAATGCGCACATCTGAAACATGTATTTTATGCAATCTTCATTTCTCACTTTGACAGTCAGTAATTTGATTGTCAAAATAATATGGTTCTGACCATAGATAAAGGAATTAAGTAGATATCGCACAGGCGTTGTCAAGTACTGCCACTAGGTGCTGTGTTGTCGTTTTGTAACTCTCACTGAAGTTTCTCATAACTTTCATTGACGTTTATTCAACACTGTGGGAACTTTGATACATACAAAAAAGTATCATTTTCCAGGTTGTGTTACTCGAACAACTAACTTGATTTTTTATATCGTTTTATTTCCCACTTTCAAGTTATTTTGTTATTTTGATTGTCTTTTTGTTTACTGTTATTGTTGGTGTTCGTTTGTGTTGAATTTCAGGGCAACGGACAACAAAACAAAAACAAAATCCTTGTTGATGTTGCCTATCACACCTATTGTTAGCACCTGTTCTAAATACATCTTGCAAGGTATGTTTTGTTTGGGATCAAACGTTGTGATTATTGCATTCAGCTAAATCTAGAAAATATCCCATTGAACAAGAAATTTCCCACGGCATGTGCGATATCTAGTTAATTTTTTTATCTATGGTTCTGACTATAAGTTAACCAACCAGCATTGGGTGGTTAAATCCATAGAATAATACATACGTAGATAAACTTATTCTCTCATCTGACGTTTCATTTCGCACTCTTCATCGTAGGTTTGTGGAAATGAGAGAAATTAAATTTAAAATTATCTTGCACCAGGTGGAGTTACAAAATATGTTCACTTAACTTTTTCCTGTCGTTTTGGTGTAGAACTGAAAAATTTTAACATATTTTGCACTTTTTTGTTGACTTTTATCGTTGGTATACATTTGTATTGTATTTAACACAACTAGTTTGTCACAAAAACACGAAATTCGGTTGTTGTTCCTTTGTGGATCGCTGTATACTATTGCCACCCTCTGGTATTATTGAACCCATATTTTCCACCATCCAATGTTTACTTTCCATCGTACCTATGACGTTTAATTTATTGAGCGAATAAAAGCTTCTATGGTATGTATTATTCTATGGTTAAATCATAGTTAAACAATGACTAAAAAACACAATTCGATGTTTAACCACAATTTAACTAAGAAACGAAGATCACCACTGACTGAAAAACTGGCCATTAGTGAGTAATAGGTTTAGTTACCGAATCCTCATGTTAACGGAGCCAAAACACCACGGTCTCCCTTTCGTACTGCATGGATTTGGCTACTGTCAATCGGGGTAGCCTGAGAGGTGAAGTCGAAGAAATCTGTATGCAGAAGGAGGGTGAGACGGAGATGGCGTAAAGCCGCAGGAAGAGGAAGACATCCAAGGGTCAGCAGAACCGCAACGTGTATCGTATGACCTGCAGGAGAAGGAGAAGCACCTTGTGAAGAAACGCAGGGAATATGTCACTAAGATTCATAGAAAACATCCTGATGCAAAGTTCCTTAGTGATTCGATCCTGGAGCTCATCTCGTCAGACTCTTCTTGGGTGGCTGTGGCATCAACGCCGCGGTGATAATCCAGCTGTGGATGTTAATTCCACTGCTCCTCAATCATCGATCGTGGCTATTGTGAAAGAAATTGACGTGAGGCCAACTACTTCAGAAGCGTCGATAAGCAAGAAGCCGGGTGGTCAACTTTGCTTGGTCTGGGGATGAACCCATCAAAGGCGCGAAGAGGTCAAAAAGACAGACGAGCTTGGGAATCAATGCCTAGTTAGTTTTCTCAAAAACACAGTGAATGGTTTAGGTGAACTTTGGCTTGGCGCCGGATTGGAAGTTGTCCCGAGGTATTTCCTCCCACTTCGGTGGATCGCTGCGTTGTGTCTTCCACCACACATCGAGACGACAGAGCTCGCCATCGACCTGCTGGCGAAACAGAACACGCCTATCATAACCGGTACCAGGGAGGTAATATCGTCGGTGCCGTGTGCAGAGAATGGATCTCGGGCTGGCTATAGATGCGGAGGACACTTTGTCCCTACTGGTTGCTCAAGAGTGAAGAATGAGGGTGAGGTAACTACCGTTAGGTTCAGGCATCCCTCCGTCCCCAGTGGAAAACCGACCAAAAGGGCTAAGAGTTGTGCAAATTAATGTGTATGACTGTGTAGCTGTAGCGGCACATTTTCTAAGAACTTCCAAGAACCCTGGATTATTGGTAACTATCAGGGGTTTGAAAGACGACAACTACAACCTGGATGTGGCGAACACGCCTGATAAGGCAAGAACATGTTTTATTTTTATTTATTTATCTCAGCTACAATCCTCAATAGGATACAGCCGGTAATATGTTTTCAACAACGTTATAAAACTTATATTATATACATAGTAGACATAACTTACAATAAATAAAATTAAAATACATTTAACATAAGAAAAAGAGTAGAGTAAAATTAAAATAATATGAAGAAAATTTGTAAAATTTAAAAATTAAAAAAAAGAAAAATATAAAAATAAAAATATTAACATAAAATAATTAAAATGGAACAAAATAGTTAAAAAATATTATAATTAGCTTGTACTCGTATGTTAGTTATAATAATACAAAAATAAAAAATAACTTATAATTAAAACAGTAACAATACAGGAGCTGGGACAGTAACATCTGGAACATGAGGAACAGGAACATCAGCTGGAGTAGAACAACAGGGGGATGAGCAGGAACAAGAGAAATGGTAAACAGACTCCACAAATTTGAGTGGAATGATTCACAGGAACTTTAGGATAAAATCATAGGAGATAACATAGGCAGTCACATCTGGAGCAGGAACGTCGCAACAATATGTATGGAACGATAAACAGGAACATAAAAATAGCATAATGGGAGATAAACAGGAAGAGTAGGGACTTGAAGACCTGGAACATGAAGATGAGGGACATGAATGTCAGCATCTGGCCTCAACCGTTAATGATCCATCCATCTATTCAGCGTCAGCTACAATTCATTGTAGAATTCAGGATTTATAATAAGATTGATAAATAGAAGCAGGACTAGTTTATCGGAGGAAAATTGTAGGTAGGAAGGGACTTAATATAATTATTTCTCCAAGTTACGGTACGGATGATATGACGACGGTGTATGTGGAGGACAAGCGCTGTATGAAAGTGTTGCTGTCCTCTGTATATATGCCGTATGAAGAAATGGACCCGCCAGCTGATGCTTCAAAACAGCTCACAATGTGTATGGCGTCTCAAAGATGCAACCTTGTCCTTGAATGTGATTCCAATGCTTACGATGATACATAAACTTGAGAGGTGTCAGTCTTGTTTAGGATTTATTCAGTTTTAGGATTTTCAATGCTGTCATTGAATGTGGACACCTCTATTGTTAGAGATTGGAGGGTCTTTGGGGATTACTCCTTCTTGGACCATAGCTCCATCTACTTTACAGTGGGTGTGGTAGGGGAATATCAGATGACATATAGGAATCAGCGGAGGGTTATTTGGACAGTTTCCCGTACCCAAGTTGACACTGCAGTAAGCTCCCTAGGGGGAATCTGCAGTACAACTGCTGAAGTAAACGGGAAAGCGGATAAACTGACAAGAGCTCTTAACCTTCTCTTTGCTAATTCCTGCCCTGATAATTCTTGCTTTTCAACAAGGCAAAGACGACGGGACCAGAGGAGGACTGGAACGCTCATAGGAACAGTTTTAACAGTTATAAAAGGGATATTAAAAAGTCAAAGAGAGCGACGTGGGTTAAGTATTGCGAGTCCATACTCGGCGTCAACGATGCTGGACGATTCAGAAGGGTTATGTCTAAGGACCCAAAAGTGTTTTGTTTCATTCGCAAGACAGATGTGTCTTGGATAGGATGGATGTGGTTGATAGGATGGATGTGGTGGAGAGGAAACTGAACGAGGAAAAGGTGAAGTGGGATATAAGTACCTTTGAGCCCTTCAAATCATCTGGTCCGGATGATGTGATACCAGTCATGCTGCAGAAACCTATGAATGATATAACCATGATTTTGGTCGGTATCCTGCTATGTTTTGTTCCGGAAAAATGGAGGGAGTTCCTGCCAACGATGTGTGATCTTATGCCAACTGCCTTTGGAAAGTTGCTACGATGGGCCAGAACCTGTGGCTTGGGGATGAACCCCCAAAAAACGGAATTGGTCGTCTTCACTCGTAGATATAAGATTAAAGACTTCAGGCCACCGAGTCTAGACGGTGTGGAATTGAAGCTCTCAACGGAGGCCAAGTACCTAGGTGTTGTTCTCGATCACAAGCTGAATTGGTCAAGAAACATCGGGGAAAGACTTAATAGGGCTATCAACGCCCTATATGCGTGCCGGAACTCAATAAGTAAGAGCTGGGGACTAAGCCCAAATGTGTTATTTATGGATGTCTGGTTTGGTGGAAGGGCCTTGACAAGAGCCCTACTACTGAGCTACTGGAGCTAGAAAGAGCACGCCGCAAGCTTTGGAAGTGTTCCTGGTCCTTCCGCTTCCGGACTTATACGTCAAGGCTACTGCAATCCGAGGGGCTATCAGATTGTGGGTAGCTAGCGATTGACATCAGTCCGCGCATGGACATGCCTATATTCTCCAGTTTTAGGCTAGTGCCGATTCTTGTCGTCTTCACCTCTTACTTATTTCTTGAAGAAACGTGTGGATTTCCGTAAAGTGGACGTCACTAATTCGGAAAGATCGGAATGGAAGGACGGCTGGATCCCCTATGGGGACTCTATTTCTATTTTTACGGACGGATCGAAGATGGAACAGGACACAGGGGCTGGTATATTAGTATAGTCTTTTCTATAGACTACATAGTGAATGCAGTCTTTTGGCCATTCAGAAAGCCGCGGAGGCTATCATGGGATGTGGAAGCAATACTAGCAGACGGATAACCATTTGTGTGGATAGCCAGGCTGCGATAAAGGCGATCAATTGTACATGGCGTAGATCAATATTGTACGTTGCCTGATGACGACTTCTAGTGGATGTTCATCTTCCTATCTGTTACCTTTTTGGCTGAGTGGAGGACTGGATGTGGAAAACAGATAGCAGACGTTGGGTCTCCAGACCAAACTGTATAACTGCTGGATCACTGTGGCCCGAAAATAGCAGATCCAGATACATGATTGACCTGTAAAGGGGAGATATGAGATTGACCTGTGGAATTCTAACCGGCCACTGCAATATCAGACACCTGACGGGCAAATGGGATAGTTCTGGGGCCTTACTATGTAACTCGATTCTATAAAAAAAATAAAACGAAAACGAACGGTTGCCACTATGTATCTCGAATACAAAATGCTCTATAATCGGTTTTTTTATTCGATATTCGAATAAGTGGCAACTATGTAACTCGATTGTGAATGTTAAAAGTGTTCGTTTCGTCATATTTTTATTCGATTACGTTAGAGTTAGCGAAAGGACACAAAAATTTAAGTTTTTATTACTTTTGTTTGTTTAACATAAATTATAACTGAACTTGATTAAAGGGAATTGGCCAAAAAATGTGCAAACACAAAACAGTGCCAATTTGAATGCATAATAAATTGTATGGCGTTGCACCCCGATATGGCAAAGGGCTGTTTAAAGACGCCGGAGGCAAAATCAAAATGGAAGCGGCTAGAAAGTGACCTCAACATCTTAGGGCCACCAATACGTGACGTACTTAGCTGGAAGAAGGTATGTTTGCCGTACAATGTATCTTATAATTTTGTAATGTTTTCCACATTTGGTCCGATCATAAAAATAATTAAAAGGCGAAGTTGCGAAAAAAATCAGCTTAATATTTCCGGCACAGTTGGCGGTCCAGAAGAGAGGGCAATTGAGGTCCTAAATACGCACGAAGCAGCCGAATAACTCGACAGAGCCAACAATCATGGAAGAGGAAGCAATCAATGCTCATCCGCGCTTCGATCGTCTACAACTTGTCCTCCGACCCAAAGCCGTCGTGTTTTAAGCGATAGGCAACTAATAAATAAACAAGTCGACAACCAAATCCACTAAAGTCCTAAATTGTTTGCTTCAAAAATTACCAGAAACAATTAACGTTTGACAAATAGTGTTGCCACCTCAATTAAAATTTTTATTCGAAAGTAGTGCCAACGTGTGGTCACACTTTTTGTTCGATCCGTAAATTTTACATGGTACCATTTCAAATACGAATCGAAAACAAGTTGCGAACAGTCCGAGACGATGGAACATCTTCTTTGTAGGTATCCCGCTGACCCGTATGAGGCTGGGCTACTTGGAGCAAGACTTTATAGGGGATATGTAGTCTCTCTCCTGCACCGGAGTGAGCACACTACTGGATTTCATGCGATGTCTCCCATGGTTGTGGGCGCTTTATCCCACGATCATCTTGTACATTAGAGTGGGTCGCCAAAAAAAGTCCTGTTTGGCACCCCTAGTTCGAAAGGTAAGCCCAAGAGGATCTCAAAACAAAAAAAAAATTTGCCACGCCCCAAAATACCGCCCTTTTTGTTTTTTACGTCCTGTGTCGCTATTTGAAGTCCGATCGGGACATGTGACATATCGTTGTTCATGGGTTTAAAGCAGCTTTAGATCACATCAAATTAATTGCTTAATTCAAAAAATATTTTTTTTATTTTTGTTCCTACCCACCCTAGGGTACAACAATTTTTATATTTTATAAAAGCTGCGTAAAAATAATGAACATTTTGCTTTTGATGCACTAATTTTAATGCATAAACAAAAAAGTTACGCGTCTTAAAGTTATCGAAATGTATCAAAAATCGCTTATAATCGGACATAAAAAAAAGGGCGGTATTTTGGGGCGTGACAACAATTTTTTTTTTGTTTTGAGATCCTCTTGGGCTAACCTTTCAAACTAGGGGTGCCAAACTGAAACTTTTTTTTGTCCATAGGGAGCGACCCGGCTTATTGTACATACTCTTTTTTATTCTTCCATACCCTTATATATTCCTTTTCTTTACTCTCTCCTTTTTTCGTCGGACAATCACAATGGATCAATAGATCGCAATGTACTGTGATCTGGTTTTCTGTCAGACCACATGTGTGCCAAACTTAACCCAACTCCCTTGAATCAGTATTATTGAATTCAACATAGGGCAAGTACTGCCGCAAATATCTTAACAAGATGGCCCAGCAGTACGATGTGGGTGCCTACAGGTTCTACAGAAATTGGAGCGCCCCTAGCCACTTGTATGCATACCCTGTGAGAGCGCTCCTCTGACCCATAGTGCATAGGAGATCCATGAACCTTATATTTTGCCAGGCTCAAGATATCAATTCATTTCAGTTTAGCGGGCCACTGTCTGATTGGTAGATTAGTGCAAATCATTTCTGCAGAGGTTCTAATGACGAGAAAGAATACATTGAACGTCTCTGCACGTGTCCAGCACTAGCCGGCAGGAGGGTGCCTACTATGGGATCTTACCTATTTACGGAACGGGGAGAATTTTCTCAGATATGTCGTCGTATATCGACTACGACAGTTATGTAAAAGATTAAAGTTAGCACGGCAACTTTGTTTTTAATCTTTTACAAAACTGTCGTAGTCGAAATACGAGAACGACATTCGTAATAAGGCTGAATATGCTGAGCTTCTTGGAGCAAACTAAATAAATCTCCGGTGGGGCTAGCGCTTAATCTAGTTAGCCCGTGGTATGACAAAGTCATCGACTGTCACCAGCACCTAACCCAATAAAGTCTAATAATTTCGTAACTCAACATTTTAAAATTGCATTTAATAAATGAAACACATTACCACATTTGCTCAATTTTATTGTTTTTCATTTTATTTTCTTGTTGATTTACCTCTCAATACCTTGTATGCTTAATTTGTTTTTGTTTTTTTTTTGTTTGATTTCCACTTGTTTTTTTTTTGTTTACAACTACTGTTTAATATTTGTTTTGTTTTTGTTTTCACTAAACTAATTTATTTTTAATATTATTTTTTGTTGTTTGTATTGAGACTTACAATTAAAAAAAATATTTTTTTATATGCATTTAAATATAATTATGATAATCATTTGTTGTTAAGGACTTAAAAAATACGTGTTTTTTTGTTACTCATCATTATATAATTTTTTATATTTATTTAAAAGAGGAGATATATTTTTTGTGGTTTTGTGTGTGATTTGTAAGATGTGTCAAAGGATTGAAATTTTAGTTTTATTTTAATAGTAGATAATTACTTAGTTTTTTTTTTTTGAAAAAGGTAGGCTTTGTTTTTTTTTTATTAATATAATAATTATTGTTTCCTATAGAATAAAAAAAATATTATTTTATTGAATAAAAAATAAAAAAAATAAAACTACAAAATATATTTCCACATATATATTTATGTATTAAAAATAATAAACATATTTTATATGTTTCCATATGTATGTGTGTATTTTTTTAATATTTGCGTGTGTGTACGTGTAAAACTTAAAAAAACCCTTAAATTAACGAAAAGCAAAAAAAAATAAGAAAAAGAAAACAATTTCTCTTGTTGTTTGCATTTAAATCTTTTTTAAGTCTTGCTGTAAGAGTTACAAACAAAATATGTTGCATGGATGTATAATAACAAATCAATTTCTATTTTCAAAATAAAAATTAACATATTCGAATATAATTTAAAAACATTTTTTTATTTTAAATATATCTATGTAGTAGGTATATGTATAAGAAATCGCATATAGTAATGTTAAGTCTTTAAAACAAAAGGTATTTAAATTAAGTTAACATTCAATAAATGTTATTTTCCTAAGCTTTTTAAATTTTTTTGTGTAAATAAATTATAATTTTGTTTAAGGAACATAGGAAATGCAGGGCTATTTAACACATGATCGGCAAATATTTAAGAATAAAAACAGTTTTAAAGAGGAAACTTTTTGTTTTGAAATAAAATCTATGAAATCTCTTTAAATAGTATATTTACATTAATTTGGAGTCCTTACTACTGTCAGTTTAAGATTAAAATCTGATATTATTTTGACGTTCTGACTTTTTACCACGGTAAAGAATGAAATCATTAATTCATTTCCAATATCTGTTCCACAATCACAAAAGGTTGTTTTGCAAATACATACTCTTGGGAATTAAAATATGAACACCACATTCGTGGAACATAATAAGAATGTTCTGTTCACACAGAAGCAAAATTATTATCAATTCACCATCTATTAAAATAATCAGTTTAGTTTTAAAATAAAATAAATATAACTGAAATCCCTTAAAGCATGCCAACTTTCATATGGAAACATGGACACCTTCAAACTTGTGTACTTTTCTTACAGAATCCAAGAACAATTGTCATGTATAGACTGAGAAACATTAATTTCAAAAGTTTTGATTTTTGTTGTAGTTTATTCTAAAACCTTTAGATTTTTTTTTATAAAACGTTATCCCAAAACTTTATAAATAAGGAAATACAAAACCAATATATTATATTGAAAATGTTGTTTTAGAACTCCGTTTATAAGGTGCCCATATCAAATCATTGACAAATCTAGTAATTTATTTTTTATTATATCCAATATTTAACATACCCCTTCATCATGCACACTCTGTTCCGTAAACAATTTTGTAAAAATTACTATAGAAAAGGAAGAAAAAGAAACGATTTAAATAAAGCCTACGAAACATTTTGAAAACTTTTCAGCTTATTCATTATATAACTTACAACATCTATAATAAATGAATTATTACAAATCGTTTTAAGCGAATTTTAAATTGAGTTAACACGATATAATAAAAAAAAAACAAAGAAATATATAACTTAAACTTTGTAGTTTTGTTGTGTGTATGGGTGTTTAATGCAAACCTAGTAAGGCTGAAATAAAGCAGAAACTAAAAGAATCCTCAGATAAAATGGGGGTTTCTAAAGCAACACCACAACGTCCATCATGGACGACAGCATTATGATGTTGGTGATTATTTATATGTTGTTGTTGTTGTTGTTGCTGCTGCTGCTCATATTTATAGGATTTATCTTTTGAATCTTTAGTTTCCATCTGAATTTCATCATTAGCTGTAATTGGTGTTTTTAAGGTGGAGGAGAATGGCGACGATGATAACGACACAGCTGATGAGGAGGAGTATGAACATGACGGCAATGCAACTGCTGATAATGATGCTTCTGCTAATGATGATGACAAAGGCGACTCTTTAATGGATTTAGTTGACGCGGAGATACACAACATCTTCAATTGTTCAGTTGTTGTTTGTTTAACATTTTTCGTTTGTGTTAGTTGTTGTCGCATTAAAAATGTCTCTGGTGTTTTGTTACGGAACGTAACTCTATCTACACCTCAATCAATATCACTGTGTTCAACATAATCATCGTCATCATCGAGATCGGATGTCTTAAGAACTACACCAACACCACCGCCACCGCCGCCGCTGCCACTGCCCATCGACATTATTGTCGTGTGATGTTGTTGTTGTTGTTGCGCTGGTGTTGTTGTCGTAAAGCCATGTTGTGAATTATCTTGAGCTAATTCAATATAATCATAGGAGGGCATATCATCATCTTCAGAATCATAAATTACTTCTTCGTTGGCTTTACCATTGCCATAGGCTGTAAAAGATTAACAAAAGTTATTAGTTTTGTTTGTTTTTACTTCCCATAATCTATTATGAATTTGTGACTGTAATTGTTGTTACTTAATGGAATTTATATTTTGCTACTATTTTAACATTCGAATTAAAGCGATCTACTATAACGGGTGGTCCAAATACAGGTATCGTTTTAAGTCATATGCTATTTTGACACTGACAGATTTTTTCTGTTCGAAATATTGACTATCAGTCAGTTTCATACCTCCGAAGGACCAAAAAGTGTCCCATTTCGCTTGAATAACGTTGAGAAATATGGGCCTTACAGAAGCTCCAATCGGATTTGGAATTTGGCAGAAAAATCATATTTTCTGATGAGAAGTATTTTCATCTCGGCGACTATGTCAACAAACAAAAAAGCCGCATTGGGGACCGAAAAACCCGCACGTCATTTTGGAGAAGCCAATGCTTCCACAGACGGTGACAAGTTTGATATGTATTTTGGAGTTTTGGCATCATTGGCCCATTTTTGTTTGAAAATTTTGCTGAAAACGCCATTTCATTCAAGGTCGAGCGCTAAAAAGCCGTGATTACGGACTTTTTATGGCCTGAATTGGACTATGGAAACATGTACATGGATAAATTGGTTTTAGCAGGATGGCGCACCATGTCACACATCTCATCAAACAATCGATACTTTGCGCACTAAATTCAGTAGTCATCTTGACGAAATCTATTGGCCGCCCCTTAAGACTTTTTCTTGTGTTGTGCCGTTAAAGACATCTGCTATGCGAATAATCCAGAAACGATCTACACCCTTAAGGCTAAAATCGTCGGAGGTATTCGTGAGATAAAACCAGAAACTGTCGAAAAAGTCTTGGACAATTGGACTGACAAGATGGGCTACTGCGAAGCAAGTCGTGTCAGCCATATGATTGAAATCGTAGTCCATAAATAATGGGAATATTTGTTATTTATAATAAAGCCAATATACCAAAGGAAATTAAGTTTAGTTCATTTAGGGATGATTTTTATTTATTCGGCCTTTTTTCATTTATTTAATTTTATTAATTTTTAAAAATATCTTGTAGTTGGACCACCCTGTAAAATGAATGAAAGAAGTAGCATGTATGAGTAACCGCATACTTATTATAGCGGTCTCTTACGTCATGTAAAAAGACAGTAACAAACGCCGCTTAAAGCCTTTGGAACTAGAGTTGTGTAGTTCACGAACGACCTAGTTCAATTGAACGATTCACTCTTGTGAACTAGATGAACTAGTTCACACTGTTCCGCTCTTTTGTTTCAGTAGTTCACGTGTTTCAGCAATTGTATTTCAGTTGTGTAGTTCTCTCTGCCATTTTCTAGTTTATATTCTCTTTGTCTCTCTGAATTTGCACGGAGGTGTCTAATGTTTCAATCTTTCTGGAATACACATCCATCATTCCAAGAGGTCTCTACACAAAAACTACAGAGCAAATCACCACTTTTGTTCCAAAAATATAAAAATATAACTTTTGTTCCAAAAATATAAAAATATAACTTTTGTTCCAAAAGTATAAATATTTCGGAAACGCAATAACCAACCTTTAAGTTGATCTCAATTATTATCTCCTCGTGGGTTTATATCAACCAATGCCTTTATAGGGCAATTTAGTATAAAAAAATATCACAGTATCAAAAACAGTTTAGAAATCTGCAAAAATCAGACCATTTTGACGATTATTCGCTTCGACTGACCTAAAACTACAAGTTGAATTGAAATGAACTCTTTAGTTCACAGCTCAAATGAATTGTTAAGCTGAAAAGATACAATGAACTAAAATGAACTAGTGAACTAAATGAATGAACTAGTTCATTCTGTTGAGCTGAACTAAAAAGAGCGCTCACTTGAATGAACTAAAATTCCCAACTCTATTTGGAACCGACAGATTACATGCTAATAAGACCATTGCCATTCTGAAGTTTGACTGGCTAGCCGACATTGTGTAATCTATTTCTCATTTAGCTTTATCCATTCGTAACATAAAAAGTCAATAAGCACGGCCAACTTATCTATGTTTCGTATATACACAAAATCCTCAAGAACTCTATACACAACATGAAAAAATACCTACATTTAACCAGGGACGATTCTTATTTATACCAATGCAAAGCCCGAACAAATAAAAACCGTCCCTGATGAATGTGAACGTAGAGCACGAAACTGCATGCAATTATTATTGAAGAATTGTGTTGTCTTTTAGTCAAAAACAAAAATCTCTTACTTGTAGTTTGCTTGCGATATTTTTCCAACACTTGCATAAAGGAAAATCCTCAATTGAAATGAGTTTTCGTTTTTTTTTTTGTTTGTTTGATGCATTTTTCAATAGCATAAAGCTATACCATTTGCTAGGAATCATGAGAATGCATTTTCCTTTTTTAAAAATCTATATATATATAAAATGGTCTATTTAATCTATACTTAAATCGGAATTATTGCATTAGCTATAATAAATGAACATGCGGTCGGTCGGATTGTATCCCAAATATTTTTTTGGGTATTCGGAATCATGCACACCAATAATGGGAAATGTTTCACATTCGACTAAAATCGAAATGCACCACATGGGTGACTAATACAGTGAAATGAATAAATAAATTAAATTAAAAAATTTATTAACTTTTTGTTAGTTATCACTTAATTCATTTATTATAAAAAAAAATAAATAAATAGTTTCCCATTACAGCCCATGAAAGGATTGGGGAGAGCTTCTCACAACCAGTGAGCTGTGCTCTTTCTAGTTATATACTCACTGATTGGGACCTACAGTTTTACACCGATTCCGAACGGTATTTTGAGAAGCTTTTTCATGGCTAAATACTCGATAGTGTCGCCGTCACTATGCGAGTTGACCACCGCCGAAAGAAATTTAAGGTGTTAGAGCAGGGATCGAACCCAGGATCTCATGTAGTAGAGGCGCGCACACTAGCCATTGCACCACCGAGGGCCTTTATATTATTAGCTTATAACTTCGCTATTTCTCAACGCATCTCCGTAAATTTTTCATGGAAGGTGCTCTAACAGAATCGACAAAAAACGCAATTTCAAAAAATTATGAGTTGGGGCCGTTGTATATTATGTTAATATTACAAGTTGATTAATCTGCCACCACAGAACATAGAGCCGTCATTTTAAACAAACAATGTTTAACACGTTCCTGACTCATTTTTCGCATTCGAGCCATAATTAAAAAGAAAAACAAATGGTTCCCATGACGGGATTGGGGAAAGCTTCTCACAAGCAATGAGCTGTGCGATCATCTACCGATGAGGCTATGCGAGGCTTTAAAATCTGAGGATTTATTGTAAATCAACTAAAATAGTGAATAATACTACAATAACAATTTATCTTAACTTTTAAATTATTTCTTGAAGAATTTCGAAAACTAACGTACATACCTTCAATATATTTCTCGAAATTAGGTGGCACCAATGACTTGGCACGTTCAACATCTTCGTAAGAGCATTGGCCTTTATCCAGACCTAAAAATTATTTAAAAATAAAATTAATAATAAAATTATCACGCGAATAAATATGAACACTTAACCTACCAAACAATAAACCCATACGTTTCAGAACTTCAGCATCGTCGTGCATTTCAAACTTATCATCAAATTTAAAAATATATTCCGATCTGAAAACAAAATCATTTCATATTTAATAGAATTCAAATGTTATATATATTTTATCATGTATTTACTTATCATTGGTGACACTACAGTTAATTTTTGTAGATTTATGTGTATTAACAATAATAAAAGGTAATTGTATTGACGAATTGGGTGTGGGTATAATACCCTGTCTTTCGGCTTCTTTGTTTCTTTCTATGAGACTCTTAAACGAAACTTGTTGCAACAGCAATTCCCTCAGCTGCTGATGTTTTTGCTTAATGCGTTCGCGACGTTCTTCGTTCTCTTTTTCCAGTTGAGAACATTCCTGCTTGATATGTGCAAGAAGAGAGATATCAGGTAAATCAGATGTTAGTTGTTATACGTTTAGTTAGTTACCTCTACTGCACTTGAGGGTAAACCAATCCAACGTATTTCCTTTTTATCTTTGGATATTATTTGCAAGGCCATTAACACATTTAAAGCATCATAGACACGACGTCGTATGTTTTTTTGATCACAGTTCTTGTCGAAGGAATTATTTTGTATTTCTTCGGCTACCAATTCATCGGCCACTTCATTGTATGTTGTGGTTCCTTTCACTTTAACCTTCTCACATACTTTCAGTGAAAAATGGCGTAAACCTTTGCCAGCCTTTTCTGGTTTACGTTTTCTTTGTACTGCAGATGCATTTTGTTGGTGGCTGGTTGGATTGCTGCTATAAACCAAGGAGCAAACCAAAAGCAATATTATTAGACAATGTGTAAAGATAAACGATTAATACTTACATTTTTGATTTATTAGCTGTTTTTGCATTATTACTTAAGATTTGTGGTTTATATTTGTAGCGCTCCTCCTCCTTTACAACCGTCTATAAATGTATTTACAAATATAATTGTACAAATTGTAATTTCTCCCCCTCCTAAAATTAAACTTCTCCATTTGTTTAAGATTTCTTACCGTATGTGTTGTAAACTCTTCCATTGGTTCATATTTTAATGTGGTGATATTTGTGTTGCTTTGTTGTTGCTGTTGTCGCTGCATATTGCTGGGATTCGTGCTACTGATGTTATTAGTGGTGCTACCACTACTACTTTGTGGTGTGATAACTGTATATGTCGTATCTAGAGAATTGAAGAGTACAAGGAGCAGACCAACGAAATATATTTGTAAGTTCTGTTCGAACTGGAGGTAAAACAAAAGAGATCAAATTAACTTACTTTCCGTGGGTTGAATATTGTAACTATTTTGTATTCTTACAATCTGAGGTTGACTTGTGTTCTGGAAAACAGATTTTGGAATCATTTATATTGTTTAGTTAATTAGTAAAATATATTACAAATTGAAAGAAATATGAAATGTTTTTTAGTTACTGATAGTTTTATTATAATAATGCAGAAAGTAGCGGTTTTAGACAATTTCTAGTATCAGTATTCGTTTCCAGTATCAGCAGTTTTCGCTATGTCTACTCCAACAGTTGTTTGTATGGAGTATAATTAGGATTATGGAACAGAAATAATAGTTTCCAACTATATCATTCTGAAATATATTTAGATACTATTTCGATAACAAATGAAAGTCGGGTGGTAACTTTGTATGGTGGCTGTAAAATGAGTACTACATTTTCTTTGAAGTTGTGCCCGCTCAAAAACGAACAGTGTTATCAAATGTGGGTCTTATTTTAGTATCAATAAATATCCAAAAGTTTTGTATAATTAAGGACTTAGCTTGACAAATGTAACAAAACAGAATATAATAATAGAATATAATTAAGTTTGAAAAAGAATCATTCTTCAACAAACTATATGTCTTCTTAAGTTGAAATCGGTTCATATTTACAACCTGTTCACTAGTTACAAAAAGCCTAAATGGACATATCCATATCCATTTAGGTTTATATCCTTAGCCTGTGTTCAAAAAACTACATATTTATGGAACTTAATAACTATATGACTTTTACAAGGAAAAAATATGAGACCATAAATCATCTAAAGAGAATTATAAAACAATGTATGGTTGATGAGGGGACCGATATTTCAAATACTAAATAAAGTGAGAGGATATAATCCTGAAAATCAAGGGTATGAAATATATAACTCAGTCAGGAAGAACAACGAATATATAAAATTTTATTGATAGTAAGAATAAAAGAATTTGGGAGGTTTTGATACATGTATCGTTTTTTCCAAATATCGCTCATTTGCGACAAGATCGTCATAACTCAAAATTTATATTTTTTGAGCTGAATAATACAAAATATTCTTCTTGTCTAGGTCCAATCAGATGAATTGGATTTGAATATTGTTTTTAGTTCGTCCTGGAAGTAATTTTAAAACTAGCATTTAACATACAATCCTATACAACTTGAAACTTTCAAAGTCGTTTTACTCGGAATTGTTTTGTTTGAGTAATGGCGGTGTTGTCGCAAATTAGCGATATGATTGGTTGTCTACAATGAAAAAATATATCTCTAATATCTCGCCAGACTGACAGACTTGCTTAAATCATACTGTCCAGCTTTGTGTAGTGGACGTCTTCTACTCAAAAAAAGGAATCAGAAACAGTGTATATCTGCGACGAAAATGATTGCGATGAGACAACGATGATTATGAGCTGATAGTATTGGAACACATTCGCATTCTTATTTAAGACTTTTCGGATGTTGTTAAAAACCTTAGGAAGCATATCAATTCATTCAACAGGCCGCGAGTGAAGCAAAAAAATGAAAAAGTTTCGTACTAAAATATAAAAAGAGTTGAGGTTAATGATCTGTGTTTAATTAGTTTGGCTTGAGGTCATAAAATTAAAATACCAGCGGGTTCGACTGATTTTCAAGATTTACATATAAAATATTCCTAATATTTCGATTAGCATCGCTAATCATCCTCAGTGTTCTATATACAAAAATTTACAAATCCGACTTATATACCTGCTCATTCCGAGAGACTGAAACATTCCGACATTTATGACCCAATACCCGCAGAAGATTATTTAGCCACTGACACAGACAAAAGTTGACGAAAGCTTGAACACTGCGTACGAGTAATTTGTTTTTTTTTTGTGATTTATAATACATACAATTATTGACAATCGTTTTGTGATCAATATGTTATTAATGTTAAATATTTTTGTATATAGCACCCTGAGGATGATTAGCGATGCTAATCGAAATATTGGGAATATTTTATAAATCTTGAAAAAAACAGTCGCACCCGCCGATATTTTCATTTTATGACCTCAAGCCAAACTAATGAAACACAGTTAATGATTGAACATTAAACATCGGTGACGTCAATAAACTGATATGTAAATCGTGCACTACTGGATGAAGACGAAGATATTGCTAAGGATATAGGTGCACTCCAAGAGTTGAGTGCTGCCCTACAAACGCTAGCAATATCTATAAAAAGATTATGAAAACATTCTGTCACGTTGATTTATATGGACGAGGCCTTTATATTTATCCTGAAGATAGAAGGTTCCAAGCTTTTCCAGCTTCATAAAAACTAAACAACAAACTGATTAAAATATGAACACTTAAACTACATGTCGTCACCTAAAATGCCCAAAGACGTAACCCTCATTTTTCAAAATGTTACAGGAGAAGCAAAAAACCTTATAAAATCCAAAGTATTTCAGTTTTAAACGCGTTCATTCCACAGCTTACCTTAGGAACTTGGAACTCTACTATTAGGCAGATATATATTTTAGCGTGGAATATTATATTCAATCAAAAAAACAGTTTTTACTTTTTGAGGGTTACGTCTTTGGGCATTTCAGGCCACAGTGCTTTTCCTTACGTATTAGTTTAATGTTGAGCTGCAACGAATAAACTCAATAGGTGATTCTATTTTTGTTTTAGCTATACAATTTTTCGTACCTGCAACTTAATATAAATTCTAATATGTATTAAAAAATCGTAAATTTATCCTTTTATAAGTTTATTTTAGCTTGAATATATTTGAATATATTAATATATGTATATTGAATATATTAATTTGAATATATTAATTTCCAAAATAAATAAAATTAAGTTAAACCGAATTCCTTCTCGTTTGGTTATTCGAAACCCGGGGTGTTTTTTTAAGAAAAACAAGATTTTCGAATAACTCGAAAACCGATTTTCTGAAAAAGTTAAGTATTTGAACACGCTAACTGAGACTAATAATTGTAGAGGACGGTCTTATTCATAAAAAAGTTATATGAGATTTATTATTTATTCTACAAAAAGTGTCTAACTAATATTGAACAACTTTTTATGAATAAGGCGCTTAATTTATAAGATCTGATAATCAATTTTACCGTGATAATCTGTGTACTACACGGAGATAGGACTTTCTTTAATAGAAAAACCTTTCCACAGATGAATCCTATTTGTACAATAAAATTCATTTCGTTTAAGAAAGAAAAATTCATATCATCTTTTGGAAGATAAACTGCTCTTAGTAGGTTCGAAACCTCCTTTTTTGTTACAGACACATGATTTAAGGTAAAGCTTATAATTAATAAAGAACAATTGTAATGCAGATTATACACTCTATTATTAATTTTCATATGGAAAAATTGCACCACTCCAATAATCTGAGTTGTAGCTTTATGTCGTTTCTATACTCACCATTTGTGTGAATGCACCCATGCTACCGCCAACGGTTGTGGCAAAAACTGTGGCCGCCGAGGAACCATCAAGTGGTTCTTGCTTTATTTCGACTTGCTTGAGAACTTTGTGTATTTTCCCTGAAAGCAAATAAAAAGAAATGCATTTGTTGAAAAAACAAAAACTTTTTGAAAGCAACAAATTATTAAACATATTCTGGCATAATTATTTACTTCGATGTTAGTTAACCAACTAGATTGAGACGGACTGAAGTGAATTGGCTGAATGAAACAAGTGTTTTTGGGAGTATACAATCCCAAAAGATGAAGAAGATTGAAATAACACAAAATTGCTGTCACATTTAAGGCAGAAAGTAACAAAAATAAAACCGTCCACAACGAGAAATACTACAAAAAAAAACAGAAAGGAATTTGTGTGTGTAAACACCAACAGCAGAAAGTAAAAGAAATCAACAGCATTTTTAACCAAAGTAAAAAACAACAAAACAGAGAACCGGAGAGTAAAAATATATCACAAGAACGCAAAAATAATGCAGCAACAACAACAATAATACAACGAAGCCTGAAATGAATGAAATCCTCCTCTAACCTACAACACTAGTGTAACAGTAACAACAATCACATTACCCAACAGATTCACATTACACGTTGGGACGACAACGGCTGCGCCAACGTAGATGTACGCAGTCACAATTATCGTACTATAGAATTCACGGACAAGCACAGAAACACGCTTCCACACAACAGCTCTAGAAAGCTGTGTTGTAAAAGTTATAAAGAAAACAACAAACTGCCGCCTTTCAGTGGAGTAACTACTCACAGCAACAGGGATGATACATATATGAGCTACTCAGAGGGCAATTTATCTAACACCACAATACAAAAACTGTTGCAAAATGGAAAGAAGTTTGGGTGGGACTCTTTTAAAAATTACGTGTGTTTACGTATATAAATCTAAAGCTTGAATACAGCGTGGTTTACCCCTTAATATTGACAATTATAAAGAAAAGCCATTACAATATACCAAGATTTATATACAAATAAAGGGTGTAATTGAATTGCTTCTCGGGATGTATGATGATGATGGCCCGGCCCATAATCTACACGAAACAGTGACAATTTGTTGATGCACTTTTAAAAATGTTCCATTTTCGTGTTTCGGATTCTTTTTTGTTTAATATTTTAAACTCCAACGGACGGTAGAGGACTATAAGTAACCTCGTATAACTGTAAGTACCCTCTTTTGAGACCTCCTCGTTTTCAATTCCAAAAAACGCGGTTTTTAGTACACCCTAATATACAGCATACCAATAATATTCTCTTCGTACATTAGCTGTGTCCAACTTTATTTACTCATAAAACGTAATCTTATTAAAACCCGAAATCTATTGCGACGCTGATTACTTTACTAATTGTTGTACTTAAATTTTAGTGAAGACCACACTATCGAGTAATTGTCATGCAAACTCTTCAATAAAAAAAAACGCCTTAGGAACTGCTGTAAAACTGTACGTCCAATTAGTGAGTGTAAAACAAGAAAGAGCTCAACTCACGAGTAGCTTCCCCAGACCCTTCATGGGATGTAGTTGGAAAAAATGTATTTATTTTAACCTCAGGTTACCATGTGGATCAACGAGAGTTGGATAGCTGGATGGTCTGCCCGCACATAACTTAGCTACGACGAAAAAGCAATCCACGACCAACATGCGACGATGTCCGAGGCTTACATAAAAGTGTACACAGGGTGAAAGGACGCCGTCATTAATAAAGGATCTTCCCGCAAGGGGTGAAATTAGGAGACTGCAGTCGTCAGTCTAATTAGTTAGCAGTTATCTGGTCAGCGTCTATTCCAAGTTAAAATAATACAGGTAATCGCATGAGAACAGTTGATTCCATTTTGTTCTTGTCGTCAGTTGCCTGTTTCTGTCAAATTGAAATGTTTTGTTTTTGTACTTTTTGAGTTTATATATTGTTTGTATACCCATGTGTTGAATTTGACATGAGCCTAAACAAACAACAACACCCACTGCGGCTACTTGTATTTCTTTACCATGGGCTGTTTCCCTTATTAGGGGCTGTTGCTTGTCACAGTAGTGGTTCTACTCAAAACTAACTAAACTAACACTCCTATGCCAATTTGGGAGAGTCCACTATTATGGATGATGCCGTTGATGCTAGTTTCTTGAGGAAAATAGGAGGCGCATCTGTCGTGAATGTAATGATGAACTCACGCAAGCCTGTTTTGTCTGATCAACATGTCGTCACCTTAGGATTATCAAACGAAATTATTATGTCGACCAGTAGATGGTCTCGTAATGTTATTGAGTCGAGATATTGTAGCTTACACATTCTGAACAAGCAGAGAAAATGCTTCGCCCACATCCACATGTGCGCTTTCTAATTTTTCACTCACTGATTGGGACCTATAGTTTTACACCGGTTCAGAACTGTATTTTTGAGAAGTTTGTTCATGGCTAAGTGTCGCCAGCACTGTGGCCGTCGTCGAAGGAAATGTAAGGTGGTCAGAGCAGGTATCAAACCCACGTTCTCATATACAAGAGCCGCGCACACTAGCCATTGCACCACCGAAGGCCACATATGTAGCATTTAAAAAAAATCAGATTTGAAAAAAGTGGGTGAGCTATGGCCAGGACCAGCAGTGGATGGTGTTTGAAGCAAGTATCCCCCCATTAAGATCCATGGCACATGCCTGGATGCCAAACAATCCATTGAGTCATTGCGCACATTCTCAAAGTTAGTAAAGCAAAATTCCAACAAACAAATGGAAAATCGCTCGATTGGAAATGGTGTCTGTAGATGCCCGATGTTCATACAGGACAACGAGTCAAATGGTGTCTGTAGACACGAGATGTTCACACAGAAGAACGAGACACATCCTCTTCTAAAAAATCAGGTGGTGATCTCGTTTGGGTTTAGCCAGATAACCTGGCAATTTATAACAAGGCAGTTCCACAGGATGGACATGACTACTCGCGGCAACCAGATCAAGATGGAGACATGCTGATCCAGAAGACGGTTTGCCCCTTATCCGACACCGATCTAGGAAAGCTGCTTATGGTTGCGCTGCAACATACAGCTGTTAGTAATGGCACATTTGAAGAGAAAACGACGAACAGGATGTGACGGTGGTGGATAACGTTGCGAGTAGTCTAGAACTGAACGGATCCAATATTTGGTCGGTCGCATCGTAAATGTCCAATGAAGAAAAGCGATCAATATACGTCCCAACGGGAATAAACCCTGCTGTCATCAGCAACCTTCAGACGTCTTATGAACGGGTTTAAAATGAACCCGTTCAAAGTGCAAATACCTGTCTCTAATTGGGGAAGTAAGCTCAGTTTCAAGCGCAGCATAAAGGAAAGAGCAAAAAATGTGACGATAGTCCTCTTACAGGTGTAACCTTTCCTCCATGGGTAGTCTCTCCGCGTATTGCTCACTGGATGGCGAACTTTAAGCATATCCTGCGTGAATGAAAATGTCAAAACTATTATCCAGCTATGCGTCAACCAAAAGACAAGTGACTGGTTTCGACATTTTCGTTCGCATAAATGACAGCGAAAATAGTTAGTGATTCCCGATTTTGTAAACACACAACCG
This sequence comes from Phaonia tiefii, assembly GCA_963931995.1. Classification (NCBI taxonomy): domain Eukaryota; kingdom Metazoa; phylum Arthropoda; class Insecta; order Diptera; family Muscidae; genus Phaonia; species Phaonia tiefii. Next base: position 57,589,357 of record OZ008371.1, read on the forward strand.
CACAATAACAATTAAAACCAAGCGACGAACGAAAGTGAGTGACTGGTATGCGTTCGATTAGGTTTTCTTTCCAGATCGTGACTTTGGCTGCTAAGAGTTTTTAGTCCATTGTGAGAGCATGCGCCAACAAGATTGAGCGCTAGCCCCACCGGGGAAACATTTAGTATGCTCCAAAAAGCTCATGATCTTGTCTACGCCTATCTGAGATAATTCTTCCATGCGCCTAAATAGTTCGGCTGCCATAGTAGACATTTTCCTACAGGCCGGTGCTGGACGCGTGGAACAAAGATGTTCAATGGATTCTTCCTCATCGTTACACATTTTACAGTAGTCATTTGCCCTGACATTTAGTCTCGCCGCATGTGTACCAATTATATAGTGAGTGTCCCGTCAAAACTGAAACAAGCATTGAGACCTTGGGACTGGGGGCTAATTATGTAAGAACTATATCGAATCGGGTATCGAATATCGTTTTGTCGGTATTGAAGTTTGTATTTTAAACTGTTCTATGATCAGCATTATATACATCAGGTTATCTTTTGGGCGATTATAGTCAAACAAAATTAAGCCCCTGGGGGCTTTATCGTTTTGTCGGTAGTGAAGTTTAATGAACGCATGTATTTTAAATGGTAGATAAACTGTCGTTTGGACGATTATCGTCATACTCAATTAGGCCCCTGGCTAAAGCCAGAACGTGCGTCTCTTCTGTATTATCATACAAAAGAGCTCTGGCAGAATATGCTTAGAAGTCGCTAGGGGCATGCCAACTCGCTCCAACTCCTGAGGAACCTGTACGGTAGTCACCCGTCTGGCTAGCACATCCGCTCTGCAGTTTCTGCAGGGACCACAACGAAATAAATAAAATAAATTAAATCAGCTGTTATAACACAACCTGGAAAATGACTGAATCATGGAAAAATAAATAAATAGATTTTGTGCATTTTGTTTCCTTAAATTTAGAAATGTTTGTAAAGTATAAAATCATTAAAACTCGATATAAAAATTTTGGGAAATTTTACTCAAATGACATCATTAAGTTATAATTCTGGAAAAATTCTGTCTGTTCTTGTTGTTGGAATTATAGGCCTTTTAGTGATGTTGATGCTTAGGGATCTTCGATCGATACTAATTCGCACATGTGAATTGAAGAATTGAGTTTGTATATATACGATTGATGATCAGCCGATGGTATCAATTCAGGCACAGTAGTTAGGCATCTGATGATGAACTTGTCACGGAGTTCGAAACTAGTCATGCCAGTGAGTGTGTGTTGAACTGAATTGTCTCTTATTTTCCAACAAAAACCAACCATTTTTCAATTAGAAAAATGTTCATGACTTGTAAGCTTGTAGTATGAATTTCTCATACATTAACCAAAAACTAACAAAAATTGGTCATAAAAATCCATGTTCAAATAAAAATAAATAACTACCAGCAATGATTCCAGCAATATCAGCGGCTTGACGTCAAATCTCAGATGGCAAATAAGTTTAAAATAGAACATGTCAGATCTTGTATTCGGCTCAGCTGAGAACTCAGATAGTGTACTTATGCTTTTAATAATGGAACAATAGCTTGTTCCATTCATTAGGATCTAATTAGGTTTATTTATAGATTTATTTATATTTATCATTTTGGTTTGAAAGCGAAAAATGTTAAGCTTTGGTCGGAAAAAAATCTTTCGGTGTGTTGGCTCGTAAGAAAAAATATATTGTTGTTTCATAAATCAAAACAACCCGGAAAAGGTAACCAGTGTGTTTAAGCCTAACACACAACAAAAATTAAACTGGCAGCTCTGGATGAATGTGTAATTAAGCGAGTTATAATTTTTTTTTGTTTTAGTTTTTAGATGTATTCCCTCAAAAAAAAAAAGCACGCTGATCGTGGCACTTAGGAATTCACACTTTTGACTGAACAATTTTTGTCTTTCAATCAGGTAAAATGTTTGCTATTTTTTACAAAATCTATATTACCTACTATATTTTCTTATATACAAATTAAGCTGAATAAGCTGGTAATTTTTTAAATCCAATAACGGGGGCAAAATATTTTACAATACTGATTTCTTACTATTCTTTCTCTGTACTTATAGAGCATACCCAGCTTTTTACAATGCATACCCACATTTGCACAATGTATCCCAATGAGATAAAAGTCCCCAGGACCAAAAATTCTTAACACAACATTGTACCAGATAGGTACCAAAAACTGTGCCAACTGACATCTCCGAATCATCTCTCTATCGGTGTGGTAGTAGGCTAAAAGCGCCCGTGTCTTCATCAGCGTCAGCAGCAGCAGCAGTCAGTAATGACGAAAACAGAAACACACTATGCCAACGAAATATAAAGAAACAACATTCATGATTTTAGTCGGCCGCTGCTACTTCAATTCTTCGTTCATATCACATACAATAAACAGCAATAATGAGAAGAGCAGTAGCAAAACATCAAAAGTAACACTCACTCACTGACTATTTGCACGTAATTAACTTCCACACACATGCTCTTAGATGGATAGATGCAATATTCATTTTATCCACAATATAGTTAATCATAATACCATCCAATCCATTCATCCAACCATCCTATGACTTCAAAACCCACATATGAATATTAAGTATATACATATCTGTATGGAATTAAAGGAATGCAGCTTTAAAAAACAATGTGATATTTCTTAATACCTATTACTATTACACTCGTTGCTATTCGGCATATATTATTGATACGCCATATTTTCAATAGGTACTATTTATTATGAACGAGCGTGGCAAATGATTACCCTCTGCTGCTACATTTGCGCTACTCCGGCTCTGATTCTGGCCTGTGTTGTCGTCTACTCTCCTCCACTAATACTTATTTGTAAACCAACAAAAAAAAAGACAAAAACAAAAACAATAAATACAAAAACTAGGAACAAAATGAACAAGGCGAACATCAACGAATGAATAAGAAAAAAACACAGCACAGAAAAAATATCACTCACCATCATCGTAAAAACGATTTTGGCCAACAGTTTAGGGTTGTATTTTCATTGTTCTAATATTATATAGTGACTACGAACGAACAACACCGACCGATTTAACCTAGGAAAAACGAAGGCTTACAACTTAAGAAGGATGGGGTATTGGAGGAAACGATCACCAAGGGAGCGATTACATTGTTATTTCAAAAAGTTCATATTGTCCGAGTGCCTAATGTTATAATCCTATACAACTCTTGCTGAGGAGAAATTGATGTGTCCTTCAAATTCATTGGTAGCAATTGATAATTTAGAAAATATTATTGGTTGCCTTTTTTTTGCATTTATTTAGTACAATTATGACAAACATTAATCTTCCTACCATGTTTGTTTTCTAATTTTTATTTTAAATCATTAAGTCGAGCTATTCAAATCTTGTAAGAGTTAAGATAATTAACGATTATCTTCTCACGCGAAAATGCCTAAGGGTAAATCTACAAAATACAAACAAAGAAAGTTAAAATGAGGTTTCACGCTTCATTAAAAAAACACAAAACATTTTGGTATAAAGTCCGAGACAGAACACAATGAAATAATATACTAAAGAAATAAATAAGTCTATATTATGGAAACAAAATCAAAATTTAATACGATGTTTTAATAACTCGCTAGCGTCATTCTTGGACATAAGTCGATTAGTTTGAACAGTAGCAATTTTAAATGAGCACAAATTTTGGTTACTTGCTAAAGAAAACAAGTAAATATAATTGAGAACAAAAAAGCTTGCGCATTTGAACAAAACTTATAATTATCAGTTCTTATATTTTACTTAAAAAAAAAATTGTGCTTCATAATGCAAACACTATTTTCGATAGCACCTACGAACTTTATAGATTCCGATTCTTTCCATCACTACATTATTCGAAATTTATTTTTTGGTAAACTGACATCAATTTAGCGAGCAGAACACATTATCAAATATGAGCCTTAAAAAACGCTGGACAAATTATTTAATTAAATTGTCGGAACTTTAGTTTAAAATTTGCGTTGGCACCTGTCTTATAGAATATCTTCTCTGGCGTACGTCCAACAATGTACAATTTTCTAAATTTAAACATCCGATAACTCGATAACTAAGTTATCGATAAGGTGTACTATTTCTTTTTTGTTTTTTTTTAAGCGAACCACAGACTTGTCATTCGTGAGCATGGACATCAGTTATCGTTGATGTTTATTGTTGTTTGTCTTGATACCAAATAAGAATGTAATCGAAGTGGTTCGCCTCACTACAATGTTTACAAAATTGTTTGGTAATATTTTTTTCAAATTCATCAGCCACATAAAAGACTGTCGAGCCAGCTCATGCTCATGAATGACAAGTCTGTGGTTCTCTTATGAAGAAATATGGTTATGAAGAAATCAGAAATATTTATTTACGCTTTAACATCCAATATATTCAAAACTAAGCGGGATATCTAAAAATGATCTGTAAATCGTAACCTTTAAGTCTAGCTGGTGTTGATATATTTGTTCAATCAGTGTCGCTTGTCATACGTGGTATAAATGAAAGTGCAAACATTTTGTTTAATAATCAAAATGAAATTATAAAAAGATAATCGGAAGATATTTTTTTTTGTGAATCCAAAAACGATTTGCCCACTTCTTTTAATTGATTTCACTAATATTACACAACAATTGGCATTGACCGACCGACATCTAGGAACTTGTCAACAAACATGTGTTCCCCACCTAGTGAGATGTGAATTTTTGGATTTGTTTACATTTTTGAGAATTACCGATTCTCTAGGTCAGTCATATGCTCTTTGGGTAATGGTTTGGAGATTGTTAACATGAACTTAACAAGTGTGTTACCAGTGTGGTATGAATAACACACGTGTTAAATAGTTTCTAACTTTTCGTTATGAATCAGCGGTCTTTTGGAACGATGCTATTGAGAATTTGAAAATGCAAACCAAACTGGAAACTATACTCCTTTTAATAACGTGAAAAAAGTGTAAATATAATAGCATCTTAGCATATCTAATAATAAGATAGGTCTGATCTGTAATTATCTAATTAGGTCAAATCAGATCTAATTTGATTTAACTAATTATATCCAAAAATTTGTCCTGGCCAGATATAATTGGATCTAACGTGCGATATTATTAGTTTTAACGTGAGATATAATTAGGTATGGTGCGATATAAATTTATATCTAACCAAATGCCTTATTTTATCTGACGTGATATACTATAAAATACAAACAAATAGTATCCCATTACATACAATGAATGATGGGATAGAGGAGAGATTCTTACAATCAGCGAATTTCGCTCCGTTCTAGTATTATTCTCCCTAATTTGGGATCTACAGTTTTACACCTATTCCGAACTGTTTTATTAAGAGGCTTTTTCATGTCTTATTACTCGATAGTGTTGCCGTTACTAAGCAAGATGATCGTTGTTGAAAGAAATGTAAGGTGGTCAGATGGGGGATCGAACCCACGTTCTCGTGCACAAGAGCCGCGAACACAAACATTGCACCATGCAATAAAGCATTATTTAAGTCATTTTAGAAAGTACTAGACATAGTAGCGTAGGAGCTGAGTTAGATATTTAGAATCTTTTATTTAGAGGCACCCTGTTGTTACTCACAATCTGATACAAGGAGTCAAAGGAGCCTATTGGAGGCATTTTACGTTTCAAGGCCACACCGATTTGAAACATTTTTCCTACTGAGAATCTACTAAATACAGGGTGGCTCAGTCACGACTGGACAAATTTCACCAGCGTATTCCTTGGCTTATTTCATGAAAATATGTCCATCTACGACCATCCCCGTAAATGTAAGGGGGAGAAATGGCAGCGGTTTGAAAACTTTCGGATTGGTGGTCGGAGAGTACTAGGGTAAAATTGTTAAGTTCTGAACCAGTGGTCGGATTTTTTTGTTTTTAAGCTTGTAGGAAAGGCCTTTAAGAGACCTTTCAGAATCATTACAAAAAAATGGGAAAAGGCATTTTTAGCATAATTTGTGAGTAGTGCATAAATGACAGTTTTACTTTATTTTATGTACTTTACATCAAATAAATTAGCTCCACAAAAAAAAAAAAAAAAATTAATTAATTTAAATTTACTGTTTAAATAACTTAAATTAGCGTCAAATCTTGGAGTAGTACACAAATGGAAGTTTTTAATTTATTTTTTGTTCTAAGTATAAATTTTAGTTGTTATTGATATTTGTAATGCAATATATATATTTTTTTTCCAAATTACTGTTTAAATAACTTAAATTAGCGTCAAATCTTGGAGTAGTACACATATGGGAGTTTTAATTTATTTTTTTTCTAAGTATAAGTTCTAAATTGTTATTGTTATAAATATTTTATTATGTAGTAGCTCAATTGTTGTAGCACATTTAACCATAAATGGCATTACTGCTTGGTTATTGAATGAATATATTAAATTAAATAAGAACGTGACATAACCTCAATTTTCTCATCCAGATGGCAGACAACTTACATTTTTTCTATTAAAAAATAGCCCTTCCTCTTAACTTTCCAAAATTACCTAAACGAAGCCTAGAGGTCTTACCATTCCAAAGTTATGACTATTTGACTGAAATGCTAATTTTTTTTTTGACCCGAAATAACAGCACACATTTATTTTTTTTTTTGCAAATTAACACGTTTAAGATTTTATTTTATTGAAATTCTTGGCTGAAGAATCAAACGCAAAAGAAAAAAAAACATTTGATGTTAAAGGAAGTTTTCCACATCGGACATGTTTAATTCGGTCATCTTTTCTCGAACTTTCACCGCAGCTTCCTCAATGCGTGCAATTAACTGCTCACGAGTGTGGATCTGCACAGAATACACACAATCTTTAATGTAGCCCCACAAAAAGATCTCAAGTGGTGTGAGATCTGGAGATCGTAGCGGCCAGGCGATTGGTCCGAAGAATTCATTGGTGTTAAGCCAATCCCGCACAATAAGCCCGTAATGCGCGCACCATCTTGTTGGTAGAAAACATGATTTCGTACCGCAAGGGGTACTTCCTTGAGGATTTCTGGCATGACTTCTTGCAAAAACGCCAAATAATTTTGTAAATTTAACCTGGGCGGAAGTACTTTTGGCCTAATCAAGGTGTCGATGATTCCAGCCCAAACGTTGACGTCAAATGTTGACGTGTTTGATTCTTCAGCCAAAATTCTCAGTAAAATAAAATCTTAAACGTGTTAATTACAATAAATATGTGCCGTTATTTCGCTTCCAAAAAAAAATTGCATTTCAGTCAAATAGTCATAACTTTGGAACGGTAAGACCTCCGGGCTTCGTTTAGGTAATTTTGGAAAGGTAAGAGGTAGAGCTATAGAGAGAAACATAAGTTATCTGCCATCAGGATGAGAAAATTGAGGTTATGTGCACGTTCTTATGTATTTTTTTCCAAATTTTTTGTTAAAGCTCCGTATCTCGGCGTATTCACTTTTTTAATTTTTTAATGATTCTGAAAGGTTTCTTAAATGCCTTTCCATTAAGCCCAAAAACAAACAAAATCCGAACACTGGTTCAGAACTGCGCAATAAATTTAAGAAAGGAGTCATTCAGGTAATTTGAATCTATACTACTCTTTAATTTACGGTTTTATTTAATTTTTTGTTCATTTTGGAATTTTGATTATGTTTTGTATTTTTTTTTAAGATGCCAATTTCTTTGAACATGATCTCTTTTTTATTTATTGTATATTTGTACCTAAGTCTTTGCATTAATTTCTTCTTTATAGAGGATAATTTATGTTCCTATGTTAAAGTTTTTTTTTGTCAAATATGTTATCTGAACAATTCAAAATCATGTGCTATAATTATAAGATTTAATCTTGTTGTGCAGGATATACACAAATAAATATGAAATATGAAATTTTACCCTAGTACCCTCCGACCACCAATCCGAAAATTTTCAAACCGCTACCATTTCGCCCCCTTGCATTTTCGGGGATGGTCGTAGATGGACATATTTTCATGAAATTACTAAATACTATTTTTAGTAAAAGAAGAGAAAACAATAAAACTACCTGGTCCAAAAATATTAACAGTTAACGAAGATGGTGACATGATGTTGCAAAACGTGGACCTTTCTGTGGAAATGCATTTATGTTAATATTTTTACGGAACCGTGAGATTAAACTTGTCATTATTGGAAAGCCTATTGAAGTACACCAATGATACATTAACCTATTGTGAGCCAACTCAAGAGCTCAACAATTTATATTTTGTGAAGTTAAAATAAAATTAAAACAGTATTTTGCTGTTGCATTTTTTGAAATCCATTGTATTACAAATGTCGTTTATTTTGTTATTTTTATCAATCTCAACTAGCAAAATATCAAATACAACCGATTATGAAGAAGACCCCTAATATATTTATTTCAATAAACGATCCTTTGGCCATACGTACATGGTTACAAATTTCTACAAAACATTCTTTCATTACCTAAACAACAGCTTTTATGTAATTCAAAATTACCCAAAAATTAAATCATTATTTAAAAAAAGAAAATCATTTAAAAGTTAAAATGTTGGATTTGTGTACCTAAAGTTTGCTATTAATATATATTATTATATTTGTCATTTCCTGTATGGCAGTAAAAATAAGATAATGAGCTACAACTAAAAAAAAGATCTACATGAAAACTTGGGTCAGTAAAAATAGTGTCTAGAAAAGTTAGCTTACGTTCCTATAAAAAAAAGTGATTAGTTAGTTCCCTTTTTAGTATTTTTCTAACTAATGTTTCTGGCGGAAAACTTGTTTTGCAACATGTCTTAATTAAGTTTTATTGTTGGAAAGTTTAATAGAAAGTTTAATAAATAATATAAACAATATTATTACTTAGTGAAGATGTACATTAGTTTTGTTTCTGTCTCGTTTTTTATAGAAAATTCTTCCACTGCCATATTTTAATAGCAAACTTTACCTTGTACAACCATCGAACTTCTAAAACTTTTAAACATTAGAAATATAGTTGGGTAGTTCATGAACCATGTAGTTAATTCACGGTGACCAAATAACACCTACATAATGCATATGGGCATTTCCACAGAAAGGTCCACCTTTTCTCACATCACGTCACACTCGTTAATTGCTTATATTTTAAGACCAGTTAGTTAGATTGTTTTTTCATCTGTTATTAAATATAGAGCTTCTTACATTCTGTATTTAGTAAAAGAATAGAAAACAATCGAACTTCATGTTCCTAAAATATAAACAATTTACGATGGTGACGTGATGCGACATAGGGTGTCACTTTCTGTGGAAATGCCCATATGTGCTATGTGGCGAGTATGTTCGTGATTGTTATGTCCGGGCACCTTAAATGAAAGAGTTCGACACAAGCCTAATTAGAAAGCGTTTAAGATTTGATGCCTTTTTTAAAGCTACAATAGTAGAGTAAACTCTTTCAGTTTATATTTATGAAAAAACATGATATTATTCTCTATTTTTGAATGTTATTTTTCGTTAATCTTCTTAACAAATTAGCAAAATAGTTTTTTGTTTCAGTTTAACCTTCTACAGCAACAAATCGCATTTATTTATTTTTTGTAAAATGAACAACACCAGCAACAGTGTAGCAACAACAATATCGCCACCACCATTACTTCCAGTCATCCATCCACCAATCGTTTGTGTGCGATAGACAGCCTCCAGAGAGAACAACATCAAGAAATGTGGCCGAAGACTTTTTTAGAAGCAAAAAAATGTTATCTTTTATACACTACTTTTCTTTCCTTAGTCTTCGTAATTTCATGCGCATTTGTTATCTTGTAGTTTACATCTATTAAATCGAAATGAATGAATATGAAAAATAAATGTTGTATTTCAAGCTAAACATTTCATAACTACTAACAACTGCCGATGACCAGTGCCACTGATGCCGACGCGGCTGACTACTCTACCCAAATCAACCAACAACTCTTGTCAGTAAAAAGAGTCGAGCACCAACAACCACTACCATTTCAAAAGAAGAAATAAAAAACAAAACACTAAAAATATTTTTAGAAAAGCGAACAATTAACGAAACGTCAAACAAATACATTTTTTCACTTTTTTATTTCTTGATTCAGCAAAGTGGGAAGAAGAGGGCTAAATAGCTAATTTGATTGAAAATATCGTCAAGTGTCTCTAGCAAATTAGGAGAGAACAATAAACAATAAGTCGTCATATAGAGTGGTTAAAATAGAGACGATAGAGAAGTCTTAAAGAGTGTGGGTATAATGAATATATTAAAAAGGAAGTTTTGTTTTATTAGGCATGAACCCAACCGGTAGATCCTAGCAACATATAACCTCATATACCCATTTGTTATAATGTTGTTACAACCCCTTTAACAGATGTTAGTAACTTAAAATCAATTCTATACCTCATATAGAATAAAATTCTATCCAAAGTTCACTTTTACGCCGCTGAAATATCAAACCGAATAAATAGTCCTCACAATGTTCTAAAATCTAGATTTAATGATTTTTGATATTCAACGGTGGTCAGAGAACAGTTCCATCTATAATTTCATTCGACAACACCGCGTGCTACGTTTAATTTAGATCTATGTACATGTGTATAACACTTCAGATAACGTCGGTCTGTTGCAGCACGACCAGCGCAGAATTAAGGTTAATGACCTTTAATAAACTGTTATAACAATGAAAGCTGAATTTATCTGTTATATAGTACAACTTGAAGAAAGGTTTATATTGGAAGTAGCAGAATTAAGGTTAATTACCTTCAATAAACTGTTATAACTATGAAAGCTTAAATTATCTGCTATATAGAACCTGTTGTATAGGGGTTAGCTATTCTTTATAATAAAGCTAAAATAAACATCAAATGTCGTCTAATAAAAATAATATTTGCCGGCACGCCCCGCAGAATATGTAATAATGAGGACGAGTGTAGATATGGGACTATCAGGAAAGTTAATTCTCAAATTGTTTGTAAGAGCGGGGGTACTAAACCGAGACGGCTATCGTTAGAACAATATGAATGGATGAGCAGATGAAGGAATAAACGAACTGTGATCGTTTAAAGCAATATGCAGTAAAACCTCACGAATTCCTATCAAATTTTCTTGACGTTTCGCAATTTTTTGGAGTATTGATACATTGTTTCTGAAAGACTTACGAAACGGGGAAAGGCGACGATATTGCGGAAAGCTGCAATGCAAAATTTCGGAATACTTAGGAGTTATTGGTTACCAAGTTATTTCTGATACCAAGTCCACGTATTTTCATAATTTCTTTGTTTGGTTGAGACCCTAAATCTACTCTCGTACAGGTACTTTATATCGAGTTGCACCCCATTTCTTGATTTTTTCACTTTCCTCACATTTTAATTTGAAATCATTGAAAACTTTTGGTATTTTTTGTGTTATTTGTATGAAATGTATTTATCTATGCAAAATACTAGAAATATTTGCAAAAAAAAAACAAATCGAGTAAAATATGGCATTGGACCCATGGGGCCCCTAGGATGCAAAAAAAACGGGTGCACCTAGGTACATCTACGAACAAGGAAGTGTGGGTACTCAAATTAAAGGTATTCTCCTTGCGTATTTGTTCGAATATATATTTCGGATGTTCGGCGTCTGTGGATATTATTATACCGGGTCAGGTGAAATAACAAACTCCAAAATCGCGCGATTTTTCTAAAAAAAAAAAATTACTTTATTTTAAAAATGGCCAACTTTTCCCCTTGTGAAGATCCGTAATCGGGAAAATTTTTCGAACACATTTATATTATTTTTTATTTGGATATATGTATGCATGTATATACGACCAAATTCGCGAGAATATCTTTAATTTTAGTACCCACACTTGCAGTGTGCGCGGCTCTTGTGTATGAAAACATGGGTTCTCTCCCTGCTCTGACCACCTCAAATTTCTTTCGACGGCGGTCACCTCGCATAATGACGGTGACACTATCGAGTACATAACCATGAAAAAGCTTCTCAAAATACCGTTCGGAACCCGAGTAAAACTGTAGGTCCCAATCAGTGAGTGAAAAATTAGAACGCGCACAGCTCGCTGGTTGTGAGAAGCTCTCCCTAATCCCTTCATGGGATGTAACGGGAAACCATTTATTTTTACTTGCTTGTTCGTAAATGTACCTAGGTGCACCCATTTTTTGGATTCTAGGGGACCCATGGGTCCGATCGTTAAAATTTTTTTTCGATTTTGTACTTCCTATATTTTACTCGATTTTTTTTGTTCCCGAGCCGGGCCGGACCAGGTGCATTTCAGGCTTCTTCTTTTTTTGGTTTCTCTTAGGTCACAACATTGTTTCCAAAAATTGTGTCTAGGAATTTTTTTTTACCAGTTTTTGTTTGAAAAATTTTTTTTTGAGAGTTTCTGGCAACACTGCATGGATGTGACCAAAAAAACTTGTGCATTTGAACCATGGTACAAATATAATGGTAGATGCAGTACAACAAATAGAACAAGCAAAAAACAAGAGGCATTTTGTTTTTGCTCAGTGCCTGTAGTGTCAACTAGGGGTGCTAAGCAGGATTGATTTTAAAAAATCCCGGGATTTCGAGATTTGGCGGGATCCCGGGAATCTATTTTTAAACTTTTTTGGGAACAGGTCTATTTTACGGCTTACACTCCAAAAAACAGCAACAAACAAAAAATTTTAAATAAAATGAGAAGGTTATGGTGTTAAGGTAACGTGTAAAGCCGTTGATATCTTTTTTTTTTAAATATATAAAATAATTCAAAACAAACTCATAAAATATTGTAGCACAGTTCGATGTCGCTTAGTTATCGAGGGTTAAAATTCCATCTGTACCTTAAGTCGATGTGTGGCAAAATCGGAAAAATCACTCGATAGCTACTCTTAAAAAAAATTATTTTCTTGGATGGTTACCATAACCAATCTCATGGTTACTGTACGCACAAAAGTGGACTTGTATGGACTTACATACATCCCTCGAAAAAAAGAAAATGACACCACGGAATTCATGACACAAATACGTTTCGTTGAAGTACCCACACTAATCCATACCCAAATGTCCCGGGGTGTGACGGTTTTTTGGACCCTGTCGGCCCCATAGGTCCCTGCGACGGCTAATTTTCAATTTTCTCACATTCTTTAATATTTCTTTAATTTTGGTTTTTTTTTTTAAAAATTTTTTTTTTGCCTGCCCCTGGTCCTGAACTTCAGCCGTTTTTAGTTTTACATTCTTCAAAATTAATAATAATCCCGAAAAATGCAGGGATTTATTTATTAAAATCCCGGTTTACACAAATTTACACAAAGTTACACAAAAGCGTTTCTTTACTCCAAAATTGTGTAAATGAGAGAGATTTTTTTTTCTCTTAACGTCAAAATGCGTTTCTCTTTTACCCAAATTTACACAGACTTTTTCTTCGGGTAAGTTTGTGTAAAGTGATAAACAATCAGCTGTTTGAAACGTCAAAATAAGAACATATGTATTATTTGTGAAAAAAATAACACAAGTGAAATAAAATTATTGAATTTACAATTTTATTAACTTGAAAAGTGATTGCTTTGAGTGTGCTTATTTAAAGAAGATGTTAAGTGTGCAAATGAACAGTGAAAATTAACATGATATGCAAGATTTGTTGTCAAGCAATGTTTTGTGTTTTGACATTTGTTTGCGTGTAAGAAAAGTGTTTTTTTGCGTTTCTTTACGTTTGTGTAATTTTGAGTATTTGACAGTGAATTTTGCTTTTACTCTCATTTACACGCACTTTACACAAAAAGTAAAGAAACAAACCTAATGAAAATGTAAACAAAATTGGAAATAATGCCATTTAGAAAATGAGCGTGTTTTATTTGATATTTTGAAAGTGTTTAAGTGTAAAAATTAAGACGTTTTTGTGTGATTTCAAAAATAGCAGTTGTAGGCAGTTGTTGTTGTTGTAGGCAATTGTACTTGTGTTGTAGGTTGCAGACAAAACAAATGTAAACAAACTTTAACATAAGAGAAATACTTACTCATATTCCCTCCAGAAAAATGTTCAAATCAGATAGGCTAGTCCTTGTACCATTTATTTGTACCATGAGATTTGAACAAATCTCATTACTTTCAGTTCTTGTTTTGTTTATTTTTAAAAAATTGTGGTTTCAAAATTCAATCACTATTTAGATAGCATTTGCGTAATTTATCGTTGCTATTTCCGCCACTGTTATGGTTGAACTAGTAGATGTTGCGGTATTAGAACAGCAGAAGTTGCTTTCTTATGGCCCTAACTGTCAAACGCAATGTATTTCATTATTCCACTGTTTTTTCTTTTTTTTTTGTTCGGATTTATTTGTCATGAAACAAAAACAATATTAATTTTGTTGGTGCCCATAATTACGACAAATCCTACTACTGCAACCTCTACTACTTTAGTCATGATCACTTCTTGCATCGGTTTAACAAGCTAGAGAGCACATTATTAACAACGAGCGTGCTCATGCTCAAAACTGACTAATGTGGGGTTGGCTTCTACATCCCGATATCTCAGCAAAGTTCTCGATTCTTTTTTTTAATTTAATTATACGCTGTTCTAAAAAATAAGTTTATCGTATCGAGGCTCATGGAATACCATACCCTTTCCCCTCTATACACCACAATTATCTATTTATCCATACATCTGGTATAAAAGCCACCATACACAAATAGAATTCTTCCACTAAAAATTTACTTTTGCAATAGCCTAGTGGGGTTTCCCGAGCATAGGATTGGCAATACTGATTGTCAGGAGAAGCAAGAAATAGAGAACAATAACGAACGACAATGACAACTTCAGTACAGAAATGAAACAAGAATAAATTGCAACAAAAATTATCTGTCAATCTCAACAAAACAAGAATTAGACCACCACATGCGTTAATGATCAATGTTGGTGAGAGAAAAAAATTAAGGGATTAAACATCCAAGGGATCAGTTTTAATGCTAGGACGAGTATAATGTCCGCTTACTTACAGTGAGCGGTATTTGTGGTACTCACCATTCTCATCCTGAAAAAAATAGTTTATTTCACCTGTCGTAGTGCCAGGGGTTGACGAGGCTGCCGCAGTAGATGAGTGCGCCATTTTTGTGGTACTTTTGTTACAGCTTTCTTTGTATGATGGACCTTGCTGGTGGTGGCGCTGCTGCTAAGTTTATTAATAAACAAATTATGGAATTGCGTACGGCTTTGACGAAACTGTGTGCTGTTGCGGTGAATGAATTTGGGAAGTTGTTCGCTCTCTTTCTACATATATCTCTTCCTCTCTTATTACTCTCAAAGTACTAGGCTGTGTTGTGTTTGTTGTTTGTTCGTTTCGCTAAAAACAACAACAAATTAATCAAATATATTTCCGAAGAAGCACCTTATCATACACAACCATCCAGCACACACGCTAGAGTAGTGGTTATGAATGTAATAAAAGGTGGATAACTAACATTTAGAAGAGTGGGAACAAAAAAAAAGAGCGCTTAAGAGACCTTTTCGATTAACAATTGTAATATTTCGTTTTAAGATGACGTTTGTTATTTTTTGCTTAGACGGAGACATGAGACTTTCAAACCCGCTCACTCATGGGTCCCACTTTAAGGTCCCGTCCTTTATGGCCACGACATTTTAGAACTTCTCACACATTTGGAAAGCGAAACTACACCTCGGTTTTATCTATTTTCAACTTAAACCACAGGCATTTCTTATCATTTTTTTTATGCACTTCTTTTTTGCCTTTGACGACGACCAACGACTAGTGCTGAGTTGAGTGGAAAAAATGTCTTACTTTTTGTTTTATATCATTGCCTTTTCATTACTTATTTTCTAATGCAAATTTCACGAATTTCTTTTCTAGTTTCATATCGTTTTATAATTGCAAATCATAGCTGATAGAATCACCAATCATTTCATTAAAAATTCCTTTTCCATTCCCGTATTAAAACTTTAAGAAATCTGCACTTTATTTTTACGAGTCAAAATGGCGAGAAAAGGAATTTCCAATTCCAGCGTTTTGTAGTTTTTTTTTCTGTCGTTTTCGTTTCTACACCACACACACCGAAAAAAATACGAATTTTCACAGGCCGCTTAGGGGCACTAAATCTCAACCGATTTTTATCATTTCAACGGCAAAAAATTGCGAAAAATTGAAATTTTCCAATGATGTAAAAATTGTGAAAATCGGCTGGGTTTGAGACCATTAAAAGGGGTATCAAAATTTTCTTAGAATTTACCAAATGCGTCGTGTTGGACTAAAATGAGCGAGCAAATGACCCGAATGTGGCTCAGCTGATTTACCGCGCGCCAAACAGGCATCGTACAATGATGCCAATAACGCGAACAAACAGACGAAGCCATAACGGCACAACAAATTGTTCACAAAAATCAATTTTAACGTGACAAATTTACCCACAATATATAACTAATGGAAAATTATTGTAATTTATCTACATTTTCTATGTTTTGCTGCACTTAGTATGACCAATTAAATAAATTCGAGCTATATAACACGCAAGCTTTGCTCAAAACCCGCTACGAAACGTACATTGTTATTTTTGTTTTCCTTCTCATACAATTTGACAGAAAAAGTCTGTTGTCAGTGTTGCCATATTAGGGCAACATCCAACTAAAATTCAAACAATTCTTTGAATATCATTAATGTTTACGTATTAATTTATGTTTTATTGAAATATTCACACATTCTAAGACATTATTTGTTGTTGCAAATATCTACGATTGGTATTTGCATTTAAATTTTGGTTTTCTTACAATAGTAATAAACACCGTCAATTATAACGTCAATATGGCCCTTTACAGTGGGTACTTTCTACAAACTCCAGGTATAAAAACGTTTGTTCAACGAAATTTGGGACCGTAATAGAGCGTTTACATGCACTCTTTTATCATGATAATGTCGTGATTATCATTCGACAGCAAAAAGGTGTTTACATGCATTTTTACTCGATTTAGTTTTGAAATTTATGTATACCAGGTGATGGCATTTGGATTTGTATTCGTATCATACAATTCTGTCAGTCAGTGACTTTTTCTGTATCTTTATTTGTAGAAATAACTTTATATTTAATTAAAGATATTTTTAGGTGGAATTTACTTAGTCCCCTTTTCCACTGGCAAATATTTATTTGCTAAATTTTGCGAATCAAAATACAAAAGAACGAAAGAAGCGTCAAAACTGTTTACATTTTAAAGAATTTTCCTAGGAAGTATAAAAATAATTTAAAATCGGTTTAAGAATGATAATTTATAAATTAAATTTCATTTGTTTACTTTAAACAATCACTACAACCAACAGGTTTGTAAACAAAAACCGACTGTGTCAGTAAACACGAATGGGTTAAAAACGACATGTCAAATAAATTTGTTTCAGCGAAAAGAACAAAGCAGACTTTGCGAGTACAGCAAATACTGAACTGACAAAGATTTGTTTCTCTTCCTCCCATCCCTCTCGCCCACAAACTCAAGAATTTGCAAAGAAATATTTGTTAGTGGAAAAGGGGACTTAGCAGTTCTTGAAATTGTGTTAGTAGTTAGACAATAAAGAAAGATAGTAAAATCAGCTGATCATATAGCACTACCTCTTATATCAATCATTTGGTATGTGTTGTCTTCAATGTACATGTTCAGTGAAGTAGGTTTCCTTTGTATTCCCATTTTCATTTCATGTTCACACCGTCTCATACTGAAATGGCGTAAACAACTCTGCGGTTGAAATGATTTGTGACATGATAATAACATTATCGAGATAAATTTACTCGTTCTTGGGTACAAAAATGTATGCGAAATCATTTGATAATAGAGTGATTTGTCGATTATCGAGTCGATATGCAAGACGGAGCATGTAAACGCCCTATAATATCGTGTTTACATGCACCATGGTACAAACAATTGGTAAAAGCACTAGCACAGCTGATTTGACCTTTTTTCTGTAGTGAGTATGATTGAATTTTTCTCTTATGTCAAAGTTTGTTTACATTTCTTTGTCCGCAACCACCGCCTGCCAGCAACTGCTGATTTGGTAATGTTTTCTCGGTAAAAATCACATAGAAATCGCTTTAATTTTCACACTTAAACACTTTCAAAATATCAACTAAAAACCAATAACTCTCTAAATGGCGCTTTTTCCAATTTTGTTTACATTTTTATCAATTTTCAATCAGCTGACGTGACACAATACAGACACTGACCAAAAAAAAAATGCCTGTTGTTATTGGCTTGTTGTATTTGTTGTCGGACTGTATCTACCATTATATTTGTACCATGACATGCACTCTTTTATCATGACAATGTAGTGATTATCATTCTACGGCAAAAAGGTGTTTACATGAATTTTTACTCGATTTAATTAGACATTTTTGAATTTCATGATGCCATTATGGAATTATACCAGGTGATGGCATGAGGATTTGTATGTATTAGGGTACCCATTTAATCGCGATTGCGAACAAAACGCAATCAAATTATTCGATTAATCGATTATTCGAATAAAATAAAGCAAAAAACAAGAAAACAGTGTTCAAACATTGAACAAGGCAAATTTATTAAATCAAAACAAATCTTAGCAAAAGCAACTTCATTATATACAATATATGTAGGTACAATTCATAAATCGTAGTTGCTGAAACATGACTGAATTGTTACAAAGTCAAAATTAAGAAAATCCCAAAGTTTGAACCCAAAAGTGCCACGCCTTCGGGTACCTCCCATAAAAGGCTAGGGTGGGCTCTGAAACTATATCACACTATAACACCCTATTGGATTGATTAATTTTGACCAAATTTTGCAAAATGTAATTTTCTGACTATTATCCTTATTGTACACAGTTTGAGCAGAATCTGACCAGGATTTTTAATACAAGTGGGTCTTGAAATTTCACCTGACAATTACGCCTAATTTACTGAAATCACCAATTTTGAGACAATTTTTTTTATTTATGTTTATGAGCCAAAGCACTGCGCTTTCTCTCAAAAAACTATCAAATCTGTTCGAAATGTGTGTAAAGTTATGAAATTTGATCGCAAATTGTTGTCATATGAGTTGCCACATTGTATGAGTGTTTCAAGGCGGACTGCTTGCCACAAACACGTACTTATATTTTATTAATCGATTAATCGCACTGTTCGGTTAATATTATAACACGATTTATCGATTAGCAGAATAATGATTAATTGCATTGTTACCCAAGTATGTATTAGTATCATTCAATTTTGTTAGTCAGTCATTTTTTTCAATTTCTTTATGTGTAGTAATAACTTTCATTTAATTAAAGATATTTTCAGGTGGAATTTATTTAGAATTTCGTGCAATTTTGTTAGTATTTAGAAAATAAAGACAGAAAGCACTGTCAGCTCTTATATTAATCATGTTTGCATGAGTTGTCAATAATGTACATGTTCAGTGAAGTACGCTTCCATTACATTCCCATTTCTGTTTCATGTTCACTTAATTCCATACTGAAGGTGTGTATACAAATCTGCGGTTGAAAATATTTGTGACACGATAATAACATTATCGAAATGTATGAGAATTCATATGATAAAGGAGTGATTTGTCGATTATCAAACCGATCCGCAAGATCGAGTGCATGTAAACGCCCTATAATAGCGTGTTAAGGGGTGCATGTAAACGCCCTCTAATAGCGTGTGGATTAAAGGTGTCCTTATATGTAGGGAGAAATTGAAACACGTTTCGATTCCAAAAACTAGGACGGATTTTTTTTCCATTTGGTCTAAGAGTAAAAGAAACACCAGTTTGGAGTTGATCGAAAATCGTTTGACCGCCGCCCAAGGCCATTCAAAGTGAAAATAGTAGTTTCAAGGCGGATTTTTTTTGTTTTTTTAATTAATTTAAATTAAGACCACTGAAACGATTATTTACAATTATTTCCTACTGTTTTTCCGTTTCTACATCAAATTACCTTTCCAACGAGCTATTGACGAAGAAAATCGGACAAAATTTGTGAAACTTACAGCGTAAAACGTAAAAGAAAATTTTTATTATTTCAATTAGCCAAAGTTAAATTATCCAAATAATTAGTTTTCAAACCAATATTACTAAAATTATAAATTTAAATAAATTTTGAAGCATTATTATATTAGTAATCAAAATAATTTTTAAACTAAACAAGATTTATGATAATTCGGATGCTTTTTTCGGTAGTTTTCGATAGCTTGGAACAAAAACTGCTTCCCCTCTTCATCGTTTGTGAGTACTCGATTGAAGTCTTTCATGAATTTAACGCCTCGTTCGGCAACATCATTATCGACAAATAAATTTCGGCAAAATTCAAGCCCTTTTTGAAATTCTGCATTGCAAGCCCATGTCGACGGGTCAGAATCCAAAAATCCTGCCGATATATCGAATCGAACGAAAAACATTTTAGTTTTGATTGACACAAAATCACTGAGATTATACTGGGATATATTTTCTGGGTGCAATAACTTTCGGCCATCAATCAACATAACAGCAGGAGTCTCCGATGTCAAACGACCAATCATTGCTCTCTTTTCTTCCAATGGAACACTTGAGTCGAAAAACGCCAAGGCCACAGCCTCGTGTGACAGATACCACAGATGCGTTCCCATTTTTTCCACTATCTTGGCAGATAATGGTGCGTCGATCTGTGCATATCTGATGCAGTCCTTCATAAAATTTATGTCTTGATTCGGACTTGCGATAGCGTTTGTGCATCCAAACCAAGCCCTGACGTACAATCGTATTATGAAAATACACACATCGCGAATACCATTCCATTGGACTTTTGATACTTGAAACTGTTCGCGGAACAGAAAGATTTTCAGATCGTATTGATGGCGGCATGGTAAAGGCATGAGTTCGAGGCCAGAAAATGACTGCAATAGATTACAAGCGCCGTTGTGAATGCCAGTGTTGCTTGAAGTGGTATCAAATGCCATTGCCTTTACTCGATCTATCAAATTCCACTCCATTAGCAACCCGTGAACTGCTATGGCAATGTTCTCGCCAGTGGAAGACTCGAGTTTCGGAGCGCCAAGAAATTTCGAAGTGCCATTGAAACTCACGAGGACGGCTATTCGCTCGACTTTCTCTCTACCTGTGATGTCGGGCAGCATTTTACCATCCCAATGAACTACTACCGACTGGTTACCGCTTAACTAAGTTATTTAAAAATAATAAAGTAAAATTACCCATTAACCAAGTACATACTACTATAACGAACTAAATTTAATTTACGTTTTCGATGAATTCAGCTTGAATTTTACGGCTCTCATCTTCACGGTATGCTATTCGTTGACGGCGGACACTCGAACGATTTATGACAAGCTCTTCCACGCTGCAGTTCAATAATCCAACGGAAAATAATGCTTTAGCCATAGCGATCAAAACGTGAATTGACATCCCATCAGTTATCTTCGCTTGATCAAGAGCGCCTGCAAGTCGCGCATCAATGAAATGCTTCCGTCCTCTTTTTACGACTGGAAGATCCTCCATGTGAGTACTTTCTCTCAGTGCAACGTCACTTGGAACGTGAAAATCAGCTTCGGGCTCGTCAACTTCGTCAGCAGGGAGAGTCGCGTCGATTGCCTGCATCATTTCATCATATTTTCTTTTTCTATTGTCTTCTGCTTCCTTGCGAATCTCTGTTCTTTGTTCACGATGTGTCAATACCACATCAACGCCAATCATTGATCCCGGCCGACCCTTCTGTCTTTGCAGTAACAAGAAAGCACGATCTTCTTCGTTTCTCATTTTGTTGAGGGCATCTGCGTGAGCGAAGTCAAATAAATCGTCCAAACCATCCACGAACGAATCTTCTGCTCGTTTTTGTGTTTCAGTGTCTCTGTCGGCATGCTTCCTAATTCCGTCCCAAGTGTTGTACATTTTTTAAATTTTTTCAATGCACCACGACTCTTGACTCATGTTAATACGTGCTTTTTGCCAAAACAACTGAACTTCTCGCAACACCATTCTGGCACTTTCTCTTTTGTTCAATCGACGAAAACGCATATGAAAAAATAAAACTTGAAGCACTTGTCTTTTGGATGGAAGTTTGGCGCCGACGATTTGGTGTTCAACTCTCCCAACCAAGAAAATATTTCGCTTTGATTCATCAGCACTTCGAGTTGTTAGGGCGCCAGACATTATAAATGAATTGAAATCAAATGCAAATGCACAACAAACGCTCGGATTCACACTGAATGTATTGTACGATTCAAAGAGACAAATAAATTATTCACGTTCTACACTCTACTGTTATGAATTCGACTGTCACGCGATGGGTGCGGCTTAAAGGTGTTCACGATAAAGTACTATTAGGTAGTATTCACCACTCTCCTAAATAACAAACGCTGTAAGTTTCACAAATTTTGTCCGATTTTCTTCGTCAATAGCTCGTTGGAAAGGTAATTTGATGTAGAAACGGAAAAACAGTAGGAAATAATTGTAAATAATCGTTTCAGTGGTCTTAATTTAAATTAATTAAAAAAACAAAAAAAATCCCCCTTGAAACTACTATTTTCACTTTGAATGGCCTTGGGCGGCGGTCAAACGATTTTTGATCAGCTCCAAACTGGTGTTCCTTTTACTCTTAGACCAAATGAAAAAAAAACCGCCCTAGTTTTTGGAATCGATCAAACTTGAAATATAAGGACACCTTTAGTGTGGATACGTTGATCGACTTCAAGTTGACATCAACTTCGATTGTTTCACATCAACTGCTATTTTGCCCTTATAGGGCGTTTACATGCACTAGATCTTGCAGATCGATTCGATAATCGACAAATCACACTATAATCATATGATTTCTTATAAATTTTTTCTACCCAAGATCGAGTACATTTACCTCGATAATACCCCTGATACACATGTAGTATAGAAACCATGGTATGTATACTATGGTGCTACATACTACAATATAGTGACACACATGTAGTATATATAGAATGTGGTTTCATTTGACATTTGATCATATGGTATGAAAATCTGATCATATGTCATTAAAAATGAATAAAGAAAAGAAGAGAAAAATTTTGCTTGCTGTAATGAATAATTATAACAAAATTTTTTATTTTGTGAGAAAGAAAAACATATGTTTGCGGGATGCTCTTATTATGTACAATCCCGAGAACATTACTTTTGGACGTCTTAGACATTTTAATTAATTTGCAAATGACAGCTGATCAAATGTTTCAAAATTAATTTTTATTTTGGGAAGTGTTTGGATTTTTTTTTATTTTTAGGTGTGTTCAATACAATACAACATTTATACTACGTACATGAACGTAGTATACATACCAGTTTGTACGCTGGTTTAATGGTGGTATAGGTTGACACACATGTGGTATACAATGCCAGTATGGTATGTGTATCAGGGGTATAATGTTATTATCATGTCGCAAATCGTTTCAACCGCAGAGTTGTATACGTACTTTCAGTATGAGACTGTGTGAAAATGAAACGGTAATGGGAATTTAGAGGAAACGCACTCAGCTGAACATGTACATTAATGACAACACATACAAAATGATTGATATAAGAGGGAGTGTTACAGGAACAGCTGATTTTACTTTCTTTCTTTGTTTTATAAATACTTACAAAATTGCGAGAAATTCCAAATAAATTCTTCACAAAAATTTTGTTAATTAAATAAAAAGTTATTTTTACAAAAAAAAAGTAGAAAAAATAGCTGACTGACAGAATTGTATGATACTTATTCATACAAATCTTCCTGCCTGGTGTAATTCCATAATGCCATCATGAAATACAAAAATGTCAAAACTAAATGCATGTAAACATCTTTTTGCCATAGAATGATAATCACGACATTATCATGATAAAAGAGTGCATATAAACGCGCTATTACACTCTCAAACTAATTGATGTAACTTCATTTTCTTGTCAGATTTCGACATGAATGGTGGTGAGCGCACTGCGAACATATCACCAATTTTGCAAATATATTCTTTAAATATTTATAAATCATATTTATTTAGATACTATTTTTCCGATAGCGTTTATTATTATTTATTTTTTTTATGGTTCATTTATTTACATTTTGCCGATAATGTTGCCTCATGAACGTTTCTCATCGAAATGCGTATGAAAGTTGATGAATATTCCCCTAATAGGGTGTTTGTATGCACTCGATCTTGCAGATCGACTCGATAATCGACAAATCACTCTATTATCATGTGATTTTTCATACAGTTTTGTACCCAAGATTGAGTAAATTTACCTCGATAATGTTATAGCGCGTTTATATGCACTCTTTTAGTATGATAATGTTATTATACGGAAAACAGGTGTTTACATGCAGTTTTACTCGATTTAGTTTGACATTTATGTATTTTATGTTGCCATTACTGAATTATACCAGGTGATGGCAGGAGGATTTGTATATGTTACTATCATTCAATTCTGTCAGTCAGTTACTTTTTCTATATCTTTATGTGTAGAAATTACTTTTTATTTACTTATTAAACATATTTTTATGTGGAATTTATTTAGAATTTCTGGAAATTTTGTTAGTATTTAGAAAATAAAGAAAGATATTAAAATCAGATGATCATATAACACTACCTCTTATATCAATCATTTGGTATGAGTTGTCATGAATGTACATGTTCAGTGAAGTAGGTTTCCTTTGTATTCCCATTTTCATTTCATGTTCACACCGTCTCATACTGAAATTGCGCATACAACTCAGCGGTTGAAATGATTTGTGACGAGAATTAAAATTTATATTGTTTATTATTTATTTGATAGCGTCAGTTGATAGCTAGAATTTCACCTTGCTCATGGTGCAGTAGGTACTTGGACTTTATATTCGCTGAGTTCATCGAGATATATAAACATATATACCTCGTTTATACGACATTTATCGCAATATCCCCATGTTCCTGTTTATTCGATATTCAACACATCATGATATAAACAGCCATGTGATGCTAGGTGGCAACTCACAAATATAATATCGTGATATGGAGCGAAATCATAGTAAACTTTCGTGACAAACTTTATATCGAGCTAAAGCATGAAACACATAGACGACGACAGGCTACCGACCACAACCTGTCAAAAATAAAATACATGCGTTTATATGCAAGTGATTATTTTAACGACGGCAAGGCGACACGACTGCAGGTGGTTGTCTATGCTACTTATGCAGCTGTAGTTGAATTAAACTAATTTCTATTTGTGTGGGCGAAAATCAACAGGTTAGACCACTGACAGAATAATCAACTGTTTTCACAATTTTTGTTATGTTTGTAATAATATTTATCAAATATTCTCCAGACATTTTATTTTCTTCTAACACAATAACACAAACGTCAACATTACAGATCAGCTGTTTACTTTGCAGTTGCCGTCTTGAAAATAATTCAGTAGCTGCCACACGTCTACATTTGCAGTCAGCGGCATTTGTAGTCGTGTGTTCATGTAGCCTGTCGTCGCCTATGTGTTTCATGCTTAAAGCGTTTATACGTTTATTTTTTATGACGTATCGTGATATGATATCGCGATATAGGCCACCGTATAAACGTAGTAATAGCTAAATTGCTATGGGCAATTCCCAACCTTTCTCCAGGTAAATAAATAAAAATACCAATTTGAGGCTATTAGCTTTGAGTTTAAGTTTTCAAATCAAAAAATGTCAAAACTAAATCGAGTAAAAATTTCATGTAAACACCTTTATGCCGAAGAACGATAATCATGACATTATCATGATAAAAAGAGTGTATGTTAACGCGCTATTACATAAAAATGAGGTGAATAAAGGGGCCCCTTAGATCTGTGGATAAGTTGCAGCGACTTCAAGTTGACATCATATTATCCATGGGGTAAGGTGAAGCTGGTGGTTTGTACAAACTTACTTACGAGTACTTATCTGGTCTCGAACAAACCCGGGGGCCACGGTCCTTACAAAACGAAGATAACATATTTCGCCAACCAGTTGAACTTTTGCTTTATCTCTCCAGTTGGCAATACCAAGTGTACGCAGGGATTCGTCAACCTGATCCCCCCAGCTGAGTCTTGGTCTTCCAATTTTTCGTCTTCCTTCGAGTTCGGTTTCGAAAACCCTTCGTGCTGGTTCGTCTTCATCCATTCTACTGACATGGCCTAACCAGCGCAATCGTGTTATTTTGATCCGCTTAATTATGTCAATGTCGGGATATAGCTCATACAGCTCATGGCTCATGCGTCGCCGATACTCGCCATTGTGCACAATAGGGTCATAAATTTTCCGGAGTATTTTCCTCTCGAAGACTCCAACAGATGTTTCGTCTGCTTGCCATAAGACCCAGGATTCTGCGCCATAAAGCAAGACATTTTGTGTGAGAGTGTGGTATAGTTGGACTTATGTTACTCGAGAGAGGGCTTTATCTCTAAAGTACGTGGTTAACCCAAAATAACACCTACTCGCAAGCACAATTTTCCGCTTGATCTCAAAGCTGACGTTGTTGTTTTTGTTTATATAAATTCGTCTACGTCGTTTAGGTATATAAATTCGTCTACCACTTCGAAATTGTAACGGTTATCAACGTTCACGCTTTGGTATAATCGCGTGGAAGCCCTGCTCGTCGAAACCATTAATTTTGTCTTGTCCTCATTTACGTTCATACCCACTTTTGCTGACTCCTTCTAAATTCTCGAAAACACCGCAGTAACTTCTCTAACTGCATACGAGAGCAGTATGTGACTTTTGCTGCTGATGGTTTTATTCATGTTGACTGGAGCTTTTCTCATAACAATCTCTATTAAGATGTTAAAGAGATCGCACGATAGGCTGTCGTCTTGCCTGAGGCCTCGCTTAGTTTCGAAAGGTTCGGTAAGATCCTTACCAACTTTCACTGTGGACTTGGTGTTCGTCAAGGTCATCCTGCAAAGGCGTATGAGTTTTGCAGGAACACCAAGCTCAGACATTGCTTCGTTTCTCCCGTATCGGACTATCGAAGGCCGCCTTATAATCGACAAATAGATGATAGGTGTTGATTTGTTTTTCGTGAGTCTTCTCCAGGATTTGGTGTAGCGTGAAAATCTGGTCGGTTGTCGATTTTCAAGGCCAGCGATAATTGGTTTAAGTCTTTCGCATATTATACTTGATAGAACGATAGAAAAGGCTTATTCCACGGTAGTTGGCACAGAGACTCGGGTCGCCTTTATTAAATATGGGACATAGTACACTGATACTCCAATCGCCGGGCATGCATTCATCTAACCAAATTTTGCTAATGAGCTGATGCATAGCCCCGTGGGCAATCCATCGGCTCCTGCGGCTTTGTTGTTCTTAAGCCGGGCAATAGCTGTTCTGACCTCGTCTTGGTTAGGAGGAGAGCAATCGACACCGTCGCCCAAATTATGATCGATTGTCTCATCACTGGATATCTCAGGTACCAATAGCGCAGAGAAATTATCTCTCCATATTAACAACATACTCTGAAAATCTGCGATGAGATTTCCGCCCTTGTCTTGTCTGCTGCTAGGTAGTGATCAGAATCGATGTTAGCTCCTCATTTCACTTGTACGTACACTACACTGGATGAGTGCCTTGTATCAATTACCACGTGATCAATTTGGTTCTTCGTTCTTTGATCAGGAGATACCCAAGTAGTCTTGTGGATGTCTTTATGCTGAATCTTGTACCACTAATGACCATATTTTCTGCCGCAGCAAAGTTAATCAGTCTCATACCGTTGTCGGAACTGTCAGCACGTAAACTGAAATTGCCAATAGTTGGATGAAACACATTCTCCCAGCCTACATTAGTATTAAAATCTCCTAGCACAATCTTAATGTCATGGCCAGGGCAGCGGCCATACGTCTTCTCTAGGCGCTCATAGAAAATGTATTTGGCATCATCATCTTTGTCTTCTGTCGGGTCATGCACACAAATTAGGGAAATATAAAAATATGTCGCTTTTATGCGGATTGTGGCTTACGTTCACTCACAGGATTGAACCTAGAATGTCGCAGTCTTTTGCCAACTACAAATCCGCAACCAAATTCATGTTTTTTCTCATGGCAACTGTAGTATTTGTAGCAGTTTCTTTTTCTTGTGCAGCAATGTCCTGTCGATCGCATTTCCTGGATAGCGGTAATGTCAGCCTTATAACTTTCGAGGGCATCTGCCAAATGGATGCTTGCACTGGATCTATATAGAGTTCTCACAATCCAGGTGCATATCCATTAATCGTGGTCCTTATAACGTTTGCGGGGGTCTGTCAACAAATAGGGGTTTTTTATGCTTTCTTATTCGTTCTTGTATTTTCACTGCCATTACGAACGGTGGCGGGAGACAACCCCAGTCCACCGGGTTTTTGCATTTTACCTACTGCCAGGATATTTGATTGCAGCCTCCCATTATGGTTCAGACGGATGCAATATGTCGAACCTGGATTTTCTTCTTTTGGTTTCTATCCGCCGTTCGCCCATATGTTTGGCTCATCCGCCTTCTAAGGGCAAAAGA
This sequence comes from Phaonia tiefii, assembly GCA_963931995.1. Taxonomy (NCBI): domain Eukaryota; kingdom Metazoa; phylum Arthropoda; class Insecta; order Diptera; family Muscidae; genus Phaonia; species Phaonia tiefii. Next base: position 57,617,774 of record OZ008371.1, read on the forward strand.
ATATGGCCGATATCTTGATGAGCTTCAGTGACATCAGTCACCTACTAAGCCTAAAACATATCAGTGATTGCATAACCAATCAGGCTGCTCATTTGTTTCGCCTTCTCACTCTAGCTAGTTAACGGAAGTTTCCGATAAAGTCATTGCCCAGGACATACTGCGGGGAAGTAGTGAGCTCCTTGGCCTGCCCAATGACGGAATCATTTCTGGCCACTCTCAAGTGAATGGCTGTCCACCTCCACGGACAGTTCCATATCCAGTTGTTGTAAAATCAAAGCGATTTTGATTTTTTAAAGTTGATATCAACTTATCCGTCAATGTAAGGGGGTTGCATCAACTTTCATACACATTTCGATGAGAAATGTTCATGAGGCAACATTGTAAATAATTGAACCAAAAAATAAATAAATTAAACATTATCGGTAAAACATAATCTTAATAAATATGATTTATAGTGTTATTTATAAATATTTACAGAAAATAAAAATATTGGTTTTACTTAAAATAGGTGATATTTTCGTAGTACGCTCGCCACCCTTCATTTCGACAGCTGACAAGAAAATGAAGTTGCCTCAACAAGTTTGAGAGTGTAAAGTGGAGGTCAGATTATCAGACGGATTTGACGATCTGTCGAATCTGAAGAAAAATTGTTAAAGCATGAAACACATAGACGACGACAGGCTACCGACCACAACCTGTCAAAAATAAAATACATGCGTTTATATGCAAGTAAATATTTTGACGACGGCAAGGCGACACGACTGCAGGTTGTTGTCTATGCTACTTATGTAGCTGTAGTTGAATTAAACTAATTTCTATTTGTGTGGGCGACAATCAACAGGTTAGAGCTGTCAATGCCTGAAGTGGCACCACTGACAGAATAATCAACTGTTTTCACAATTTTTGTTATGTTTGTAATAATATTTATTAAATATTCTCCAGACATTTTATTTTCTTCTATCACAAATAACACAATAACACAAACGTCAACATTACAGATGAACTGTTTACTTTGCAGTTGCCGTCTTGAAAATAATTCAGTAGCTGCCACACGACTACATTTGCAGTCAGCGGCATTTGTAGTCGTGTGTTCATGTAGCCTGTCGTCGTCTATGTGTTTCATGCTGAATGTGAACAGCTGTCGTCAGATAAATCTGATGGTCTTCAAACGGTTTGAAACCAAACGATTTCTTTGAGGTTATCGATAAAACAGGGAGCGAGAGATAAAATGTCGGAGAGAACAAACGAAGAGGAGAAGATCGAAAACTAGAAATTACATAGAATTTCTGGAATTTAATTAGAAATTAAAAAAATACAAACCTTGAGTGTAATTTATTTTGTTAAAGTAAAATGTTAATAAATAAAAACCATAAACCCTTGTAGAAATAAAGAAATTACACATAGCGGAGGGAGCTGGGATTTGTGTGTTTAGTTTGTTATCCTAGGAATTAGGTTGTGTAAATATTCAGCAGTGTCTCCTCCCTTTAATTAACTGTGGACTAGCAAGTAATTGTAGGAAGACATTTGCAAGCGTAAATCGTTGATGTTGGCACTGTGTTGTCTTGCTTCAAATGATGTCTGCCAGATAAACTTTTCTGTGTGGAGGAAAAATTGATATTTTATCGATAACTCTTTCAGATATGTCTGATAATTTGAACTCCACTTAAGGGAAAAATCGAAGTTGATGTCAACTTGAAGTCGAGCAACTTATCCACATGTCTAAGGGCCCCTTAAGTGGAGTTCAGATTATCAGACGGATTTGACGATCTGTTGAATCGGAAGAAAAATTGTCAATGTGAACAGCTGTTGTCAGATAAATCTGATGGTCTTCAAAACAGTTTGAAACCCAAACGATTTATTTGTGGTTATCGATAAAACAGAGAGCGAGAGATAAAATGGCGGAGAGAATAATCGAAGAGAAACGCGGAAAACTATAAATTACATAGAATTTTTGGAATTTAATGTGAAATGAAAAAAAAAACACAAATCTTCAGTGTGATTAAATTTAATCAAATGAAATATTAATAATTAAAAAACATAAATACTTGGTAAAATAAAGAAATAGAAATAGGATGTGTGTGTGTGCTTAGTTTTTATTTCTAGAAATTAGTTTGTGTAATTACATAGGTATGTTTGTGGATGTGTGTACATGTGCATAACAAATATTGCCAGCAGTGTCTCCTCTACCCTTTCGCTTGCTACGAGCAATTAAGTAATTGTTGAGAGATATTTGCAAGCGCAAACTGTTGATATCAACACTGTGGTGTGTTGCTTCAAATGAAGTCTGTCAGATAAATTATTCTGTGTGGACGAAAAATCGACATTTTACCGATAACTCCTTCAGATATGTCTGTCAGATCTGTCTGATAATTTGAACTCCACTTTAAAGCTAATCAAGCATTTTTCGTGATTCTCAGACAAATAAGAAAAACTATACCATAGTTACTTCTTCTCTATCTTCTCTATACCATAGTTACGTTATGTAACACCCAAAAGGATGTACAAGTAAAGAAAAAAAACCGGCGCAATTTGGCAACCCTAGTAGAGAGAACCAAAAAAGACGACGCGATTCACTCAAACGCATTTCTTTCCCGCGTCATAACTTGATTATTTCATACTTTTTACATACTTTATGTAATTTTATTTAAACGTGCTTGGAATTTCTATAGTTAGATACTGTAACACCATCAGAAAACTGCTCGTGTATTGAAGTATTCAACGAAGACAGTAAGAGACATCAATATAACATCAATATAATTTGTTTATATAGATTAGAAAAAAGTTTTTTTTGAGTGGACTACATCAACATAGATGATAAAAGTTAGCTTTATTTCAAAAGACCAGCAGTTTTTGAGAATGTTATTGTTTATAATACTTTAAATGCCAACAATATTTAGAAAATATCCATAAAATCTGTAATTAACCTAGTATATTTTTAGTTGCATTGTCTAACAAATCTATACTAAATATGTTGCCTTAGCGAAACCACGTGCATTTGACTAGTTTTATGATGTATTGGTTATTTTATTTTTAATAATGACTTCAACATTATCTGATGTTTAGAATATAATAATAATAGTTTTGCAACTAGTTGTTTATTTTAATTTTCCATTTCTAATTTAAATAGTGTAAATAAGAATTTAAATGAGTAAACAAGAAAACTTGACAAAACTTGTTTACAAAGTTATTGTCAAAATGAGAATGTTAAAATATGTATACCTGAACACTTTAGATTTCGAAAGCGATTCTAGAATCTTTTGAGCTGAAACGCGGTGCACATGGACATGTTTTTACACATTTTCCGGTCTATATTGAATATGTTGTATTTTATATGATATGCAAATGCTTCTGGGATACAATTATCGGAAATATTTAGGCGACCCTCCATATATGTACACTGGTCGAAAAATAACAATTGGAGACGAAAACAATTGGCGTGTTTTCGTTATCTCCACTAAAGTAAATCATCGACCCAGTCGTGTGGAGACCAAGCCACCTAAGCTATTGTAAGAGAATCTGCTGAATCAGATTCTCATATTCTCATACATTTTTATGACCAAGATGGAATAATTTAGCTCCATAATGTTATTATCATGCCACAAAATATTTCAACCGCAGAGATGTATACTAGGGTTATAACTTTTTTAGACAACATTCTCCCCAGTGCTTTTCTAATGGAAAATATTGCATTAATGATAAAAAAAAACTATTTCAGTTCAATTTTGTAAAAAAAACTTTACGCACCGACAGCGATTTCTAAATGTTCTTAATATTTGTCCATGCCCTACACGATTTTGTCTGGGGAGATTTGATATTTGCAAAAAATTCAAAAAGTTATTACCCTAATGTATACACGCTTTCAGTATGAAGTGGCATTCAGGTATACCGAGATTTCCCAGTTTTTGAGATTTCGTACGAAATCGAAGTGAAATGCACAGATTCGCTCAAATAAGCCAGAATTTGTAATACCGGTCTGACGCATCGCTGTTATTTTATATCCGGTTATCACTAAGTACTATTTTTTACAATGATGTGTGTAACAAAATGGTAATTTTTTATTTAGATTGGAAAAAAGTTTTCGTGAGTGGACTACATACAAAAAATGGATGAAAAAAGTTAGCTCTATTTCAATAGATCAGTAGTTTTTGACAATGTTATTGTTTATAATAATTCAAATGCCAACAATATTTAAGAAAATGCCCATAAAGTCTGTAATTACCCTAGTATATGTTGCAAGGTCTAACAAATTTTCAGATTTATGTAAATTTTCAGATTTAAATATGTTGTCTTTGCAAAACACGTGCATTTGACTATATTTATTATGTATTTGTTATTTTTTTGTAATTAATGTCTTAAACGTTAACTGATGTTTATCATTTTTTGAAAATAATAATAATAGTTTTGCAACTCATTGTTTATTTGAATTTTCCATTTCTAATTTTAATATTCTAAATAAGAATTTCATCGAGTAAACAAATGTTTGTAAACAAGATGATGTCAAAATGAAGCTAAATCTACTCCTGAATACTTTAGATTTCGAAGGGGTTTCTAGAATCTTTTGAGCTGAAATGCGGTACACATGAACATGCTTTGTTACTGTGTGAACAGGAAATGGGAATCTAGAGGAAACGTACTTCACTGAGCATGTACATTAATCACAACGCATACAACATGATTGATATAAGAGGTAGTGTTATAAGATCAGCTGATTTTATTTTCTTTCTTCATTTTCGAAAATAAATTCTAAATATATTGCACATTAAACTGACGCTAATTAAATAAAAATAAATAAAGAAAGAACTAGAACAAATGACAGAATTGTATGAATTCTAATTCATACAAATCCTCCGGTTATCACCTGGTATAATTCCATCATGGCATCATGAAATAATTTTAAAACTAAATCTAGTAAAAATGCTTGTAGAATGATAATCACGACATTATCATGATAAAAGAGTGCATATAAACGCGATATTAACGGCGCCTATCTACCATACAATATGATCGAAACGTAACCCCAAAAGACAACAAACATAACCAAAATGGCAGATAAACGCCTGTTTTATCGGGCAAAATTCTGCCCCGTGACTCACTGAGTGCAACAATCTTTTTACAAAAACGATTTTTTTTGTAAACAAACGACCACAAAAAGACCAGAAATAATTTTGAAGTTTTTTAAGAACTTTCATATGCCAGTTTTAATATAAAACCTTAAATTTTTAGTAGTTCTTTGCAAATTGATCGAATTGATCTTTGCAAATTGATCGATGTGGAAGGTGCAATATTTGTGCACAGTTATTGCGCAGTTAATGGTTTCAAACCTATTTGTATTTTCAAGACATGTGATTGTTTTGATTCTGCGAACAAGACAACTACACGAAACCGATGTTATTTTGATATAAGAAACAAATCAAAGGCAAGAGAGCGTAAGAGCGAAAGAGTGTGAGTTTTGATCAAAACAGTGTTTAATAAATCAAATGCATTTGAATATGTTATGCACGAGAGTAAATGATTCAAAACAAAATTTGTAATTGCGAAAGCCTTTGCACTAAAACAACAAAGTGATTTCGTTTATGAACTTTCATTTGGTTTTTGTTTTCAATGTAAACAAAAATAATATGTAGTAACGGAATGAATGTGTAGTTATTAAGTTAAAGTAATTAAGTAAAGTAAATTACATTCAGTAATTAAGTAAAATAAATGAAGTTAGGTTAAATGTGGCCGTCGGTGGTGCAATGGTTAGTGTGCGCGGCTCTTGTACATGAGATCCTGGGTTCGAACCCGGCTCTGACCACCTTCAAATTTTCTTTCGGCGGCGGTCACCTCGCATAGTGACGGCGACACTATCGAGTATCTAGCCATGAAAAAGCTTTTCAAATTACCGTTCGGAATCGGTGTAAAACTGTAGGTCCCAATCAGTGAATGAAAACTGGAAAGCGCACAGCTCAGTGATTGTGAGAAGTTCTCCCCAGTCCCTACATGGGATGTAATGGGAAACCATTTATTTTTTTTTTTTTAGGTTAATTCAGTAATTAAGTAAATAAATAATAATACAATATAGGAATTGTAAGAATTTCATTTAATTTCCCTTTGGCTACTCCCCCCCTAGCAAAATGAGAAAAGGCAGACTTCAAAACATTCAAATAATTTCATTGGCAGCACGTAATTATTAATATTTTGGTTATGAGAGAAGAGAGTTAGTTCGAATTGAAAAACAAAACATAAATAATGCACGTTTTATTTCTCTACGCATTAATGTAAAACTGTTATATTGGTCGCGAATGTCTTGCAAGCTTTGCTCACTTCGAAGTCATTTGTTGTCTTAGTAAAGCAAATTATTTGTGAAGGGCTCTAGTCGAAAGTGTCGCCATCACTAACGAAATGTGGTGAGGTCGAAAATTAACCTCGCGCTCGTAAACCATATCACCACCGTCGGCTACAAATTTGTATTTTTGTGAAAACCCCTCTAGCACTGATGGATTATCTTTTTTTTAAATTTTTTGTTAACGCTTTGCGCTTTCCAAAATTCGAAATACCTAATCAGAACTGATTTACGCGATATGAAATATATATGTATATATATATATATACGGCTTCCCATTACATCCCATGAAGGAATTTTGGGAGAGCTTCTCACAACCAGTGAGCTGTGCGGTTTATAGTTTTATACTCACTGATTGGGACCTACAGTTTTACACCGGTTCCGAACGGTATTTTGAGAAGCTTTTTCATGGCTAAGTACTCGATAGTGTCGTCGTCACTAAGCGAGGTGACCGTCATCGAAAGAAATTTTAAGGTGCTCGGAGCAGGGATCGAACCTAGGATCTCCTGTACAAGAGGCGCGCACACTACCATTGCACCACCGACGGCCACCGACGGATATGAAATATAAAACGATAATTATTTCATCAAAAGGGGCCCTTAATTTTCAGGTGCCTAAGCAATTGCCTACGTTGCCTTTCTGTAAGTCCGACCCAGCGCCTTGGTGTGGGGTACCTCATAAAAATCTTTAATACATTTAGATCTTAAATATACCTCTTAAAAAATAAATAAATAATTGGTTTCCCATTATATTCCACGAATGAATTTGGGAGAGCTTCTCACAACCAGTGAGCTGTGCGCGCTCTAGTTTTAAACTCACTAATTGGGACCTACAGTTTTACACCGGTTCCGAACGATATTTTGAGACGCTTTTTCATGGCTAAATACTCGATAGTGTCGCCATCACTTAGCGAGGTGACCGCCGTCGAAAGAAATTTAAGGTGGTTAGAGTAGGGATCGAACCCACGTCCTCATGCACAAGAGCCGCGCACACTACCATTGCACCACCGGCAGCCACCAAATACAATACATATACCAAATATACCTCTTCTACAATTTTTAATTTCAGTTCTTTAATACAAAAAATTCCAACATCAAACAGTGAAAGCTTGTAGTATGAACTTTTCATACATTAACATTCAAAACTAATGAAAATAAGGTCATTATGATTCCCACAGGGCACGCTCCTGGGAGGCGTGAAATCAGGAGAGTGGCGTCTCCTTGGTTCCTCGGTCGAATTAAAATCCAGAAGCGTCTACTAATGATGGGCGGCTGTCTGGTCAGCGTCTGTTCTCCATATTAGGGGTGGCCGTGTATCACAGTAGTGGTTCTACTGTAAACTAACCCCCAATCCTTGTTGCCACGCATTCAATGACTTCGGATGGTATGCAGTCGGGGGTATCTGACTGTTTTTGAGCGATGCCTCACTGATACCTGGCGGCCTCAGTGAGTAATAGGCAGTCAGCCAAGTTCTTGCAGTACTACTGGGGGCTAGGGTGCGGTTTAACTCAAACTCAAATAACTAAGCAAATGTTAGAATCGTCGTGATATCGACCAGGAGACACTCACTGCTAGACAGAGATACTCTCTGAAATGGGATCGTAATGATATTGGTGATGGCGGTTATCAACCACGGAGAGGAAGATGGAATCATTCCGAAGGATAAATGGAAATATATTGTGGACGCATTGTCCTCAATATACGTTCAGATCCGAAAGGAGATGCCTGGACCTCCTCCACGATGTCACTACGCCGGCTGGTTCCAAGGTCGAGCAAAGTTAGTGGCGTTTTGAGATTAGCTGTCGGTAGATTACTACCGTATAGATTTGAACAATTTAGGTGAGTTGTTGCCAGGGTTAACACTAGATGTTGTTCGAAAGATGGACTTCCCACCCAGGCCCAGGGCATATTCTCAAGGATAGATATCCCGAACTTCCAACGCACAATTGAAAAATCGGACGACTGGAAGATCCAGATGGTGCCCGTAGACACTTTGACATTTTGAATAACAATTTACTGGCACTTCTGAAAAAATTCGGTGGCGTGGTCTCGTGGTCTCGTTTGCTTTTGTGGAGATAACCCTGAAGATCAAAAAACGGGATCAGGAATGCGAGACTGTTGGTAGAATATCGACTGTGAACGATGCAGTATCACAGACGAAGACTCGGGAACCGGAGCACGGGGCTGGGGAAAACGTATTGACGGTGCGTTGAAATGTACAAATTCCTGGAGACTTGTTGAAGCCTTTGGCAGATATGGATCTGTCTAAGCCTATAGAATCTAATCAATTAAATCAAATATAGAATCAACCTGTCTAAGCCTATAGAAGCGCTTCAACATACTGGTGATTGTGACACTGATGAAGACTCTGGTGTCTGACAACGAACAGGATGTGACGGTCTTGGAGAGGCCCTTAAGATGTCTCATAGAGAAGGCAAAAATAGTAGGTAGCCCAGTGATTGTGGGCGTTGACGCAAACGCACATCACCCATTATAGGGTAGCACAAACACCAATGAGAGGGGTGAAACGCTCATGGAGTACCTACTAGGTACTAGCCTTGCTATATGTAACAGAGTTAACTTCTGTCACCAGCTCCAGGTAAGATGTACTAGATGTCACCTTTGCAACGGAGGACATGTATGAGATGATCAGGGAATGGAATGTCCTTGATGACAATTCATTCTCTGATCATAAATACACTGGATTCCGGTTGGACTGGAACATAATCCAGCCTGAAGTAATAGTTCGTGAGGAAGACTGGCTGGTCCCTCTATGAAAAAATCTGTAAAAGTTATTCGGGGTCTGAAACACCTGAGGAGATGGCGTAGATAGGAGGAATAGATGGCATAGATAATGCAGCGGACAGGGTCACTAGCGCTTTCGACAAGTCGCTACAAATCCCTTGCCCAAGAACAAAGTCAATGGGGAATTGAAAACTTGCGGATGTAAGGAAGTCATGACGATCACTGTTTAACAGGGCCACGACGTTGAGAGATACGCAGGACTAGGATAATTACCTAGTTGAGTTAAGGCGATATAAGAATGCAATCAGACGGGCGTAACAAAACTCATGGATACTCTTCTGTAAATCAATAGAAGATATATCCGATGCGTCAAGGCTAATGAAAATACTGGCGTCAGGTAATACCACGACAGGATACCGGAATGACTGTTGTGGGCACTGGGAAACGTGTAGTGATGATTCACTCAATCTCCTTATGGACATTCATTTCCCTGAGACATAAAATGGTCATTCATTTCGCTGACATAAAAAAAATGGTTTCCCATTACATCTCATGAAGAAATTGGGGAGAGCTTCTCACAACCAATGAGCTGTGCGCTTTCTAGTTGTATACTCACTGATTGGGACCTACAGATCTCAAGCACAAGAGCCGCGCACACTAGCCATAGCACCACCGGCAGCGCTGACATACGTGATACAAAAACCAAATATTCTGGGGAAAGTGTTGTGCTGCGTATTGGGCGATAAGGTCGCTATGATGTGCTACGATGTCTTAAATAAATTTGAATTTTGTTGGCTCTGGCAACACTGGCGGTACATAACTAAATCAACCCAGCTGTTCGTGACATCGAACTTTGTGCATTTCCTATATAACAACTCTGTCTTTACATAGACCTCAAGTGACATTAGGCAGTGTTTATTTTGGTAAACAACGACGGAAAACATTCGAGAAATTTGTTATTAAATTTGTACCAGTAATAATTATCCAGGAAATAAGACGGATTCAGATACCAAAGACATGAAACCTACACTAGCCGTGGATGAGATGTTTCCCGAAGGTGCCGGGTATATGGATATGGAAGAGGTGGGTGATTAGAATGTTTCAATTTGAAGTTGAACATGATGTAAACATGTTGCCCTCAATAAAGCGTTTTTCTCTAATGTCCACTACGCGGAAAAGGTGTTGGACCTCAGGAAAAGAAGAAAAAAATAACGGCAAAAACGATGTCGGGAAACGGTATGAGCTTCGATGAAATAAGTTAGAAAATGACAACACGAGAAATTAAAAAAATTGAGGACCCACGTAGTACCGAGAATGTGGGTTATTTTTTCAACGATGCCTACTTTCTATCTGGGTTGTTTTCAGCACCGACATTGCAGCCACAGCGTAGTTTTTGTGTGATAAAGCTTTCTGGGTGGTCAATCTTCGGCCGGGCTTTCATATTTTGTACTCTAGGATGGGTCGGTGGTGCAATGGATAGTGTGCGCGCCTCTTTTACATGAGATCCCGAGTTCGATCCCTACTCTGACCACCATAAAATTTCTTTCGGTGACGGTCACCTCGCACGACAGGGCGCTTCTCAAAATACCGTTCGGAATCGGTGTAAAAACTGTAGGTCCCTATCAGTGAGTATAAAACTAGAAAGCTCACAGGTTGTGGGAAGATCTTCCCAATTCCTTGATGGGAAATCCTTTTTTTTTGGGTGGGTCTAACACCGGGTTTGCTGCTTCGGCATTGTTTAAGTGATTAAACTTGCGGGCTTGGAAATATTTTCTTTGGAGGGGGTCGGCTTTTTTTGTTATAAAGCTTTTGTCATGGCCGACCTTTGGGATTTTCTCCTCTGAGGAGGGTCCAACACCGGCTTCGGCATATACTTTTTGTTATAAAGCTATCTGCGAATACGGCCTTAGGGAGTTTCTTCTCTGGAGTAGGCCAAACAACTTTGTCTTAGTTTTTGTATAATAAATCATAAATAACTTGCTCGCAAATACTAGCAATGAAATACATATGTATTGTATATTGTTTATTAGTACCCACACTTAGCAAGCTAGTTTCAGATTCTCAAGAGCACCATATAATAATCTAGAACAAGTTTATTTGGACTTTGAAATATTCATGAGAAAAAAACAACTTTCATTTGAGGACCCACTCTTGCCTGTTCCTAGGTGAACCCTGTGGGCTCCAAGGGTCCAACCGTTTTTGTACTTTACGTATTTTCTCCATTTTTCTTAAATTTCGTAGTTTGTCGCTTTCAGTCAGTCACTTTAATTTTCGAAACTGGTTGGCTTTTTTTTTACCAAAATTGTTGTTACTTTACTTTTTGGGTTGATCCCAGCAATCTGTAATAATGCCCACGATGAAGTCCTGTTTTTTTTGGGAGTAGAACCTAGTCTTAATTTAAGAAAGCTTTAGTACACCCTTGAAGATAATTGTTTATTCTCTTCAGTTCTGAGTGTGTATTAATATGTATCTTATTTTTTAGTCCGGCGGCTCATCTGCAATCCTCATGGATCTGGCCAGCAATGAGAAACATGTACATGCTGATTTCTATAATGATTTCGATGATCTCTTCGACGATGATGAGGATGATCTATTGAATGCCGATCCTAGTGGTTAAAAACCATCAAACAGTATCTTAAATAAAAAACATAAACCACAAATTTATCGAGTTTATCATTCATTTGTTTGTTTTCAAATCTGTCTTATAATTAATTTTACACTTGAATGTTTTATTTTATTTTGCAGGCTAAATTATGGTTTAAATTAATCTCTTTTTTTGTTATTGTACAATTATTAAATTATATACTTTTTCGTTACAAATGAAAACAAAAGAAAAACAAAACAAACGTAAGCAAGACTAGCACTAGCACCTTTACAAGTAAAAAAAAATGAAACAGTCTCTAACTCAATCGGGCCGTAAAATTACAATTTTCACTAAAATTTCACATGAAACAAACAAAATTAACTATTTGGGAAATTAAAAACAAATGAAATAAATATATTGCATTCAAGAATAATATTGCTTTTCATCATAATAATACAAAAAATTTAGAAGCTGGTGGTGATATAAAAAAATTAACAGTGACGAATCCAAGGCCTTTTAGAATACTTAGTAGTAAGTTTTTTTTTTTTTATGGTGTTTATATTATTTACGTCTTACTTTTTAAATTTTTAATCTTTTTGTGTCTGCTACTCATTACTGCCATTAGTCGAAGTAGTTGTAATAGGTTTGGAAAGGAAATTTGACTTTTAATTGCGGTGATGCTTTTGTTTTCTCAATTTTAGTTTTGTCTAAATTTTCGGGGATTATTATGTTGTCTTGATGTCTAATATTTTGTTATTTTTCTTACTTTTTGTTTAGTTTCAATTGGGGTTTGTGTGTGTTTTTTAAATTTCTTTTTTCTTCTTCAGATCGGAGAAAGTTCTTAAGAAATTATGTTTTAAAAAATTGCATTATAAACTTAATAACTAAATGTAGTTTTCATGTATAACTAGATATTGAGATAAATAAAGGACTTAAGTACTCTAGACCTTTAATTGTCTCCACATCTATTTAAAACCTAAACAAACAAAAAATTTAAAAGAAAATAATAATTAAATTAACCATCTAAAGGCGGTCCTAGGTAAACCATAGAAACCTCCGTATTGCCATAAACCGCCGATACCGTGGGATATAATTTCTTATCCGGTAGTCCTAAAAGAGATGAAAGGTAACAGGAATTAGTAAATAAAATATCGGAAACATGTACACTACTAAAGCAAACCAGGAAAATAACATAATTTAACACTTAAACTGAATTATGAAATAAAGAGAAGACTTGAGAAGCAGAAAAAAAGGAAAAGTGTAGCTGATATACACAATCCTAGAAGAAGCTTGAATATTTCTATAAGAAAATACAAAAAATTATTCTATAACAAATATTTCTATAAGCTCTTCTGATCTCATAACCAACCGGGGCACATCCAAATTACATAACGATTTGGGGGCGTCACAATTTCCTCACGGCAGCCGCATTTGGTTTTTGATTTTAATTATATTATTTATTATTCTAATGTCTTTGGATGTAAGTGGTCATATAAAGTCAAGTACAATAGCGATGGTACCGTGCAACGATTCAAAACTCGTCTCGCTGCACAGGGTTTTAACCAGAAGTACGGATGCGATTACTATGAAGTATTTGCGCCAGTGGTACGGCAAGTAACATTTCGCATATTATTATCAATTGCTGGAGAAAAACGTATGTATGTGGAACACATGGACATCAAAAGTGTTTTTCTTAAATGGTTACCTGGATGAAATAATATACATGAAGCACTGTGCGTGGTACTCAGTGACGGGGGTTTCATCCAAAGCAAAGGTGATCCATGTTTGTTTAGTAAAATCATAAAAGGGGAAGGCTTTTATGTACTGATATACGTTGATGATTTACTAGTTGCGTCAAAAAAGAACAACTAAATTCAAAATTTATACGACCTGCTTAATCAGAAGTTTGAAATTAGCAATCTTTGTCCAATATCTCATAACCTAGGTATAGAGATAAATAATTCGAAGGGCTCATTCCTTATACGTCAAAAGGGATATATAGAGAAACTATTAGTCAAGTCCGGCCTTCAAGATGCAAAGTGCTCGAAATTTCCATTGGGCCCAACATATGAAAAAAGCGATTCGGAACTCTTGATGAAGAACATGGAGTATCAGTATTTAATTGAATCATTGTTATAAATCTCCGTAAACCCCCGTCCGGATATTGCAGCAAGCGTATCTATACTTGCAAGAAAAACTAGCAATCTGAATCAAAAAGACTGGAATGAAGTGAAGCGTATAGTCAAGTATATGAAAGGGACTACAGATATGACACTTTCTCTAAATATGAAAACTGAAAATCCAAATGACCTATTTGGTTACGCAGATGCGAACTGGGTAGAATGCTGTAACGATAGGAAATCCAATTCGGAATACATTTTTCTTTTAAATGGATGTGAGGTTAGTTGGGCATGTAAGAAACAAACTATAGTTTCCCTGTCAACGACTGAAGCTGAATTCGTTGCCCTATCTGATGCCGCAAAAGAAGTTGTATATCTGAAGCTGTTTGAGACTAATCAAGGAAGAACAATTAAGCAATAGGACAAAACACATTGATAGCAAATATCATTTCACTACATCGATAAAAGGGTGCGAAAGTGCGAATATTGTCCAACCGAAGAAATGATTGCAGACGTGCTGACCAATAAATTAGAAAAGTTCAGAACATACGCAAACATAATGCGCAATTGTGGAGGAGTGTTACAAAATATACTTTGTCTTTTTAATATCAATTGGAAATAATTTTTCTGTACTATGTATTTTAAACCATATAAGTTTTTTGTTTGTTCTAGTTTTTCCTTTCATTCAGTTTGTTCACTCTGTATTAGAAGCAATCATTTTATAATAAATCTTTACTTTTTATATAAAAACTGTTCTCGGCATAATATCCCTGTAATAGTTAACTTCCAATTATCCATACAATAATAACCGAACTATTGGCGTCAGGATACAATACTTGGATTGAAACATCTCAGAAAAAATGGGTTTGAGAACATCAGAAATATATAGGTAAACGGCTATATAAGGGCCATGAGATGAAGACGTCCTTTGAAGTTTAGAGACAATTATCGCTTACTTGAGATTTGTTTATCCCTATAATGTGTGATGATATACCTAAATACTTGTGGAGAAGGGAGCTGATGATATGCCTGGGAAGGCATTGAAATAGCTACATACATTCCCAACCATCCACCATAATGATCAATTTCACAATTTTTCTTTTTTAATATTTCTATTAAAATGTACTTTTTCATAGAAAATTAAAAACATAACAAATAAAACATGGAATAATATAAACTCGGTTTAATCTAATCCATACAGAATAGCAGAACTTTTGAAATATTCATAATTGCGGTTTTATATTTGCGCAACATTAAAATAATTGGAGAGAGCGGCGATTACGAGGACTATTTTCTGCAATTCGGCATACTGTAATACCATCAAGTATAGAGAAGTAAGTGATAGAAATAGCACATCGCCAAGAACATTTTGCGGTACGTAAAACCAAAGATTTGGTTGAAAAACAATTCGTTATCCTAAATTTGGATGCTAGAGTTGAATATGTTGTGAAAAGCTGCGTGGAATGCATAATTACTAATGCCAACGTTGGGAAGAAGGAAGGACTGCTCAATCCAATTGACAAGTCCGACAAACCACTCGTGACATTTTCATCTTGATCACGTCGGGCCCATGGAAACGACCACCAAAATGTACAACCATATTCTGGTCATAGTCGACGCCTTTACGAAATTCGTTTGGCTCTATCCAACGAAAAGCACTGGGAGTAAAGAAGTCGTAGATAAATTAAGTAAATAGTCCGCTATTTTTGGCAACCCAGTTCGAGTCATCAGACAGGGGCACCGCTTTTACCTCAAATGAATTTAGAGGATATTGTGAGAGTGAAGGTATTCAACATTTGCTGATTGCGACCGGTGTTCCAAAGGGAAATGGTCAGGTTGAGCGTGTGCACCGGATTATCGTGCCCATATTAGCAAAAATGTGCGCTGAAAGTTCGAATCAATGGTACAAATATGTCGACCGCGTACAACAGATATTGAATAACAGCTCCTCGAGAAGTACTCGGAACACGTTGAAGGGCGTATCAACATGCGAACGAAAGAGGATTTCAGAGTTGGCGAACTTTTAGAAGAGATAACCATCGACGAGTTACAACATGAACGAGATCAACGAATCAACGAGATCAAGACGAAGCTCGTGAAAATATTAAACTCCAGAGAGAAAACAGGAAATAATATGATAAAAAACGAGTTGAAGCCACTGAGTATAGAGTGGGAGATTTGGTAGCCATTAATCGTACCCAATATGGAGTAGTCATGAAGCTGCGCCCGAAATACCTACGTCCTTACAAAGTAGTGACAAAGTTGAACCACGACCGATATGAGGTTGGAGAAGTCGAAGGAACGAGAAAATGGCCTACCGTCGCAGAATATATGAAACCATGGCGAAGTCAGTATCAGGAAGTCCGAATGTAGGATAGTGTACATGCCCGACGACAGTTAGGTCTATGTAAGAAATAGAGTCAAATATACACACTAACAGCTCGCATTGTCTATTGCTCGTTAAAGCACAGTCAGTAGGGAATAAGTTGGAAGGAGAGTGTTAGAGACAGTCAATAGATGAACGTGACAGAGAATAGAAGTTTGGGAAAGAGTGGTCGTGATCGTTGAATTCCTAATAATCAAAACTTATCTAATTACTACATATAAGACACAAAAAACCCATTGTAAATGAATTAACTGAATTAAATGTATTGAACTGAAAAGTTATTGTTTTAATCACATGGCAAAGGGAGAACCCTACAGATATATTAAGTCAATGATAACAAAATTTTAAAAAAAAATGATTAATTCATTAATTAGATATGGCTAGAGCAAGATGGTGTACAGAAGCACAGCGTCAGGTAATTTAGCAAATGAAACACAGTGGATGTTCCGTTGGTGTGATTGGAAATATATTAAAGTGTTCCAGAAAGATGGTGTATAACGCCTAAAACCTTATATAAAAATATGGGAGCTCCAAGAACGTTCAGCAGTGTCCCAGAGTAAGAAAAACAAACTCCCAAAGAGGACTCTCTCATTCATAAAGCCTCACTAAAATGCTCATTTAAGAGCTCAAGTACGATTAAAAGATATGTGTTATCAGAATTTAGTTTCGACGTTTCTTCAAGAACAATAAGGAGACTGAATGAAAAAAACTTACAGGGATGCATAGCCCAACGCAAACCACTTGTGTCCAAAACAATTTACGGGGTCGCATTGACTGTGCACATGCTCTTTTAGAAAAGCCCATAATTTTTTTTTTTGGAAAACTGAGGTCTGGAGTGATGAGTCAAAATTTTGTCGGTTCGAATCTGATGGTAAAAAAAGTATGTATGGCTTCCACCAAACATGGAGCACAATCTAAAGTACACATTTAAGACAGTGAAGCACGGAGATGGCAGGGTGATGGTGTGGGTTGCGTTTTATTATCACATGGAGCACAATGTACTCAATTAAGACAGTGAAGCACGAAGGTGGTAGGGTGATGGTGTGGGCTGCATTTTCTTGGCACGGATTTGGACACGTAAAACTGGCACACGAATGGATCAACACGTTTACAAAAATGTGAGTTGAACATAACAATATGCCTCTTATGTGGCATTTCGAGCATGATAATGATCCAAAACACACTTCACGTATAGTGAAGAGTTGGTTATTGGAGAATGGAATTCTGGGTTTGAAGTGGCCACCAGTCCATTAAAAGGATCTCAACACTATTGAGAACTTTTGGAACGATGTTGAGCAACATATTCAAGTAGTCAAAAATATGGCCGAATTGTGGGCAGAAATTGCAAGATCTTGGTACGAAGAACGTTGCATGACCCTTGTAGAGTCTACTCAAGAGATGTGCCGCTGTTATTAAAAACAACTGATATCCGAGTAAATATTAATTTAGTTCAGTGGCGTTACGTTTTTGTTACTTAGTTTTGTTTGATACATAAAATTTGTATTTTTTTTTGGTTCTGTTTTCTTTTCGCTGACAATAACAGTTTTTGCTAAATTAGTGTCGTGTTTTTCTCCTTTAATCGAATAAAAAGTTGAATTGTAAAAAGGGGGGAAGGATGGACACAATGAAATTAACTGAGCATAATAACCAGTCTTAGTGACGGCAACACTATCGAGTATTTAGCCATGAAAATGCTTCTCAAAATACCGTTCGGAACCGGTGAAAAACTGCAGGTCCCAATCAGTGAGTATAAAACTAGAACGCGGACAGCTCACTGGTGGTGAGAAGCTCTCCCGAATGCCTTCGGGAAAACCATTTTTTTTTATAACCAGCCTATAGGTAACATTATAGAAAGAAAAACATATGATCGACATATAAAACTGCAGGAAATATAAACGTATCTGAATTTCTCACACCGTGTGTGTTCTAAATTCGTGGCCATCACTCTATGTACAAAAATCTTGGCACGAATTGACGGGAGACAACTGGTTGCGATATAATTTTCTGGAGAGAAAGTCTGCCTCATCTTGTGTGAGATACTTTGCCATGATTACAATTCGAAACACACAACATTACAGTTTGTACTAATGATGTAAAGTTTCAAATACTATTTTAAATAAAAACGAAGTTTAGAGAATGCCTAATAATAAATTATATACTAGAGAACATAAATAAAACTTTGAGTTAACAAGAACTAAAGCAAAGAGTTTAAATGTAACCGATTAGGAACATTATTCAAGGACACACTTACCTCTAAATGCAACGCCTAAAAATTCATAATTTTTTTCGAACGATAATGTATTTTCATCGCAGTCTAATATTACACGTATCCGTTCCCCCACCTAGTAAACAAAAGCAGTTATTAAAATCGCAAATTTTCAATTTGATATTTGTGTTTCATATGTATAAATTGTACTCACCTGATACTTGGGTGCATTATTTAATAATGGATAATTTCCTTGTACATCTCCATTGTGTAGTAGATGATTTTCCACTAAATTCCATCCCCAACTTTGATCATCCGATCCTAATAAGGCCACATAACCATGGCATTGTAATGCTGCTTCTTTTGTTGATATACCGACAACAGCTACGGTGCCCAATGGTCCCTCCCATATCACTTCCCAGGTGTGACGTCCTTGACGAAATCCATTTTTACCTCTCGCTGCATCGGTACTTTGGGCGACAGGATTTCTGGAAATATGAATATGGGTGAAATGTAAGATATAGTGAAAGAAATAGACATACACAGAGGGAATTATAGCTAGGAAGGAAGTGATGCCAGTGAGCATTCTTACACCGATGGTAGTGTATCTATATTATAGAGCATAGGAGACTTTTCTGCAGTTTTGTGTTGTAGGCCGATTGTTTTTTTTTTACAGAAAACTTTTCCATATTATTGAGTGTCTTGCTCATGAATATTTTCGGAACATACATATATGTACTTGTTTTGTATTACTATAACAGATAGCTTGCTTTCCATTCTGCATAGTGAAATATTTCGAAACAGTTTTCAATAAAAAAAAAGAAAATGTTGCGAATTGTTTGGCCTTATTGAAGCCTAATTCGCTTTATAATTATTTACACACCGCAGTGGCTTAACCGGCTAGACGCTGCTGAAGATGATGCTTCACAAACATTATAATTATTTTATCACACGCTTTTGTGCAGCATCTTATTGTGAAGCACAAAAGATTTGTCTTTCTGTTATGAGAATAGATACAGTTTTCTAATATTAAATTGTGACAGTCCTGTATTGTATTTCAATTAAGTTTTAGCTTGTAGTCCTCTATCGGATTATGCAGTTTTTGGGGGGAATACAATTTGCAATATTCTAGAAATCTTGTCCAGATAGTTCTTTTGCTAGACAACTCCTTTGTGATACGATTCTCTATACAGAAATATAATACTACTGAAAAGCAGCCACACGGTTTCTATATAAAAAAAATGCCTGTGAGACGGCGTCTATATAACAATATTAGATACCTTGAGGGGACCTAGAGTATCTCTCCTCAATCATAATGAGTTTCATGCGTTGCATAATCACTTTTTTCCTCTAATATATGTATACTCTCTTTTTATTCTTACATTCCCACTGATATATACTCTTCTTTTATTTGACTATTATTTAATCTCTCGTTTCATCCGATAATCACAATGGATCAATAGATCGAAGAGTGTAGGGTGAGCTGGTTTTACCAGACCCCACGTGTCCCAAACCTAACATTGAGACTGATATTTATATAGAAAAAACATTTCAGATATTGTTGTGGGTCAGTTAACAACGAGAAATACTTCCAGGACATTCTTGTGCGATAATTATCTGCAATAGAAGTCTTCCCAAAGTAATTTGAGGGATTTTCTGATGTCATTGTTCTGCTAAGCAATGGATAAGATGTGCAACAGCCTGAAAATCTCCAGCAAGTTCAATTACTGATAACACATGCATCAGCTCAATAACTAAGCCACTCTCCCCACTAACACATCGTAACCCCTTTTTTTGTGCTTTATTTTGTTACTGCTTCCTTCTACTCACCTGTGTAACGTAAAACCATTTGGTTTTATATAAACATTTCGCGAGCAATCGTTTGGATTCCAAGCATGATAGTATGCACGCAGTTTCATCTTATACGTGGGTACCGATGATAGCAGGTCAGATTTTAAAGCCTCCTCGGGAAGTTTACGCATACAGTGCGAACGCCAGACATCACTGTTCTCATCGTCCAGGAAATGCTTCCAACTCCGGCAGACAACGGCACAATTCTTGAGATCACGTAAATCTAAATATGAAAATATCACCTCTAAGACATTATGATTGATCATGGACGAGATCAAATCAACCATGGCGATGTCTAACACGTAAGACCACGAACCGCAGACCAACTATGTAGAAATTGAGCGATGACTAGTTGGAGATGCCGGATAATAAGACGCGCGGAGGAGGAAGTTTAGGCACAAACACTCCTCTGCGTGCCCTAGAGAATAGAGGCGACCAGCACTTGAACACGAAATTCCTTTGCTGCAACAGTGATTGAATGTGGATGTGTGTTTAATGCTTTCTTCTAAGTTTTTGTTCTCAGCCTCACGCACAGACTGAAAGACATCAAACAATGGACCTCAAGTGCTTAAATTTCCCTTCCTGTTCCTTTTTTCGTTTGTCCTTTATTTATAGTAATTACTGACGGGCATCGACAAAGTCTAACCCCAACCACTTTTTCATAAAAAAAACCAGCAGCAATAACAAAACTAACAAAAATTTAACTAACACACAATACTGCAGCAATCACTTTTGGGGGTGGGTTCAGTGGCCGTTTATCCGCACGAGAATTTGTTGAATTTACGCAAAATTATTAAAAGTTTCCATTACACGGCGTTAATCTAAACAATTACTTGCGGAAATTATAGAAATTTACAATGTTTCCATTTTACTAAGAGTATTTTCAGTGTAAAACCGTACGAATGTAAATATTTTTCCAAATCGGCAACAAACGTGTTGGAAGAGTAATGTGGTGTCTAATACCAATGACAATCAATGACAGCTGACATTATATGTAATAACAGGGCGTGTCGTATAGATATACCGCTAAAAACCAAATCACAATTGCTTAGAGACAGAAGCAGGGTGTTTGGCACACCAATTAAAGGACAAACAGCGTTATTTCATGCACAATATATGACAGCCCGCCATCGCGCAATACGCCCAAAAATAAAATGATCTATTTACACAATAACCAGCATAAAACATGTCTTAAAGGTTTTGTTTACGATGATTACAGTTTTTTTAATTTTCTTTTAACTTTTCTATTTTCTTTAAATCTGTTTTTGTGCGCTTTCTTTTTTGCTTTACTTGCTCTCTGTGCGTTGCGTCAAATTTGATATTTTTAAAGTTTGCGTCAGCGCTATTTCGGGAGCTCTCATGCGAATATACCCAAACAAAGCCTATTGTGAATGTTTTTATGCTTTCCGTCCTTGTTTAGGTAATGACCTTAGACATATACAGGCAATTCACGATGCTACATTCCACAAAAATCAAGGTACGGAAAAACTTGACTCGCGAGCCGAATCTTCAATAACTCGCTCGGTTTAATACTCGAAATCCTAGTTAAACATATTCGAACTTGTAAAAACGATTTTATCAAAAATCTTTATCTTTCGTCTCACTCGTGAGCGAGCGTTATAGGGCGTTTAAATAACTAAATTTTGCAGATCGACTCGATAACACTGTGTGTAATTTTTTAAGTCATGGAAATATAACCATATACGGATATATAACCATTTTTCGTGTTGCACTGTGTAATCACAATTTTTGTTCTTTATGACAAAAGCTACAACCTTCCATCAAAATCAAAATTTCGAACGGTTTGCAAGATATGCAAACCCAAATCTTTATGGTTATATTTTTTCGTGTTGCACTGTGTAATCGACAAATCACTCTATTATCATGTGATTTCTCATACAGTTTTATACCCAAGATTGAGTAAATTTAACTCGATATTGTTATTATCATGTCACACATCATTACAACCGCAGAGTCGTATACGCACTTTCAGTATGTCATATACGCACTTTCAGGGAAACCTACTTCACTGAACATGTACATTAATGACAACACATACAAAATGATTGATATAAGATGTGGTGTTATATGATCAGCTGATTTTACTTTCTTTCTTTATTTTCTAAATAATAATACATACAAATCCTTCTGCCATCACCTGGTATAATTCAATCAATAATGGCATCATGAAATACAAAAATGTCAAAACTAAATCGAGTAAAAATTCATGTAAACACCTTTTTGATGTAGAATGATAATCACGACATTACCATGATAAAAGAGTGCATGTAAACGCGCTATTACCTACTTTTACTTAATTACGCTCGATTGCGAGCGCGCCGAACATATTATTGGAGCTAGCGGAGAGCGACATGGGACTGTCCGCGGAGGTGGAAAGTTTCTGATAGCCACTCACTTGTGAGTGGCCAGAAATGATTCCTTCATTGGACAGTCCACGCAGCGCACTACTTCCACGCAGTATCTTCTGGGCAATGCCTTTATCGGAAATCTCCATTAGCTTGCTAGAATGAGAAGGCAAAGCGAATGAGCAGCCTGATTGGTTATGCGGTCACTAATACGTCTGAGGTGTAGTAGGTGACTGATGTCATAGAAGCTCATCAAGCTATCGGGCATATTTGTTTATCCTTAGAAGGCGGAACATATACGCCAACAGCGGATAGAAACCACAAGAAGAAAATCCAGGTTCGACATATTGCAACCTGGTCAGAGTCTGATCCGTAATGGACGGCTGCAATCAAATATCCTGGCAGTAGGTAAAATGCACTGGGTTTGTCACCGTTCATAATGGCAGTGAGAATATACATGGACGAAAAATAAATCATAAACAACCCCTATTTGTTGACGACCTCCGCAAACGTTATAAGGACCACGATTTACGGATATTCACTTGGAATGTAAGAACTCTATATAGATCCGGTGGAAGTATCCAATTGGCAGATGTCCATGAAAGTTATAAGGCTGACATTACCGCTATCCAGGAAATGCGATGGACAGGACATGGCGGCACAAGAAAAAAAACTGCGACATATACTTCAGTTGCCATGAGAAAAAACATGAAGTTGGGACATCTAGTCTCTAGGTTCAATCCTGTGAGTAAACGTATAGCCACAATCCGCATGAAAGCGAAATATTTTTATATTTCCCTAAATTGTGTGCATGCCCGACTACTATTGGCAATTTCAGTCTTCAAGCTGACAGTTCTGACAACAGTATGAGACTGATTGACTTTGTCACCGCAAAAACATGGTCGTTAGTGGTAAAATATTCCAGCATAAAGACATACACAAGGCTACTTGGGTATCCCCTGATCAAAGAAAGATGAAACAAATTGATCACGTGGAATTTAAAGGAAGGCACTCATACAGTGTAGTGGACGTACGAGCGATCAGAGGAGCTAACATCGATCACTATCTGGTAGCAGCAAAGGTACGCACAAGATTAAGTAGAGCGAAAATCGTACGAAACCAGACGTAGAGAAGCTACTCATCGGAAAGCTGCAATTGCCAGAGGTAGCCACAGCCTATTCAAGGAAGCTCTCGCAACTTTAGGCACAAAACCCACCCTCTCCTAAAGTCGATCCTGAAGCGCAGTGGAAACCCATTTTCGACGCAACAACCGTACTTGGGTTTGAAATATCCGCTTCGTAACAAATCATGGTACGATGAAGAGTGTCGCATACCAAATGATGAAAAGAACGCTGCACGTATGGCAGTGCTTAAGTCAATTGCGACGCTAGCTACGACTGAGCGGTATAGGGTAAAAAAGAAGGAGGTAAACCGTCTCTTTAGGCGTAAGAAATGGTAGTGGAGAAAGCGTGAGAGTGAGAAAATTGAGACACACCGAAGGAAGAACGAAGCCCGAAAATTCTACCAAAAATTAAAAAATGGAGCTGTTGGACATAGTTCAGGGCCCTCTTCTGTAAAGACAAGGACGGAAATCTCATCGCAGATGTGCAGAACATATTAGGAATATGATACCTGAGACATTCAATGACGATGAGACGTTGATTACCCCTCCTTACCAAGACGAGGTCAGAATACGACTTAAGAACGACAAAGCCGCAGGAGCCGATGTATTACCGGCGGAGCTGTTTAAGGCTGGCGGCGATGAACTGATAAGGTGCATGCATCAGCTCATTACCAAAATTTTGGTTAGATGAATGAATGCCGGGCGATTGGAGTCTCAGTGTACTATACCCCATATTTGAAAAAGGTAACCAGAGTCGCAGTGCTATCTACTGTGGAATAAGACTTTTATCCATAGCATGTAAGGTTCTATCAAGTATAATGTTCGAAAGACTAAAACCAATTATCACTGGCCTGATTGGACCATACAGTTGTGGTTTTAGGCCTGGAAAATCGACAACTGACCAGATTTCCACGCTACGCCAAAACCTGGAGAAGACCCACGGAAAACAAATCGACACCTATCATCTATTTGTCGATTATAAGTCGGCCTTCGATAGTCCGATACGGGAGAAACTACGAAGCAATGTCTGAGCTTGGTGTTCCTGCAAAACTCATACACCTTTGCAGGATGACCTTGATGAACACCAAGTCCACAATTGATTGCAGGGTATCTACTCTATTAGACCAAAGCGTGATAGTTGATAACCATTATAATTTCGAGGTGGTGGTTTTTGCCGTAAACAAAAACTACTGCGTCAGTCTTGAGATGAAGCGGAGAATTGTGCTTGGGAATAAATGTTATTTTGGGCTAAGCAAGCACTTTAGAGATAAAGCCCTCTCTCGAGTAACAAAAGTCCAGCTGTACAGTCTCTCATACAACCTGTCTTGCTTTATGGCGCAAAATCCTGGGTTTTATCACAAGCAGAGTCTTCGAAAGAAAAATACTCCGAAAAATTAATGGCCCTATAGTGCACAACGGCGAGTATCGGCGACGCATGAACCATGAGCTGTATGGCTTATACATATACCGGCATTGACATAGTTAAGCGGATCAAAAAAAGCGATTGCGCGTCAAGTTTAACTAATTGCACTGTTGTCACTAGTTTGTATAAAATAAAATAAATGGTTTTCCGTAACATTCCATGAAGGGATTAGGGAGAGCTTCTCACAACCAGTGAGCTGTGCGCGTTCTAGTTTTAAACTCACTGATTGGGACCCACAGTTTTATATCGGTTCCGAACGGTATTTTGAGAAGCTTTTTCATGGTTAAATACTCGATAGTGTCGCCGTCACTAAGCGAGGTGACCGCCGTCGAAAGAAATTTAAGGTGGTCAGAGTAGGGATCGAACCCACGTCCTCATGCACAAGCTCCGCGCGCACTACCATTGCACCAACGGCGGCCACACTAGTTTCTATACTGTCGTCTAAGAGAGAGACAAAATTTAAGTTGCGGCGTAAATTATTTTATTATCTTTATGACCTCTACTTTTCTTTATAGAAAAAATTACTCACATATTAATGTACACAAAGTACAAGACGAGGTTTTAATTCAATTGAAGGATGATACTAATGACACGTCTAATGTTGTCTTCCAAGGCAGCAATCGTGGTTGGCTTGTCTTTATAGATGGGAAACTTCACGTGCTCCAGTGGTGTCTAATAGCTCGACAGAGGCGGCCAATTGGCAGCGCCACAAAGTGAGATTAATTGGCAGCACCACAACGTGAGATTAATTGCTCAACAAACCCGCCTCACAATTGGTTTATAGTATCACGTGCAGTGTGGCATGTAGCGCCGTCCATGATCGTCGAACGTACCTTGCTCCATTGACTGCAATATTCGTTCAATGGTGCCACCAGGATGTAAACCGTAATAATCAGTGCATTTGCAGGGTGTATTGGCAGCTCTTGCACAGCCTCTGGATGCTCTTCGGACCAATTTCGGCAATTCTGTTTGTTGACGTAACAATTGAGCCAAAAATGAGCCTTGCCGCTGACGATTTTCGTCCAGTTTCTCTAAGGCTCATTCACTCAATGATTTGAAGGAGTTGTTAATTTTGAAGTCTGTTCATGATGAAATTGCATAGCAAACTGAAAGTTTTTTGGCTTTGACAGGTGTCACGAATAACGCGAGAACTGGCAAAAATTTAACACTGAACTTAACTCCAAATAGCGTAAAACTCACACGTTAAAAGCCCTCATTCAGAATTCGTTAAATATGTCAGTAGTAGCGATGTCCTGCCCCAAATGCCAACCTATTTTAGTTTTTCATATTTGTCGGCTCTACTTAATGCTGTTGAAAATAATTCAGTAAATTTGTTTAATTTTTTTGCAACGATTTGTGTATTTCTTTTTTCTCACATACATAAATATTGGTGAATATAGTTTAAAAAGTGTTTCCTGTATGGGCGTTAGTTAAAAAACGAAGAGGTGTATGTATATGTTTAGATTACTGAGAAATCAAGTAAAGTGACTAGATTCTGCAATGGTCGAAATGTGTGGAAAATCTAATCGATTTCGACCTGATTTGGTCCAAAATCAGAAACTCTTATGCAACGTTCAGGTATATACCAATATATGTTTTGCCGTACAAAAATCAGCTGTTCATGGACATGAAATCCCGAAAACTGCGAAATCTCGATAGACTTTAACGTTGCTTAAAGCATAGTAACACCACAATTCGTGATAAGCAATATGTCGAGGTGAAATGTGAATAATGTTTTCGATAAGATTAGTACAAGATCAGACCTCTGGCTTTAATCCAGGGGGGTTCGATACCAGAGCTGATCAACTAAATTGTTGGAATTCTGATAGTGAAATAAGTTCAAAAGAGGAAAAGCGATAGCTGATTGGAATAATTTGGGTGATTTTCACACATTTGCAGCCGCGTATCAAATGTAAAGTACAAAATACATCAACTAGGGTCCAATTTTTGACTGGTTATTTAAATTGGTAATCACTTGATTTTGACTTATGTTTGATCTGACTTTAAATACGAAAAAAACCGGTATTCATACATTTATCGACTAATCGTTACAATGCAACAAACTGAGGCCATTTGCTAAAGAAACGTGAAGTGATAAATACAAAATATTTAATGAAATTGGAAAATATTTGAGCAGAAATAAAGTTCTTACTGCACTACGAGTTAAATGATACGATGGTGATTATAATTGTTCTTCTAGTTGTTTTCTGTCAAAATCATATGGTCACTTGATCATAGTTTAAATGCCCAAATTTGGCTGATTAAACAGAATTTAACTATTAACCTAAAAAAGTTAATTCAGAGTTTAAATTCTGTTTGATTGTTGAGAGTATTGTTATGAAACTTTTGCCAATTAAATCGATGAAAAAAAGGGACAAGTGCAAAAAATTAAAGGCTAACGAAGTATTGAGTAAAATTATTTGTGTAGATTGCAATTAAAATGCAAATTGTTAAAATCAAAAGTTTTTTCATTCGCTATAAGTTTCGCAACTAGTCCAGGAATCATAGGTGAAAGTACAACAGCTGAAATTAAACACTTTTTTTATATTACTCAGCTTTAATCGGCACTTTTTCTTTCTCTTCGATCAACACTACTTGTTTCTTGCGAAAAACTTTTTCTCTGGCATTACACTCTTGTCTGTAATATTTCCTTAAAATCACGGTAAAATAGTAGACGATTTCTACAGCTGAGACCATACTCATACCCACAAATAAACTGAAAGCACTTCCAAGATTTGCTAAAATAAAAAAAATATTTACAAAAACACGTTATACACAATTTAAAGAAATATTACTTATAAAATATATATATAAAACTGCTAAAGCCTTTAAAGAAATATTACTTATAAAATATATATATAAAACTGCTAAAGCCCTAAACACATTGCAATCGAAATCTCGTCTTTGAAGGTTTAATTAATTAACTCGAAATCTCCAAGTGAGAGAATCCTGTTGCAGTGTGAATGCGGTATAACGATGGTGTATTTTGAAAATCTATTAATATTTAATACAGCATTAGCAACATTTAATACAGCATTCATATTTAATACAACAGAATCGGGGGAAAATGCATGATTTGCTTTATGCACGCTGTTTTATCTCACACTACGCATGAAAAGTACGTTTGTTTACAACCATGTCAATCTCTGCCAAAAATCTCTGCACATTGATGTGGTGGTACCACTGGTACAACCGACTTATTTATTTTTCTCATTTTTTAGATATTTCTTGCTTCTCAAAAATATATTACATTTACGGCATTTACACCGACCAACATTAACGTATTTCGAAGGTTAACTCCGTTAACCCACGCTAACCCAGAAGATTACTCATACAATTTTAATCTGCAAAATCTGAAGTTTATTTGTTAACCTCATTTTAAACTCTGGTGTACATTTTGATGCAACACTGATAATTTTCTAATGAAAAGGTATCTTAGATAAATTTTGTTATCATTTCTTGTGAATGAAAATGTTATCAAGGAGAGACTCAAAAGCAGAAATTTGCAAAATGATTTATACATTTTAAGTTCATTAAACTTATTTTATTTAATGGAAGACTACGTGTACTTTTATATCTCTAAATTTGAAGGATAGATTTTTATTTGCGATTGAGAACAAAATTGGAAATAAATTGTTCACAACAACGCGCGGTAAATGTTACACATATTGAACATGGTGGAATTATCTATCAGGTATAGTCGTTTAAACAGGTAATGTAATGTTCTCCATGTCATTTTTCGTTTCACTTGCCAAAATCATAAGTATTTTGATTTTATACTAGTTTGTATTCTTGTATTGTTGGTATATATTTGTGTAGAGTTTGACAACTGAAACGAATGGCACTGTGTTGGCACGTGTTGCCATATCGACTTTTTTCACTCATTACAGCAAATGTTGCCACATTTCGTAGTATTAAGTGTGGATCGTTTGATTTGGAAAATCGTAAGTGGCGATAGCTTAAATAAATAAATGGTTTCCCATTACATCCCATGAAGGGACCGGAGAGAGCTTCTCACAATCACTGAGCTGTGCGCTTTCCAGTTTTCACTCACTGATTGGGACCTACAGTTTTACACCGATTCCGAACGGTATTTTCAGAAGCTTTTTCATGGCTATATACTCGATAGTGTCGCCGTCACTATGCGAGGTGACCGCCACCGAAAGAATTTATTTTTTTTGAAGGTGGTCAGAGCAGTGTTCGAACCCAGGATCTCATATACAAGAGCCGCGCACACTAACCATTGCACCACCGACGGCCAATGGAATAAAAAACCAGCCTTAATATTTTTACACGAAAATCCAAAAATTAATATTTCAAAAGATACCGTCGCTGTTCCGTGGGCTGTTTGCAAAACAGCTTACTTTTTTGGTAGTTTTCTTAAAATGGTTGAATTCTTTTCTACTTTTGAAATGTTGCATCAAATTGTTCACTAGTTTATAATGAGGTTAAAACTAACCTTCAGTTTTTAGTGCGCTAATCTAGGTAAATGGGGCATTAGCAGCTTTAAGTATTTTTACCAGATGATACATACAAACCAGAGTTACCATATTTGACAACAAGTCATGGCGGATACGGCGGTAAACCTGTGAATTCATGTAAATGTGAAGAATGGAATAGTCTTTCTTAAGCCCCTCACTAAACAAGAAAGTAATTGTTGCATTAATCAGTATAGCATTTGCATTTAAAACACTTACTAAAACTTATCATCTGTAGGTATTTCCAAATCCAAAAGGGAGCTGGTCGCCTCTACACTAAATTCGAATTTTTCACAACTTTTAACACATGGACACTGATACTTCCGCAAACGACCAATAATATTAGCTGTAATGGACCAATATACAATTTAATTAGACTTTTCTTAAAATTTTTATAAAGTTGTATGGTTACCGAAATTTTCCACCAAACACGGTATATCCCTGTAAGTACAAATCCTTTCATTCGTTCGATTGCTATAGAAGAAATACGTGTAACAGCCACAAAATTTCACCATCATAGTAACCCGACAGTCAAGTTCACAATTTGCGGCAACATAACTCTGAAAGTATGTCAATCCTCGCTCGTAGGGGTACGTGCATTGTCGTTCTTCAAATGTCAAATCTTTGACAGCTTGCGAGCTAAAAGTCTCTGTGGGCCGGACGGACACAGAAACTTCCTCATTAAGTGGTATAAATTTATTGGAGGAATGCGCACTAGGAAATGCATTCGCCTCCTGGATCATAACCTTGAAACCCTGTGAATACGATTTTTTGTGATCGTACATAGAGTCATTGTTGTATAATATAAGAGAGAGGCCATTACGAAATCCTGCGATGGCCAATTCATTGGCGAAATTGTGGGAGCTGTAAAAAAATTGTGTCAAATTGAAACGTTCCGGAATATCTTAAGCTACAGCCAAAACGTGGAACTATTTTAACTAAATTTCGGTTAACTCATAGTGATTAACAGCTGTTATGGTGGTAATCTACGTTTTGTGCCTTTACTTAAGGGCAATGTACTTACCCAGTCTGATTAAGATTAAATCCACAACAATATCCATTAAAAGTTCTCACAATATGAAACAGTTTTCCACAGGGCAGTATGCGATTTTTAAAGCGACATTTAAAAATCAAATCATTACAATTCCAACTTAATTTCGTCGCGAAATCTATGATGTGCAAATTGTTTAGGTGCAATAGTTCGTCCATCAGTTCCAAGTCTCTGAGCTCGTAGCGCTGATCATCGTACATAAATCCGTAGCTGAGATCCAATAAATTAGAAATATTCGTAATTGAAGCAGACTTGGGCAAAATCCTAAATAGAAATACCAATTAGCCAGGACTGTAATTACGCATGTCAAGCATATGTATGTAACCTACGAAGTCAGCTGATTTGTTTTATGGAAATCTGCTAATTTTGGCCCTAAAACATTTTAATTAAATACGCTAAGTGGAAATGGTGTTTTAAGTCATTCATTTGGATAAAGATGTATATACTAATTGTATGGTGAAGGCACTGGAACAAGTAATGCAACTTTTTTTATTGCGTTTGTTATATGCAATTGCAAATGAATTGTTTTTACTTCGAAAGTCCCCATCAAATTGTGTTTACTATGTAAATGAAAGCATTAACACAGCTGATTTCAGTTTGTATATATATTTGTTTTTGTATATATTGCATTTACTACGTTTATACAAGAGCTTATATTGTGATATTATATCGCGATATGTCTAAAAAGTACGTGTTACTTGCACTTACATACTTTATTGACATATCGCGATATGATATCACAATATAAGCTCTCGTATAAACGTAGTAATTGTTGTTGACCGGTTTTGAACAGAGTACTACAGATTATTCTCCGGGAACAATTCTTTCGGAGGAATTAATTTCAATAATGGTATTCATATAAACGCGCAAGAGCGTCGAAAACTTGCACAGGAAACGTCAAAACTATAATTGTGCTCATACAAAAGGACATGCACAAGTTTAGAAAAGTTTCGAGTCAATTTTATTGAGCAAACATCGACGACGTAACGTCGGACATTTGTGCAATTCGTTTTCTGTGAGATCATTTTTGTTTTGTTTTTACGTTTGCTGCGCAAATTGTCCAGTTTTTCACGTAAACATGAATCCCACTAATATGTAAAATGTTTATACTTTTGTTGTGAGAGAATTTTCAAATTAACATTTTGTTGCATACAATCCTATACAACTTGGACCTATCAAAGTCGTTTTTGAGTTGTGACGGTCTTGCATGGAACAGGCGATATGTACTGTGTTTGCCGCAATCTGGGTGCGAAAAAAAAAACAAAATGTTGCCGTATATTTCTACCATGGTCTGCAGGCTCCAAAGTGCGTTTTTGGAGAAGAGCCGGCATCAAAAAGAATGTGCGCACATTGTTTCTTACTCGGCGTTTACACGTAATAGTTTTGCGGAGACAATAGCAAATCATTCAAACTTGTTTACTACTACACTCACACTTGTCTCATTATCTTCGTCTCTGCCCATAGAGTAAATATGGGTAGAGAAAATCTTTCACTCACCAAATTTCTGACATTTGTCCTCGTGTGATGTATACGTTTGATGTTGAAAAGAATTGCTTTACTAATACCAGATAGAGGCAATGGTTCAAAACAACGAACAAAATAACAACACCGGCATTTCGTTTTGTGTGTTAAAATTAATGTGTTAAATACAACACAAATGTATGCTAACAATAACAGTTAATAAAAAAGTTTAAAACACATTTAAATTTCACATTTTTTCACCAAAATGGCATGAAAAATTAAAGCAAGAAGTAATTGTAATTCCACCTGGTGTATATCACTTTTCGTCAAACATCTCTCTATCACACCGACCGCATCACGAAGAGTGTGAAATGAAACGTCAGATGAGAGAATAAGTTTATCTAGGTATGTATTAGTCTATGTCTCTGCCTCTGAGCTTTCAAAGACAGTAAATTCGGCAAATGATTTGATGTAAATTATATTGATGTAAATGATATTGAATTCATACAAAACGACACTGACGAAGGTTGCTTAAATGTGCATTGTCTTTATAATTGCCTGGACGCCTACGTTACACGAAGGTTGAAACAAATTTGTTTTCCCATACAATAGCGATACAGGTTTTTACTTTGATTTTGAAAAAAAAACAGCAAGGAAATGAGCATGCAAATAAAATACAACTCTATGAAACTGTTTCCGGCGCTAGAAATTCTAAAACTAAGGTCAGACAGGCAAATAAAGTTGCACAAAATGTCATTGGAATCGTTTGACAAAATCGAATGACTTTTGTCAAATTTTTATTTGGCTGTCAGACATACGACCAAAATTTTGTCATCGGAGTTTGCACAAAACATCACTCTAAATTGTTGAGTCTGCAAATGATTTGGGTTTGTGGTCACACAACCGATATGCCAATACAGACAAATGGGTTTGCGCAAAACTCAAAACGTAATGGTTGCATTTGTGAGTATAGATATAATAGAATAAATCAAATTGGTAAGCTATAGTATTCACTTCAACATGAATTTCACGTGTGTACTTTTTCATTTATCTCGAACCAAGTGACTATTATTTTTATCTCGAACCAAGTGACTATTATTTATCTCGAACCAAGTGACTATTAGTATATGTATTTTTTGACGGCGATTGATATACATATATTATAAATAGTTTTCATAATTTTTTAATAGATTTTGACCTAATTTCTAAAAAATATTTTTTTTTAAAATTCAATATCGAATTTTCCAAGTGTTTTTTAAGTTTTTTTTACTTATTTTGTGTATTAACTTGTTATATCTCGACAGCTAAGTTTGTTACGGAAAATTCTCATTTAATTTTTCAGTTACTTCTTGTTTTTTGATGTAGAATACGTCTTACCTTACGGTATGAGGAGTCATGTCAGGTTTTTATTGTTGTAATCTTTATTTCATTGAATTTGAGGAAACGGCTAGATGAATTTTTTTAAAATTTTTTTTGTAGGTAAATGAAGATGTTATCTTTCGTTTGATATACATTTCATATTGGTTGATATATTTCTAGTATTTTAATTTCTCAAATGAAAATTGTTTAAACACATACACTCAAACATATGTGTGGTGTTTGGTTGAGTGTTTTTGGTTGCTCAACATTGCTTAGGAACATGTATCTAGTAAAAAGTGAAACGAACAGCAAGCTAATGTTGCTTGGCAACATGTATCTAGTAAAAAGTGAAACAAACAGTAAGCTAACGTAATAAAGCTTTTTTGCGAAAGCTTCAAT
Organism: Phaonia tiefii; assembly: GCA_963931995.1. Classification (NCBI taxonomy): domain Eukaryota; kingdom Metazoa; phylum Arthropoda; class Insecta; order Diptera; family Muscidae; genus Phaonia; species Phaonia tiefii. Next base: position 57,651,647 of record OZ008371.1, read on the forward strand.
AAAGCTGTTGTAACATTAATTTTGAATTGTAAAGCGTAAAGCTTTCACACAACGCTCGAATGCTAATGCGAAGACTCGATAAGGTAAACCTTTTTTAATATTAGGGCGGCCCTCTCAACATTCGCAGAACTTATTTCAATAAAAATATTAATTAAAATACATAAATTAAATTAAGTTTAAAAAAATTAAACATAATATTTTTTTTCTTAAACGGACTTGAATCAAATGCCGTTGGTAAATATAAAAATTACAGCAGACAGTTGTCCGAGGCCTTCGGCCACGGACTGTCCCTGCAGGCTGTGTCAGAGACACGGCCATTAAGTTTAACGTAGAATACGCCATCCGATAAGACAGAAAACATATATAACAATAAATTCATTTGCTTATATTATTTATCATTTATTGTTATATATGTTTTCTGTCTTATCGGATGGCGTATTCTACGTTAAACTTAATGGCCGTGTCTCTGACACAGCCTGCAGGGACCGTCCGTGGCCGAAGGCCTCGGACAACTGTCTGCTGTAATTTTTTTTTATATAGGAGACAACCATTTTTATGGCATAAATAAAAATCGTCTTTTTTTTAAGTTCAACTTTCGATATCTTGATAACTATACGAGCTGTGCAAAATTTTAATCTAAGGGATTCTATTGATGTTAACAAATTTTACACAAGAAGTTTCCTATGGAAGGCTTCAGAATGCTCAACTAATGTCATACTCTCTCGCATATACAAATTTTAAAGATCCACAGCTCCATAAATATGGGCTGCCGAAAATTATTTTATTGGATATTTTTTCTCAAAGTAGAAACTGTATCTCAAAGTAAAAACAAAAAATTGTTATTTGGAGCATTGAACCCGAACTATACTTTTGCGTCTAAACCTAAAGTGAATTTCAGTCGCAAGCGAATACTGGATTTAACAACTTTGAGTTGCTTCTTCTTTCTACCAATAATTGGCAATTATATAAAAATATTTATTTTATAAATAAATTGTTTAAATATTCATTTTATAATTATACATTTGTTAATAATTACACAAAGTTGATTGTTTTCAAACGAATTTTCATACAACGCTTTGATAACTTCACCAAAAAGGTAAACAATATTTCCTTATGTTTGTTCTTACATTTGTTTTGCAAGAACAAATGGAACAAATTTGACAAGCGTTTGCACGTGTGCTGTCGCATAATGTTCACACTGTCCAAATATTTGACTAAAACTTTTGTTTACAAACACCTACAAACTCATTTGTACGAACGTTTGTTAGCAAATATTTTGGCGGTCAGACGCATGACAAAACAGTTTGTCATAATTGTCAGTCATTTTGCGCAAAATATTTGACCGTCTGACCTTAGCTTAACACATTCCAATGTATTTCATGGCGATTGTTTACAAGCCCGTACACCTGTCACATACATACATTTTTGAAATCAAATAGAAGCGAATAATTCTACAAACCGTCTAATTTTATTTAATATTTTCACAGCATATTCTTTAAAATTAAATAATTTAAAATAAAGTTGTTTAGACATTCCGTTTTACAGCTTACGCCCGGTATTCAGATTTTATGAATTTTTCGTTGCCATAAGAAGTACGTGTATAAAAAATAACGAAAATTTCATGAACTGAAAATTTCGCTCATTTTTCATTTACTTGGTACTCAGCTCTTTGCGTAAATTTCTTAGGCAAAATCAAGTACAGGGTTGTTACGCTAAATTTATTTAGTACGTGTGGTTAATTGAAACTGGTGCGAAATTTGACCACAATGGCTTAAATAGCCTCCTCGGTGGATCGATTATTACAATCATAAAATGGACATAACTTGAGAAACACATTTTTTACGTAGCACGAATTTTGGTAATAAAACTCAATGATTTTGTTTGTAAGTCTATTCATGATGAAATGGTAAGGAAAACTGAATATTTTTGACTTTACATGTTACGAATCACGCGTGAACTGGCAAAAACTTAATAATGAAATCCCAAACAGCAAAAAAAAAAATATTCATTACCTTCGTGTCAGTGACCAGTACTGATTGAGACCCCTCAGCCACTCAAACCGTTTTGGTATCTGTGAACACAGAGTTACTACATTTTTGGGCGGTGTAACTTTTTTGATTAAGAAGACGATTCAATGGAAATTAAGGAACACTTCAGTGAAAGTGACAGTAGTACAGACCATATAGTAATTATTATTACAAGAAAGAATATTTAACTCATCTGACGTTTCCTTTCACACTCTTCGTGGTGCAGTCGGTGATAGAGAGATGTTTGTAGGAAAGTGACATACACCAGGTGGAATTACAATAACTTCTGACTTTAATTTTTCATGTCGTTTTGGTGAAAAGCTGTAAAATTTAAATGTGTTTTACACTTTTTTATTGACTGTTATTGTTAGCATACATTTGTGTTGTATTTAACACAATAATTTCAACACACAAAACCAAATACCGTTGTTGTTATTTTGTCATTTGTTTTGAACCATTGGCTCTATGTGGTATTATTGAAGCAATTCTTTTCAACATCCAACGTTCATATCACACCAGGCCAAATGCCATAAATTTGCTGAGAGGAATGTTAAGTCTAGTATAATAATTAGTCTATGGAAATCAAAACAATAAGCTTGTTTTTTTAATTCCTGCTAAACTAATTTTTCGACGACTTTGTATGGAGTGCCGCTTAAAATCGCTTAATATCGCTTATCTCCCCATACAAACTGGTCGAAAAATTACTTTAGCAGGGAATAAAAAAACAGGCTCAATGAGAACTCACACAACGTCAATGTAAAAGTACGTAAAAACAAAAATGGAGTATGTAGAGGAAATATGTATGACATATTTGCAAGGTAAATCAGAGGTACATACATACTTATATACTTATGTCGGTGGTAACTCTTTGCAATAAAAACTTCCGTGTAGAGATTGATAAAATTTCTCACAAAAAATTCGCAACAGCTAAATACATATGGGTATAAGCAAATAATCATAGACGATGAGCTTAGATCTTCAAACAATTGTATTCGTACAAAATAATTTGGCGTAACAGCTCTGTAACTGATTTTGACTACGAAATTTTCGCAAGAGAAAAGTGAGCGAAATTTCTGATTCATGAAATTTTCGTAATTTTTTACATAATTTCATAAAAACTGAATACCGGGCTAAAGCCTGTGGCCGGATCGAACTCTTTTAGTCCGTAGTAAAATTGGGTAAATAAATTTTGGTATGGTACACAAAATGTTGTCATTTGTGTTGTCAATTCATGAGATGAAATTTTGACAGATCATGAACAAATTTTTGTCATTCAGTCGCTGCACCAAACAAGACAAAAATCAGTGAGTCGTGGCGTCGTAAAAAATAAAAAGAAAATATGGTACACTTGGAAGAATTGAGGAAGTTGCAGTTTAGCCAAAGGGCGTTTTTTATTCAGTCTTTTTATTATTTTCCGCGTAAAACAAACGACAAAACCAAAACAAATAAAAAATTTGTGGTGGGAGCAGTAGATGTTGTCGGTTTTAATATGAACTGAATAATACAGTAGCCATGGGGCTAGTCTAATTTTTTACACTAGAAATTTTAACACGCAAACTTAAAAATTCTGTTCGTTGCGAAAAATTTGAACCAACCTGCCCACAGCCTAAGAAATGTCGCTTAGTAGTTTTACCATAAAAAAAATCAGCTGTTCGTTCACTTGAAGTATCGAAATGAGTAAATTCGATTACAGTACAACTGAGTCAATTTTCGAATTCATTTCTAAAATAAATACTTACAATGTTTCTAAATATTTTTGAGTTTTTTCTATGTTATACATAACTTCCGGGCAGATTACAGTAGGTGGAAATAGTATACTAGAAGTGGGGGCATGGTCATTTTCCACATTCATGCGCGTGGGATTACTACGATAATCCACATAGAAAGTAAATACCATACTAATGGCGCAGATGAATAGAATCAGTGTTATTATATACCAGAGGAGTCTAAGACAAAAAATTAACATGAATATTAGAATTATCATTCAAACACTGCTCAGGGTAGTTGCTACAAACCTGATATATTTGTTGGTCTCCTCATCCCTAGTATATTTCAAACCGTGAATGCTGGTTGTAGCACAAAAGGCGCACCAGGTCCGTTTCAGGGCTCCCCTCAAGGCAGAAATTGATTCATCAATGTCCTCAGGTTGTAATTCAGCATGACCCATTGCTTTACACTAAATTTAAACAGAAATATTAGAATTCGACTTTTCCTTGTAATAGCTTTCACATGACTGTGAAAACCATTCATTCGCTTCGCTGAAATGTCTTTATTTGTTGTCCCTAATTTTGCGGTTACACTCCTTGAAACAATGTCGTTGTATTTTACTTATCCGTTGACAACCCGCTATTAAATTACAATTATCGTTGTATCGCCTACATGTGGTTGATTGTGTGGCATACTTTAAGGCGGTTGTTTTATGTTTAGTAAAATTCTTTGCTTGTGTCCACTTGCTGGCGATGTTTGTTGTACGTGTTGTGTCAAAGAACTGATATGTGCCGAAATAGCTCAGTTGGGAGAGCGTTAGACTGAAGATCTAAAGGTCCCCGGTTCGATCCCGGGTTTCGGCAGACTTCTTTTTTTTTATTGTTGTTTTATTTCTTTAAATTTGTCCTGGAAGTTTCTGCAAGCAATATATCAATAATTTGTTCAAGTTGTGCCCAGTGTTGCCAGTTTAAGGGATTTATCCCCAAATTGGGGATTTTTTTCAAAACGGGATTGTTTTTTTGGTTTGGGGATTTTTTGGGGATGAAAATTTAAGCTGCATTAAAAGCGCATCTTTTGTATCATTCCTTGAAAGTTTTGGTCTGGTACTACTTTAATCAAAGCAAGCATAAACACACAAATAATATTTGGCATAGAGTAAATCTTACTAGAGAGAATATTTAACTCATCTGACGTTTCCTTTCACACTCTTCGTTATGCGGTCGGTTTGATAGAGAGTTGTTTGATGAAAAGTGGCATACACCTGGTGGAATTACAACAACTTCTGGCTTTAATTTTTCATGTCGTTTTGGTGAAAAACTGTGAAATTTAAATGGGTTTTAAACTGTTTTATTGACTGTTATTGTTAGAATAGATTTGTGTTGTATTTAACGCAATAATTTTAACACACAAAACGAAATGCCGTTGTTATTATTTTGTTCGTTGCTTTGAACCATTGCCTCTATCTGGTATTAGTAAAGCAATTCTTTTCAACATCGAACGTAAATGTCACACCAGTCCAAATGTCAAAAATTTGCTGAGAGAATAAATTAGGTCAGTTATTGCTAAATGTTGTCAGCAAAAAGAACTGCATACAATTGTCAGTTCCTGAAAATATCAAATTGTTTTACTGGCAATTGTTTTACAAGTACGTGATGACAACAATAAAACAAGTAAAAAAATTTTTTGATATTTGGTGTTACTGAAAAGAATAGAAGCAGTGAATAAGAAATAACGAGAAATACTAAAACTATGTACAAAAAAATAATTAATTAGATGAATCTCAAGATTATGAGACTGAAGTATTTGATAGCCTTAATGACTTTTAACCAATGTGTACATAAATTAAAGCCAGATCTCATTTGTCATAATATTTTTCTTATTACTAACTATTTTTAAAATATTAATTTAATAATAATATAATAATATTATAATAATTTATTACGTTTAAATTTTTCAATATTTCAGCTTTCGTGTTGTTAAACTGAATTCTAAATAAATTTTAATTTTATAACTTAAAGCTTTCTCGAACTACCTTTAAAACAATAGGGATTTTTCCGGGGATTTTAGCTTCTTTTTGGGGATTAAAAATAACAATTCGGGACACTGGTGTGCCTAACATTGTCAAATTCGGATTAATTTTTTGTTTGTACTTTTTTGTTCGGTGTTATTGTTGGTAAAATTGTGTTGAATTTGACAGCTTCGTCCCCCAACAAAAACAGTATGACTTTCGATTAGAATGTTCAAAAAACACATTTTTTTCGAATAACCGGCTTTCGGTTTAATCGAAAAATCACTTTTTCGAAGAACCGATTTTCAGTTTCACAGAATGAAAATGGTGAACCCGGTTAATTTCCGGCTTTTCGTTTTGCATAGAAAACAATATTACAAATTTATTCAAGCTCAAGACCATGGTAAAATGAGTAAGGTAAACTCGTTAGAACAGCTGATTTCAACATATTTCTTGCTTAGGTGTTACTCTTATGTCAAATTCACATGCATTTTGTTTGTGTACTTTTTTTGTTTACTTTTACAGTAGATACACACATGAAGAAAATTTGACAGATTATGGACACCAAACAAAAACAAAATGCCTGTGTTTGTTGTAACAATTCCTAGTGCGTTTACCTTACTTATTTTACCATGCTCAAGACCTTTTTGAATAATATAAAGCTTATTTATTAGCTTTATATTACTTTAAAAAAAGTCGATCATAAAAATGTTCCAATGATACCAAGGCTGTCTGTATAGCTATTTCGGATCTCGCCAAGATCTTCATCAGCAGACGTTTTTGGTATGTTTTCGGTGAATTCTTCAAAAATATATATCTAGAAATACTCATCATATTAATGAGAATTCCTTTATATAGAGGTTTGAAGAATACCAAGCACTACCATTGGAACACTTTCATGCACAACTCTTTTTTATCATGTCGAAAAACAATTGGTTTCAAACAGGCATGATTTGTTTTTGTTTTGTCATTACAAAACAACAAAACAGAGGGTTGCCATCAACAATATTATTGTTTCGACATGATAAAAAAGAGTTGTGCATGAAAGTGCTCCAATGGTAGTGCTTGGTATTCTTCAAACCTGTATATAAAGGAATTCTCATTAATATGATGAGTATTTCTAGATATATATTTTTGATATAGAAAACAGCTGTTCAAAACATCCAACCTCGAACATTTTCTTAAAAATGGAAAAAATGAATTTCGAGTGCTCATTAAACATTATTTTTTGCGAAAAAAAAGTCAATAAAACCAAGGAAAAGCTTGATAAATAATAAGGGGACTCTGCACCATCGATTTCAATGGTAAAAAATTGGTTTACTGACTTTCGTTGTGGTACAAATGGCGCTGAACGTTCTGGACGGCCAATTGAGGTCAATACACCCGAAAATGTCGAAAAAATCCACGATATGGTGTTGGTCGATCGAAGAGTAAAAGTGAGTGAAATTGTTGATGCCGTAGGCATTTCATATGGCAGTGTGGTTTCGATTTTAAATGATCGGCTGGGTTTAAGAAAACTGTCTGAATGTGGGTGCCGCGTTTGCTCTCAATTGACCATTAACGTAATCGTGTGACAACTTCAAAGGATTGTTTGGAGTTGTTTAACCGCAATTCGATTGAGGTTTTGCGGCATTTTGTAACTGTGGTAACTGTGGATCATGGATATAAACAATGGGTTTCTCCGGGTGAACCGGCTCCGAATAAGGTCAAGGTAAGTTTCTCGGCCAATAAGGTGATGGCAACAGTTTTTTGGGATGCACGCGGGATAATCCACATCGATTACATTCAAAAGGGAAAAACAATAAACGGCGAATATTATGTCAACATCCTGGATCGATTTAACGAGGATTTAAAAAAACGACCCTATATGGCCAAGAAAATAGTTATTTTCCATCAAGTCCATGAATTTGGCTACGGACTTATTGACTTAAATCATATCGTCAGATAAAGCTCCATAAGTCATTTTCACTTTTTTTAAGCTAAGAGTAGAAACAGGTTTGAAATGTTGCTCTTTCGAACGCTGTGTTCAGAATTTCGCTATCTCACTCCGTTGCTAATCTACTCAATGTTTTATTAATTAAATTTATTATATATTTATATTTATATATACTTATGTATATATAGTATATACATACATATATTATATTTATTATATATTTAATTTATTATATGTATTATATATTTAAACTCTGTCGGCAAACAGTTATTCCGATTTAAAATTTTAGAACATTTTATCACGTAAATATTTTTTTTTCACCTCTAATCTTAAATGCTGCTTTTCTCGAAACTAAGTTGATGGCGTATGGAGCTTTATAGTACTCAGCTGACGATATTCCAAAATGGAATGAGTGTTTAAAATAAAATTGATAAGTTTAATTCATATTCACATTAAGCTCGTTTAAATTTGGAAGATCTTATTTGAATTTGACGGAAAATTTCTTGTCTGAAAATCTTATAAAGTGCACAAAGTTAATTTATATACTTACATATGTAAATTATTTACTTGTTATTTATGTGAAATTAAAAAAACTTGTTTAATACTAATCAATTAATATGTTCGACGCGAAGTTTTCCAACTTAATGCTCGTCCCTTTTACGTACAATTTTCAGAATAAAGTTGAATTTCCAAGACAATGAGTTAAATTTAAGTTGTTACCCAAATGTAGGTTGAAATTTCTTATATATTAATAATGCGTCGTTCAGGTATACCGCGATTTTGAAGATGTCGAGATTACAACCCGTACAAAAATCAGGCGTTTATACACGCTGAAAAGAAACGTGCTCTGTAACATATACTATTTTACAAAAATTATTAATTAATTTACAAAAATTTTTTGATGTGAAAACCCACGAAGCCTTTTGGCCATGTATATGTTTGGAACACACTCCAAACATTCATATGTTTGATAATCCCAAACTCACTTGTATTTAAATGGAAACATTACAATGTTTTCTGGCAAACATGCATGCTTTTACGTGGAAAACTATGCGTGCTTCATCCCAATCATCCTTATACTAACGTGGAAGCATTCGGTATTTCCTCCCAAACCTCCATATACTTACGTGGAAACATCTGCGTTTTTCCTCCTAAGTATAATACGAGGTTGAATTTTATGTTTCGGGATTAGAGAACCAAAACAAATATTAATCATCGAAAATCACTTTATTGTTTTCAAAATATTCTCCATGAAGATTTATACACTTTTGCATGCGTTTGAACCAATTGTCGAAACACTTTTGCCACTCTGATTGAGGTATCTCCAAAACATGCATTTTGAATGCAGCAACCGCTTCTTCAGGTGTCGAAAAACGTTGACCTCTCAGTTTGTTTTTTACGTACGGGAATAAAAAGAAGTCATTCGGTGCCAAGTCAGGAATATACGGCGGATGACCGTATGTTTTGGGTGCTCAAAAATGCAGTTGTTTCAGCAGATGTGTGAGAGCTCGCATTGTGGTGGTGAAGAGTGATCCGTCTTCGGCGGTTGGTTTTGCTGATTTCTTGGAAGATAACTGGCAAACAAATGGTTGTGTACCACTCAGAATTCACTGTTCTGCGTTGTTCTAGTGTTACAGTTGGGACATGTCCGGTTTTTCCGAAAAAACAGGCCACCATTTGCTTGGAAGTGCTTCGGGCGCGAACAACTTTTGTTGGATTTGGCTCATCTTGAAACACCCATACAGTTGACTGCTGTTTACTTTCGGGCTCATACGCGTAAATCCAGGATTCATCAACTGTCACGATGTCATAGACGTGTTTCGAAGCACCGCGATTGTATTTTTGGAGCATTTATTTCGACCAATCGACACGAGCCTTTTTTTGAGCGATTGACAAATTGTGCGGGATCCAACGCGAACAAATTTTTTTGACAGTCAAATGTTTATGCAATTGTGAATGTATGCTGGTCCCACTAATGCCTAAGGTTGTCTCAATCTCACGATAGGTCACATGAAGATCTTGTATAATCAGTTCGCGCACAGCATCAATGGTTTTCGGAACAACAGCTGATTTTGGGCGACCTTCACGAAATTCGTCTTGGAGAGAACTACGACCACGATTGAATTCACCATACCATCGATAAACACTGGTCCTTGATGGAGCTTCATCGCCAAAAATTTAATTAAGTTCATCCATGCACTGTTGCTGAGTTAATCCACGTCGAAAGTTGTAAAAGATAATCGCACGAAAATGTTCACGATTTAATTCCATTTTTGGGCCGAGATGAATCTTTTAAGTTACTGTAAACAACACAAAAAGCGCTCGTTTGTCAAAACGTTCTGAGTACGCATAACCTCAAAAATGTCCAACTTTACGATAGAGCTGTCAGTTGTCAGATTGCAACACTAGGGTTGCCACATCCAGAAACATAAAATTCAACCCAACATATTATTTTTTGATTTCAACATAATATATATAATAAATAATTTTATCAATATAATTCAACATTTAAAATCTATTAATAACAAAACTAAAAGACTTAAAACGTAAATTTTTAAATGTGCTTCTATTTAATGCATTATTTGTTTTTATGAATTAAGAATCTGCAGCACGTTTGCTTCTCATTTCTTTCTTGTTTCTCAGGCTTTTTTTCCGGTTTAAATTGCGCCAAACGGTACAACATTTTACATCACGATTATAACTTTGCGTTGGAATAGGAATTGTAGGAATTGTTGCAACAAAAAAAAAAGTATTTTGTTTTTGTTTGGTGTCCATAATCTGTCAAATTTTCTACATGTGTGTATCTACTCTAAAAGTAAACAAAAAGGTACAAACCAAAATACATGTGAATGTGACATAAGAGAAACACCGAAGCAAGAAAAATGATAAAATCAGCTGTTCTAACGAGTTTACCTTACTTATGTTACCATGCTAATGTGTATACAAAGCTCGTTCATGCAAGCCAAGCACGGTTTAAATACTGTGTGTCTTTTTTATTAAAGAGGCTTCACGTTGTTGCTCTTCTCAGTTTCTTTCGTAAAAATGGTTTATCACGACGACGACCAAATATAGTTCCTTTATCCAGGGTTGCCAGTTTTTTAGGCGAAATTCCCCAATTTTTATTTTTAATCCCCGAAAATCCCCAAAAAAAGCTAAAATCCCCATAGTTTTAACAGAAGTTCGAGAAAGTTTTAAGTTTTAAAATTAAAATTTATTTAGAATTCAGTTTAAGAAAACGAAAGATTAAAGAAAAATTCTTAAATTCATATTAAAAATTAAATTATTCATATTAAAAATTATTAAGTTATTAATATGAATTATATTATTATTAAATTATTATTTTAAAAATAATTAGTTATAACAATACGATTACGACAAATGAGATCTGGCTTTAATTTATTTACACATTGGTTAAAAGTCATTAAGGCTTATGGCCAGTTTTTAAGTGGGTAGTTAACTATCGGATTACTTAATCGTAATTGAACGATAATTATGGCCACTTTTTAAGTGGGTAGTTAACTATGGGATTACTTAATCTTAATTCTAAGTTAATTAGTGGTTAACTTTGCATCTTGTTTTTCAGTGGTGAGTTAATGTAGTCGCCATATTGTCAACTAATATGGCAACCCTTGCATTCTTATTGGAAAAAACGCGTGTTTTGTGATAAATACCAAAACAACAAAGGGGAACAAACAAAATGGAAAATGGTACAATAACAAATAGATGCATAAAATCGAAGTCATTTTAACAAAAATGTGTAAAAAACTATATAGGAGCAACAATTTAACGATCTAGACTCAACGTATGTATGTGTACAAATACGAAAATCTGAAACATGTATTTTATACAATTTTCATTTCTCACTTTGACAGTCAGTAATTTGATTGTCAAAATAATATGGTTCTGACTATAAGTTAACCAACCAACATTGGGTGGTTAAATCATAGTTAAAAAACACAATTCGATATTTAACCAGAATTTAACTAAGAAACGAAGATCACCACTGACTGAAAAACTGGCCATTAGAAGTTAACTTTGCAGTGGCAAGTTAAAGTAAGCCGTCATATTGTTAACGATTATGGCAACCCTTATATTCTTATTGGACAAAACATCTGTGTTGGTATTAAATAAAAAAACAACAAAGAGGAGCAACCAAATGGAATTATGTAAAATAAGAAGTAAATGCATAAAATCGAAGTCATTTTATCCAAAATGTGTAAAATGTAATGTTGCCGCAACAATTTAACGATCTAGGCTCAAAGTATATGTAAATACAAATACTCAAAAGAGAAAAATGTATTTTATGCAATCTTACATTTCTCATTTTGACAGTCAATAATGTGATTGTCAAAATCATATGGTCCTGACTACAAGTTAACCAACTAATATTGTGTGGTTAAATCATTGATAACCATTGACCGAAAAACAAAATACGATGTTTAACCACAATTTAACTAAGAAATGAATATCACCACTGACTGAAAAACTGGCCATTAGTATATCAAATACTTCAGTCTCATAATCTTCAGATTCATCTACTTCATTATTTGTGTTGTACATGGTTTTAGTATTTCTCGTTATTTCTTCTCCACTACTTCTAGTTTTTTCAGTAACGCCAAATATCAAAAATGTTTGTTACATATTTTATTGTTGTATCACGTACAGCCTTGCCAGTAATAAATTTTGATATTGTCAGGAACTGACAAGTGTATGCAGTTCTTTTTGCTGACAACATTTAGCAATAACGATTTGGAAGTGTTTACTAGCAACGCAGCAAAAACAGTATAGACTTGTCACATTAACTTTCTTCTGTTTGTTTTTGCAATCACACATACGCAAAACCAAATATTAATTGTGTGTGTATGCTTGCTTTGATTTAGGTAGTGCCAGATCAAAACTTTCAAACAATGATACAAAAGAAGCGCTTTTAATACATCTTAAATTTTCATCCCCAAAAAATCCCCAGATCCTCACAAATCCCCTATTTTGAAAAAAATCCCCAATTTAGGGATAAATCCCTTAAACTGGCAACACTGCCTTTATCCACCAATATAAACCTTTTTCCATATTCTCTCGACCTACATTCTCGAGGATTATACCATATTAGTATATACAAGTAAATAAGCCTAAAGCCATCCCATCTATAAAATTGTCACAAAATTTAATCCATTTCATTTAATAATATTCACGGCAAAATAGGACTTCCAAAAACCGTTACATTTATAGTTTATCACTTTGGTAGCACACATATATGCGAAAGCCATATGCAAAAACCAAAGCAACATCACAAACTATTTAACCGTCCCAGCCTTTATTTATTCTTTTTTTCTGGTCACGAAAATGTTCTACTACGCGCCGAACAAGCGCATTTGATGTCCTATATCCGAAGAACTATTGGCAACTGAATGCAATAAACTATAACCAAACCACAAACATTCAGGAATATTTATGAACCAGCCAGTAAACAATTGTTTCCGACGTGTCGGACGTCTGTAAGTTCTCTTAAATTATATCAGACAATTACTGACAGAATAATGGAAAAATCCAGTTACACACTTAGAAGTAAGACTGTGAATAATCTCTATTTGTCCCACTTTTATTCTCTTGCTCTCGAGAGAGCAAAAGCAGTGCACCCAACACAACTGTGTTTGTATCATAAACACAGATATATTTGGATCACAAACACATATATTATAACATTTTAATCATTGTGTCTCCAAAATGTAATATTGATTAGCAAACACCAAAAGACAAAAACCAAACAACAAGACAGACAGATTTTTTAGCATGTAATATAAATTTTTTAATCAACCAAGAGCATTTGCTATCCTCTGTCCACTTAACGACTGAGTACATGAAACTAAAACGCAACAGATATAAGAAGTACTTACTTCATCTGCAATTTACACACGTATTTAGGAATTTTTATGAATCAGGGACTGAAAAATAATACAAAAATAGAGCTACACACATACAACTTTAACTGTGAATAATCTCTCCTTGTACCTCTTTAATTCTCTTACTCTCAATAGAGAGTAAATTGTACAGGAAACACAACTGTAATTGTAACCCAAACACGGGTATACTTGGGTTACAAACTCATATATATTATAACATATTAATTATTGTGTCTTCAATATGTAATATTGAATAGCCAACATGTTGTGTTTGGTCACAAGTATACTATAGTTGCTACATTCTCCAAATCCACGTTATAAGGGGTTTTCAACAGAGACGCTACAAAAGTAAATCGATAGCGACAGCAAACGACGCCATATTTTTCCCGCTCTTTTGACATTTCTCTTCAGTAAGGTTTACCATTTCATCATGGAAAGATATACGAGCCAACAACGAGTCGAAATTAGTAAAATTTACTACCGAAATTTGGAGTCAGTGGCCTCAACTTTAAGAGCGCTACGTCCAATTTATGGTCGGCTCATTTCTGGCTGAATGGCTTCGTCAATAAGCAAAATATGCGGTATTGGTCAGACAGCAATCCACACGTAATCCATGAGTCATCATTGCATCCCGAAAAAATTACGGTTTTTTCCGTGATGATCAAGACCGGCACATTACTGTGAATGCGAATCGCTACCGTTCAATGATAACCGAATATTTTTGGCCCAATTGGATAATATGGCCTTGGAGGACATGTGGTTCCAACAGGACGGCGATACAAGCTAAACAGCGAATGCCACAATCAATTTATTGGAAACCAAGTTTGGTGAACGTGTTATCTCACGAAATGGCCCAGTCGATTGGCCGCCTCGGTGGTGCGATTTGACGCCGTTAGATTATTTCCTGTGGGGCTTCAAATCTATGGTCTATGCCAACAAGCCAGCGACGATAAATGAACTTCGTACGAATATCGAACGTGAAATTGCAGCAGTATCGGCCGATTTAGGCTTGTAACCCGTCGAAAATTGGGTTCAGCGTCCGGACTTCTGGAAGCGTGCCCGTGGTGGCCATGCAAAAGAAATCTAGTTCCATACATAATGACATCGAACGTACTTTTACAGGAATAAAGAATTTCATTGGTATCTAAAACCTGTTTTGTTTTATTTAGAAAAACTTTTGTAGCGCTCTTATTGAAAAACCCGATATTTGCAAAAAAAAAACACAAAAAATATTGATTTTTCAGCGTGTAGGAATGCAATTGCGAAACTACGAGATCGCTGTATACCTGAACATGGCTTTTCGGATATTTTTTGCTCAAATGGTTTGATTAAAAATGAACAATGATTTAATATTTGCAACATTTGGAAAAAGACTTCTACCATAACAAATGGTTTACTTAAGCCAATTTATTTTTAACTATTTCTTACTCTTCTTCTATTGAAAGAGCTGTTAGAGATGTCCAATTAAAAATTATGTCGAAACAAAAATTAAGCTAAGACTTCAAATAAATTGTGCCCTTATTTCATACTTATAGTAGAAATTCTTACAGACTTTGGTACAATTTATAAATGTTATAATTCCATCACATTTCCTTTTCTCATATTCTTTTCGTACATATATTTTTTATCCTCAGTAATAGCGCTATCTGTGCGTCTATATTATATCTTTGTGGTATTTTTCCACTAAACACAACAAAATGTATATTTTTGGAACCATTATTAAATCCAAGCAATTTTTTCAATTTTACTAAATGGTTCTTTTGTTTACTAATTCTGGTTTGTAATCAGTTGTTTTGCTATTTCCGGTATTTGCTATTGTTGCTAACTTTTTATTACCAAAATTGGTAACAAAGTACGTACTATGGTGAAAGAAATTTGTTATATTATTCGCTGGTGTGTTTTTGTTAAACGTCAAAAATTTCCATCCACTTGTCAAAAATTTACCTAGCCCAATGAACTAGTGAATTATTATGTCACATTTTTACTAACCTGTGCACTTTGATACCGTTTGGCACAGGCTCAGATATGTACTAATTTGGATTACGATGACTCAATAAATTCTAATAAATATATTTATCAGTTTTTTCGCTTTTACATGCATATCATTCATTCCATGAGAGAAAGTTGAAAATAAGTGATTTTCTGAATTCACATCCTCCGATTTTGTTTATATTGACAACAGAGAGACTCTATGGAGCCATTAAGAGAATCCCATTATCAGATATTTGAAATTTAAAAAACTCGCGATTTTATTCGGGTTTTTCATTTTTGAAAAACCTAAAAAAATGAAAAAAGTTGTAAAGTTTGGAGAGCTATATTTTTTTAAGTAGATGGACTATTTCAAAAATTTAAAAAGTTTCTGAATGATACGGTTGTCTATTTGTAGAATCCGTACTCTAAAAATGAGGGCTTGATTTCAGACATGCATTTTTATAGCAACTGCACTTTTTGAATGCATTTTCCACTTCTTTTTCCCCCTATGATTTTAAAAAATTTAACATCATTGCAAAATTCAGAATTTTTTATAAAAAAGACAAGTAATCTTTTTTTGGGACAAGGCAGCTTCTTACTATTTGTAATGATTTTTTAAAAAACGACTTACTTGATTTTTCATATAAAAAAAAAATAAAATTTAATTTTTTTTAGGATTTTGAAAATGTTTGTACAAAATATGAAAGAAATTTATTTGGTATGTAACTTTGAATTGCTATATTTTAAACAGTTTTTGTCGCATTACTATTATTTTTTTACTTTTTGATGCCAAATACTTATTCCTAGGAAACTACATGCTACTAGAATTGGATGATGAAATACTTCTTCCCTATTTCATCATGTATTGTGTTCAGCGTGTATACACACCTATGTACACATTTGTACATATGTGTGTACAATTCTGTGACAAGCAAAAGTAGCACAACTTTTTATATGAAATATTTCACATGTTTTTTTTTAAAAATCATTAAAAATAGAAATATTCTTTGTCCCAGAAAAAGAGAATATTTATGTAATAAATACTATTCTAAATTTTACAAAAATGTATTTTTTTTGAAAATCGAAGGGGGAAAACGCACTGCAAAATGCACTTTAAAACTGCATTTGCATACAATTTTTTTTATAGTGGTAACTTTTAAACTACAAGTCATAAAATAGACAAAAAAGCGTTCAGAAACTTTTTAAATCTTTGAAAAATTCGGTCCACTTATGGAAATGTGGCTCTTCAAAGTTCACTACTTTTTCCATTTTTTTAACTTTTTGAAAAATGAAAAACGCTAATAAAATCGCGATCTTTAACAATTTTAAAAATCTAAAAACGCAAATGTATATTTGGCTCCATAGAGTCTCTCCGTGCAAAATTTGAAGAAAATCGGAAGACCTTCGGTCAGATTTGTGGCGTTTTCTCATGGAATGAATGATATTTATATTTTGTAATAACATAATTTTGTTTCTATTACTGTTTTTAATCATCGGCTAGATCCAACAACTTTCCAAATTTTTGTCCAGCGCCGCCGCCAAGTTTTTAAGTCGACTTGTAGCTCTGTTCATCATTTATTTGTAAACAAAACCAAGAAAGACGGAGAAATTTGGATAACATTTTCTAGCAGTTTGGAAGAAATTTAGCAGAATGAATATATTCATGGATTTTTACATTCCTTTTCGCAAACGAATTGGTAAAAGCATTGGTAAATATTTTCTAAAAAATATTCATTCCCCAAAATTATATTTTAATCGCGTCTTAAGTCTTCTTCTTACGATGAAGTGGTCAAAATTTACTATTGTCAAAAAAGATATCGATTGGCACAGCAAAAATTTAAATTTTTCTCACCATAACAAATTTTTTTCACCATAGTACTTTGATACCGATTGGCACAGGCTCTACAAAATATGATACACAGGGAGATACAAAAATATGTGAGGATATACAATTGGTGGCCGTCGGTGGTGCAATGGGTAGTGTGCGCGCCTCTTGTACAGGAGATCCTGGGTTCGATCCCTGCTCCAACCACCTTAAAATTTCTTTCGACGACGGTCACCTCGCTTAGTGACGGCGACACTATCGAGTATATAGCCATGATAAAAGCTTCTCAAAATACCGTTCGGAATCGGTGTAAAACTGTAGGTCCCAATCAGTGAGTGAAGACTGGAAAGCGCACAGCTCAGTGATTGTGAGAAGTTCTCCCCGGTCCCTTCATGGGATGTAATGGGAAACCATTTTGTTTTTATCTACAATTTTGACAATTAGCTAAAGAGGATGTCTAGGTAGAGAAGAAAAAAACTTCGCAATATGAAGACCAAAGAAAACGAGTGAAGCACCTCGTTTCTCTGCTCTCTCTTTTACTCTCTTCGTTCAATATTTCACTACACGAGCAGTTTTCTGATGATGTTACAGTATCTAACTATAGAAATTCCAATCATGTTTAAATAAAATTACATAAAGTATGTCAAAAGTATGATATCGTAATCAAATTATGACGCGAGAGAGAAATGCGTTGTAGTGAATCGCGTCGATTTTTTGGTTCTCGTTTACGAGGTTGCCAAATGGTGCAGTTTTTTCTTCTCTATCAGTACATCCTCTTTGAATTAGCCAAAATTAGCGAGGTTTCCATGTCCATTCTGGTACCACGCATACAAAAGCTTGGTGGTCGTCTGGGTTGGCAATGAGATAAGTCGCGAGAAACACTTCCGATCTTAATGAAATTAGGTTAGAGGCTTCGTGTCATCATACGCCACTCACCTATTAAGACAAGGGTGATGTTGCCACGTCCTACCAATATAAGCTGTGAGGCCAACTGGTTGTTCAGCAAGATAGCTACCGCAAAACCGAACCAAGTTTGGTACTAGACAAAATTTAGGCAAATGCACACAAAAGTTGGGCGGGTGACGGGTTGATCAACACGATAACTCTCGTAGACTACAAGCGATCTTAATTAAATTCGGTACTCGGCAATGTTTTCAAAATAAATTAAAGATTAAGTACTGTCCACGCCCATTTTCGTAACTCCCATACTAAAGTTGGGAGGCTTTCCGGCTGGCCGACTCGATATCTCCACTATACCACAACCGATCTTAACAAAATTTGGTACTGATCAATATTTTGTGTAATACTGTGTAAAAACAGATGAACAACTGCGCCATGCCCATTTTAGTACCTCCCATAAAAATATTAGACGGCTAATTGGCTGGTAGTCACGATAACTACCCATAATCACTTACGATCGTAATGAAGTTGGGTATTGAATAATATTTAGCGCAATGCCACTCTGCTATTGAATATAGGCACATTTGCCTATGGATTGGCATGGTCCTATGGATAACTTCGGGTGAGAGTATGTTTAAGTAGGTTCACCCGACTCAAATTTCTGTACAGGTTTTAATTATTCTTATTTTAAAATATTTGTCAGTTTCCACTTTGAAGTTCTATTTGTCAATATTTTCTTATCTGATATGTCACAGCAAAATCATAAACATTTTTCCACCGCACAAAAAATTATTCAACATTTCTACCACGGCGAAAAACTTTCTATAAACACACAGCCGAAGTGTAAATAAAACAAAGCATGGAGTTTGATATCTGAAATGCCTATTTAATCTAAAAATTGCCGGCTTTTAAATACAAGTAGATTAAGGCATTACCGGTATTAATGGAGTTTTCCTTATGGAGTTTGATATTTGTAATCCTGTTAAACCTATAATCTCCTTCTATGTAAACACCGCATTATACGGTAATTCCGATAACGTGATAAACTAGTTGTATGTAATGTCCGACAAACAACAAAGATTAGAAAAGGTTATCACTAAAGCGGCATTTAAACCTACCAAGATTATCGCATTTTCGGTGTTTTCGACGTTTTTTTCTTCTGGAGGTTGACATTTATAATCGCGAACAAGCGATAATATTGATAGGTGTAACTGCAGTTTAACATAGCATCGATAAACTGGTGTTAACGGCTGTGCGTATAGAGTAGATAAGTAGTTAAAGCGATACGGGGAATAAAGATGACAGTGACGATAGTTACGATTTGAATCAACGTTTCGAAATTAGGTACTTACTGTGTTATCGGGTTAATTGTAGAGTTATGCTTCGATTTTAAAAGGATCCTATGAAGTAAATTTAGATTTGGGTACGAATTTGTACACGCTGAAAGTCTGTATTTTTTGTTGTTTGGATGCAAATATAACGTGTTCGTAGCTTGTCGCAAATATAGTATACTTGTGCCCAAACGCATTCTGGTTGTCATTCAATATTATATGTTTGAGACACAATGTTTAATTGGTTATTATATATGTTTTTGTGGCCTAAATGTGGTTTTGATTGTTGGAAACTGCTGAACACAAAAATGTGACAGACAAAAGTAACAGAAACGCAGCAGATCTTCAAGTCATGAAAATAATAACATAATAAATATATAAAATAATAATAACAAATAATGCTTGCAAATATGTACATGGGTCCTCAAGTTTTCTCATCGTGTATAAGCGTTGGAAAGAAATTTTTAATGAAATAATCACTTTGTTTTGTGTAACATCAAGTACTTATCTACTTGGCAACTCTCGTCGTCAGGTAAAACCCCTTATAGGAGTCAAAGTAGCAAAGCTGTATCTCTACTGACTGATTGCTTACTATTGGACTAGGGCAGTTCAAGACAAAACTTTTGCACTAAATGAATCTTGTGTATTTATAGTCTTTAGTACAAATAATATAAGGTATCTGGAAATCATAAATTTGAACTTTACACAGCTAGATGTATTTTGACCACCACGAAGATTTACAATATGCAATAGTAGCTATCGCTATCGATACTTGCATCGCAGGCAACACATTGTCGGTGATAACCACCCCGAAGCGAGAAGGAAACGAAACAAAAATCACTGACAAATAAATCCCACCAACAAGCTTATCTATCATTCAGCCGTTGTGGAGATAATAATGACCCATAAAATATATAACATTGGACACTGATTTGCATGGTAGTAAAATAAAAATAATATAAATTAGCACGATTCCTTAGGAAATCAGTTCATTTCTTCTCCAGCAGAGCTCTTGAAACAACCGTAGTGATGAAATTTCAAAGCATTTGGGCTTTAGCCCTATTGTCCTGTTTTTGTGCACCCTTTGCCGAGGCTCAACACAATCCTCATTGGTGGAGCAATCGTAATACCATCGTACATCTATTTGAATGGAAATGGAATGATATTGCCCGTGAATGTGAAGAATTCTTGGCGCCTCGTGGTTATGCTGGTGTTCAAGTATCTCCGGTTTCTGAAAACGTCGTGGTGGACAAACGTCCCTGGTGGGAACGTTATCAACCGATTTCCTACAAGCTGATAACACGTTCGGGTACCGAAAAAGAATTCGCCGATATGTGTCGTCGTTGTAATGCAGTTGGCGTACGTATCTATGTCGATGTGATCTTGAATCACATGGCTGCTGATCAGTATAAGAAAACAATTGGTACCGCTGGCTCTACATGCGAAGCAGGATTGAAACTATTCCCTGCTGTTCCATATTCTGGCATGGATTTCCATACGACCTGTGAGATTTGGGATTGGAATGATCGTTATCAAGTACAAAATTGTGAATTGGTCGGGTTGAAAGATTTGGATCAAAGCAGCGAGTGGGTGCGAGATCGTTTGATTGAATTTTTGGATCATTTAGTGGATTTGGGTGTCGCAGGTTTTCGTGTAGATGCTGCCAAACACATGAAGGCTGCGGATTTGAAGGTAAGTAGATGGTCGGAATGGCGTGAACAACGGATTGTCGAAAGAAGTTGTGGAAGTAGGTTTCACAATCGAAGTGAACGGTGTAATAGTCAAATAGTGTCGGAGAAATAGGGGAATGAAACCGAAGTGCTTATGGCTCCGGATTCGTTTGGTTGAACTTTGGATCAAGGTTTGGAATGTTTGGCGATATCTGAGGCTGGTAAGGCTTAGGTTGTTTTAGAGATAAATCTCGAAGTTTGATGGTAAGCAAAAATATCGAAATGGAGGAAAGGAATTGCCAAAATAGTTAAGTCGTGATTTTGGTTTACTCTCTGGTCAAATAGTGACAGAGTAATTCCAGGGATATGAAATGACTCATCTTTCCGAATATGCTTTGCCTAACCATAGATAAATAAAAAACCATAGATGGTGAAAGATATGTGGTGGATTTGAAAGTAAAGTGAAATTTTCTAGATGGCGCCGGAGTGGTGGATATGGGCAAATTTGCTTGGAAGCAAAAACTATTGAAAAAACTATATAACCATGCTTTCTTGCCTTTTGTATTGTCAACAAATATCAAAAGCGATAGGGTTTCCTATTATTTATATTCTATTTTGAAATTTAAACAACAAAATAGAAACAAAAATGAATTTTGAGTGATTTTTCGTCGCATCCGAGTGAAAAATGGTTGTACGGAAACAGCATGTGCCCTCTGGTGAAGATGGTGAATATGCGAATGAATCATATATGGTATGAGAAGCTTTTTCATGGCTACATACTCGATAGTGTCGCCGTCACTAAGCGAGATGACCGTCGTCGAAAGAAATTTTAAGGTGGTTGGAGCAGTGACCGAACCCAGGATCTCCTGTACAAGAGGCGCGCACACTATCTATTGCACCACCGACGGTCAGAGTGAACGATAGGCGAATTGAAAAACTTACTTATTTACTTATCCGGTCTCGGACAACCCCGGGGGGTCGGTGTCCTTAGAAAACGAAGATAACATATTTCGCCAACCAGTTCGATCTTTTGCTTTATTTCTCCAGTTGGCAATACCAAGTGTACGCAGGGATTCGTCAACCTGATCCCTCCAGCGGAGTCTTGGTCTTCCTATTTTTCGTCTTCCTTCGAGTTCGGTTTCGAAAACCCTTCGTGCTGGTTCGTCTTCATCCGTTCTACTGAAATGGCCCAGCCAGCGCAATCGCGTTATTTTGATCCGCTTAACTATATCAATGGCAGGATAAAGCTTATGGTTCATGCGTCGCCGATACTCGCCGTTGTGCACTAGAGCGCCATACATTTTTCGGAGTAGTTTTCCCTCGAAGACTCCTACAGATGTTTCGTCTGCTTCCGATAGGATCCAGGATTCTGCGCCATAAAGCAAGACAGGTTCAATGAGAGTCTGGTACAGCTGGGCTTTTGTTATTCGAGAGAGGGCTTTATCTCTAAAGTGCGTGCTTGAAAAAACTGACTTTAAATTTGATTTTATTGGCACTAATGACTTTTAAAATAACTTTATATGCAATAAAATAGTTTTCATTTGAAGAACACATCCATTTTCATTAATTTGTATATGTAGTAAATACATCCAAATTCAGGCAGAAGAAAACTCGCATAAAAAACGTATGAAAACTGTCGTTAGCCCAGTGACTTTCGACGAGAATTAGGTGGAGCTGAACACACACTTGTACACTCTTTATATCTGACTCTATGGTTATGACTACGTACCATAGAGTAATCATATACCTAGAGTAGCGGCTTCTCTCAATAAACTTACGAAGTTTGGTGTGATTGCATATGGACGTTACATGTTGAAAGGTAGTACTTTAATAATACCAGATAGGGGCAATGGTTCAAAACAACCAACAAGAAAATAACAACTGCATTTCGTTTTGTGTGTTAAATATAACACAGATGTATACAAACAATAAAAGCTAACAAAAAAGTCCAAAACACGTATAAATTTCACAGTTCTGAACCAAAACGACATGAAAATGTAATTCAACAATTCTTGTAACTGCACCTGGTTTAAGTCAAGTTACGTCAAATATTTCTCTCTATCGCACTCACCTCACCAAGAAGAGTGTGAAATTAAACGTTAGATGAGAAATATGGCACCTCTAGTTGTCATTTCTCTATGCTACGCACTAGTCGAACTTCACAAGATTATCTATGGGCGTGTGATGGTTTGGCCGAATTTTGTATTATTTGTTGAACCACGCATGTAGGCTTACCTGATGAAGAGTATTCCAGCCCTTCACTCACCACATTATATTTCTGTTGTTGACGGTTATATCATGTATTTAGCATTAAAAATATTGTTAAATCACAACTGTTCGGCATCGGTGTAAAATTGTAGGTGGCGTTACAAAGTCTGAAAGTAAAGAATTCCCAATCCTCTCATGGAAAGTAGTGAATTCACCCGGAGTCGTCGGTCGGTAATAACTCAAAAGTAATTTCCCACTCATGTTGAGGAGAATCAGAAGCCAATGGAGAGGCGTGCCTGGAAATCTCTTTTTGTCCAAGGTTTCAGCTTTGAAACTGATTGCCAGGAAGGAAATAAATTGTAGCTTACGATTATGGTAGGTTAAGTTCTTTATGCTTTTATAACGGATTTTTTTTGTTGGTATTCAGAATAATCTTGTCAAAAATTCTACATATTCTAAATGATTAGGCAAAAGTATACTACATTCAGCATACTCGTACATTCCAATAAATATGTCAAATATTTGCCACATTCCATGAGAATAAATGTTAGTTCTACAAAACCGAATTGCAATTAATATAAATTGCAATTACAATCTTGGTTTCATCTTTCTGCTGCTTATCTGGCGATATATTCTTATTATCTTCTTTGTGAAATTCAATGTTTGCTTCTATTCAATTCCGCAACATCATAATAATTTGTATTTCCAATAATTTCCCGATTTCAGATTATCTACAATAGAGTCCGCAGACTTAACACAAATCACGGGTTCGTGGCCAATTCCCGTCCATTTATCTTTCAGGAAGTTATCGATCATGGTCATGACACTATTAGCAAATATGAATACAATCAGCTGGGCGCTGTTACAGAATTTAGTTTCTCCGAGGAAATAGGCCGTGCATTCCGCGGCGGGAATCAGTTGAAATGGCTTAAAACTTGGGGTACCGCTTGGGGTTTCCTGCCCAGTGAACATGCTTTAGTCTTTGTCGATAATCATGATAATCAGCGAGATGGTGGCCATGTTTTAACTTACAAAACTTCCAAGCAATATAAAATGGCCACAGCATTCGGTTTAGCCTATCCCTATGGAATTAGTCGTATCATGTCCTCATTCGATTTCTCGGATCGTGATCAATCACCGCCACAAACCGACGATGGCGTTATTATTTCCCCTGTATTTGATGTCACCACGGGAGCCTGCACTAACGGCTGGGTATGCGAACATAGATGGCGCCAAATTTACAATATGATTGAATTTAAAAATGTAGTTGGCAAGACGACCTTAAACGATTGGTGGGATAATGGTGGCAATCAGATTTCCTTCTGTCGTGGTGACAGCGGATTTGTAGCCTTTAATGGTAATAGTTATGATTTGGATGAACGTTTGATGACTTGTTTGGAACCGGGAACTTACTGTGATGTTATATCGGGTTCGAAAATTAACGGTAGCTGTACTGGAAAATCCGTGACAGTCGAACTGTGGGGTTATGCACAGATTTTAATAGAAGCCTATGCTGAAGATGGAGTATTGGCTATACATAAAGGTTCGAAATTGTAAATGTGCAAAAGAGAAGAGATTTTAATAAAACTATCAGTTGCATGAATTTTTAAAAATTTCAAAGTTTTTTATTTGGAAAAAAATATTTTTCATTTTTGCTTTTATTGTGTAACATTAAATATAAATTACAAAGTATATTTTGGATTAGTAAAATATAGTTTTTTTTTTACTTTTTTTGTTTTGCTTTAGTGAAGATATTTGCTGGGTTATGAGGAACACACTATCAAAATTTGGCCTAAAATAATTTAAATTGCAAATTAAAGGCCGGTACCGAGATCAAGAGATTTACATGTATCTCTACACTGAAAATACTTTAGTAAACTACATCTTTTCCAATTGTAATTCAGAATATATCAATTGAAATTCAGAAAACATCAATTTAATTTAATAATTTCTAATTCAAATTCAGGAAATATCAATTAAAATACAGAATTTCCACTTGAAAATCTGAAAATATCAGCTGCAAAACAGAAAACATCAAATGAAATTCAGAAATTGGCAATTTCAATTCAGAAAACATCAATTGAAATTCAGAAAATATCAATTGAAATTCAGAAAACATCAAATGATATTCAGAAAATGTCAATTGAAATCCAGATAAATGTATACACGATATGAATCTTCAATTGAAATTTCAATTTATACTTTCTGAATTTCAACCGATGTTTTTTGAATTTCAACTGGTGTTTTATAAATGTCAATTCATATTTTGCAATTTTCAAATGCTGTTTTCTGAAATTCAATTGATATTTTCTGCACTTCAACTTGAGTTTACTGAATATCAATTGATTTTTTCTGTATTCCAACTTATATTTTCTGATTTCAAGTAGAAATTAAAAACTTCAATTGGTATTTTCTGAATTTGGATTGGAAATTCTGAATTTCATTTGATCGTTTCTGAATTTTATTTGGAGATACCGAAATTCACTTGATATTTTCTGAATTACAATTGAAAGAGTTGTAGTATAAAGAATGTTAGCTCTTTTACTTTCTACAAATATTTAATGACAAATTCATCATGGAAGCTTATTTGATACACTCGATGTCAGAACTGCAAACATTTCGAAGCAAAATAATTCTCAAAGCCAAATAATTCTCAAAGCCAATTAGTCTTTTGAAGTTGCATCCTTCTATCAGATTTAATAAATGAAGTGTTCGTTAGGAACTACGTGCCCAATAACAAATATTGAAAAACGAACGAAAATTGCAATTGCCGAAAATTCCGTTTGAGCTGCGTACTAGTATAAACGAACTGTGTAGAAACACATGGATTTAATTACAGTTCATAGGCGTGTTTTTTATAGCCAGCTAAACAAATTTGTCGACCTTTTTGTATGGGGAGCCTCATAAAATAGCTTAGTTTCCTATGTAAAGTGGTCTAAAAATTATTTTAACGGGGTATATAAAAACAGGCCTAATATTGTGCTTATTTATTTGAAAACAAAAACCAACAAAACAATTTACCAACAAAATTACCAATTAAGTTGCCAAGAGATGTCTTGTCTTTTTTTTCCATATGTGAGAGCGACGCTAATAAACTTGAACAACTTTTCATTTGACTTCGCAGCGCTACTAGTTGCTTAGTTCGATGCGAAGTTTTACCCAGCCATAAAAAACACAATAGGGGGTTTCACAATAGTTGGGGGTAGAATTTCAAAAAAAAATTTTCCCATTACATCCCATGTAGGGATTAGGGAGAGCTTCTCAAAATCAGTGAGCTGAGCACTTCTAGTTTTATACTCACTAATGGGGACCTATAGCTTTTTCATGGCTAACTACTCGATAGTAAGTGTGTTTTTTTTTACCCCGCTAAAGTTAATTATAGCTTAATTTGTACGGGACAGCTAAACGATATTAAGTGGCATTTCAATTTTCCACTTAAATTCCGACTTGAGCAATGACAATGCTGCCACATTTTCAATTTCAAGAAATGACAACAAAAAGTTATCTTGGATAAATTTTGTTGTCATTTCTTGTGAATGAAAATGTTATCAAGGAGAGGCTCAAAAGCAGAAATTTGCAAAATGGCTTACACATTTTAAGTTCATTAAAATTACTTTATTTAATGGAAGACTACGTATACTTTTATATCTCTAAATTTGAAGGTTAGATTTTTATTTCCAATTGAAAACAAAATTGCAACTAAATTGTTCACAACAACGTAAATGTTATACATATTGATCATGGTAGATTTATCTATCAGGTATAGTCGTTTAAACAGGTGATGCAATTTTTTCCATGTCATATTTCGTTTCACTTGTCAAAATCATATGTATTTTCTTTTTATACTTTTTTTGTATTCTTGTATTGTTTGTATATATTTGTGTAGAGTTTGACAACTGAAACGAATGAACGAAAATAAAATGTCTGTTGTTGCTGCTTATAACTACAACAACATCTTCTGCTACCATGTATATGTTGGCACTGGCTACAAACGTGTTGCCGTATCGCATTTTTTTTCACCCATTACAACAAATGTTGCCACATTTCATAGTATTAAGTGTGGATCGTTTTATTTGGAAAGTTGTAAGTGGCGATCACTAAGCGAGGTGACCGTCGTTAAAATTGGAAATATTTTCTAGTAAATAGATTGCATTAAGGGGGAAATTGAAATCAACTATCAACTTCTATTTTTAAATTAAACAAGCAAAAATATTTGTCACTTTCAGAATGTGCTATTTTTGAATAACTTTTTAAAATTTAAAATGTCAGTTTAAAATGATGACATGAAATTGTTATTGTCGCCTGTTATCGTTTATTGTGAAAGAAACCCCAAATTGAACAAATGCATTTGCAAAATGACCGAAAATGGATTGTCATTTATTGTCATATGCCTTTCAACCAAAACATCTGCTTTTCCATTTAAAAATCAGCTGTTCTCCCATGAAATCTCGAAATGTGAAACTTCGGCAGCAATGCGAACGCTGTGCTCGCACTTACACCGACCAAGATTAGTGCATTTCGAAGGTCAAATCCGTTAACACACGCTAACCCAGAAGATTGCTCATACAATTTTAATATGTAAAAACCATAGACTAATTATTATACTAGACTTAAAATTTCTCTCAGCAAATTTATGACATTTGGCCTGGTGTGATATGAACGTTGAAAGGAATTGCTTCAATAATACCAGATAAAGGCAATGGTTCAAAAGAACCAACAAAATAACAACAACGGCATTTCGTTTTGTGTGTTAAAAATATTATTATTATTAAAATTGCACAGTTTTCAACCAAAAATTGCACAGTTTTCAAGTCAGAAGTTATTGTAATTCCACCTGCTGTATGCCACTTTTCGTCAAACATCTCTTTATCACACCGACCGCACCACGAAGAGTGTGAAAAGAAACGTCAGATGAGTCCAATATTCTCTCTTGTTATAATAATTACTCTATGGTAAAAACTGAAGTTTTATTTTTATACAGCATTCGCACTGGCGTCGATTTTCTTGATTTTGCCACTTTTGCAGAAATCAAGAAAACTTGATTGATTTCCCACTCGTTTTGACAGATGACAAGTCGGGTATTTTTCGTAATTGTCTGAGAATTAGGAAAAAATGCTTGATTTGCTGTATGCCACGTTGTTTTATATCACACTATGCACGAATAGTACGTTTGTTTACAACCGTTTCAATCAAAGCGCATTGATGTGGTGGTGCTATTAGAACAGCCGAGTTATTTACTTTTGTCATTTCTTAGGTATTTCTTGTTTCTCAAACATACATATATATTTTATACTTGTTTGTTTTTTTATCTTTGGAATACATTTGTGCTGAATTTTATTGTGGAAAAATATCAGACACAAAAATGCTTATTGTTGTAAGCTTGGTGTGTTTGTTGTCGTAGTAACACAACCTCGTCAATGCACCTTGACTTTCAATCAAATCAGGAAAAATCCCAATGCGAACACTTCGGATTTTGTAAGGACATTTGATACGAAATCAGGAAAATATTTTGCAGTGCGAATGAGCTATTAAACTCATTTTAAACTAGTATACAATTTGATGCAACTCTGTTAAGTATCAAAAAAAATGCAACCATACTAAAAACATATACAAAAACTCAACTGTTTAACAGACGGAAGCCGATCGAAAACTTTCCGATGCGTCACCGCCACCAAACGTTTTTTAAAGCTCGTGCCGCCGACAATATATGAATTTGGCTGTCATCGGTTTAAAATGTTAGCCGATTTGGCCAACTGGCCTGATTTGACCGACTGATACAATTTTAAAGGTTCAGTTATTCAGTAAGGGAAACGGTGAAGGTTCAGTTATTTCAAAAACATTCCAAATTTGTACAAAACAGGCAGAACCAAAAGGCACCAATTTAATTTTATAATTGTGTCGCCATCTTTGATAATTTGGTCAATGCACGGAGTTGCTCTAAAGTGGTCAAGACACAAAGTCGCCACCTGAAATGTCAACTTGATTTCAAATTGGCTGGTATAAAGGGCAAAGATTAGAGAACAAGGCTATCGCTAACCAAGCCGCGATAATCTGCAGTCTAAATGCTGCAATATGTACGAGTAGCTTGAATTTAAAGGCTGGTCTAAGGTACCCATCAAGTTGTCACCCCTTTCCCCAACACAACCCAACAAACATTTCAGCTGTATTTTAGGTAAAGTAATAATACTTATATAGTTTCTTTGCTTTTTCAATACAATTAAAATTTGATAATATAGTGTTATAAATGTAAATATATGAATTTCTTTAATATGCAAATTACATCCTCTCCCATTTTGACAAAGCAGGATCATCATTCTTAATTATTGTATTTCTTTTTTTATATAAAATTTACTTATAGCATTGGGGGGGGGGGTTATAATGATAAAATATTTAATATTTGGCTGTTGTTTCTTAAAAATCCTTAGATAAAACTGCAAATAGAAAAAGTTTTGAATTGATTTAAAATTTTAAATTAATTGATTTGTAAAGTATTATTATAAATTTTATTTTATTATATTTTTGTATAATTTTTAAACACAACATTTTGTTTACTAAAAGCCAAACGCATTTTTTCAAATTGAATTTGCAATATTTTAATTTGGAAACAAAGCTTTTATGCAACTACAAATGAAAAAACACAAAATGGCGAACTGAAATTTGAAAAATAACTTTTTCTACTTGCATTCTTTTATACAACGAAATTTGGTTTATTGATGCAATGTTTTTTTATTTATTTATTTTGGTAAATTTTAAAATAATACAAAGAAAGCTAATTTATAATAACAAAGCCAACAGAATATGCCGCCATTGAATGGATTTGCGATTTTGATTTTGGTAGTTTGGCAGCACTGCCCTCTGCACTTAATATTGGTAGCAATTGAAAACTAATACAAAAGCATATCAATACGACTCTGGGAAATCATTCACAGTAAGCGCTTTCTGTGAGCGCATTTTATTCAATTGTCAAAACAGGAAAACTTATTTGACATAAACTGTGCAATTTAGATCTCGAGACATGTTTTGCCATCAGCTACTATAGAATAAGTTTGCCATAGTTTGACTGTTGATCTTTTACAATAAAATTGATCATACTATGGTTTCGTATACATGGTAACCTACATATTTGTGTGTTGAGTTCAAATTAACTACGTTTTCCAATTAAAAATTTAAGATTTAAAAGCTTTTTATTCACGCGAAAACGATACCAACACGTTAAAAACTGAAAAAATAACTCTGTTGATTCATTCACAATGATCATTTCCTTCTGGCTTATCACACTGAACATACTGCATGCAAAACAAAATTAAATCAAAATGGTAGTTTAGATTTAGCTAATCTGATTTATTTTTGACAAATAACTGACACAAAACTAAAGTTAGTGGAACCAGTTTGACCTCGTTTGGGTGTTGAATCATAACCTTGTAAGCGTGAGTACAGTAAAGCTATTGCAATTCCATTCAACAGCTGTCATTTGTTATATTTATATTTTTGGGTGGATGTGTTTATTATATACATACATAATTTAATAAAAATATTTATGTAAATTTTGTTTTTTGTTTATACTTCGACTATTAAAATGTACGGCCCCTTGACCAGCTTCAAAATTTTACAATAGATGAATTTTCTTGTAATATTAACAGGAACCATGAGATATGGCAAATTTACGGAAAAGGACAATTAAGTAATTAATTAAACCCATGTAAAAATGTCAATCAGCATTGTTCAATGATAGCTTATTCTGTTTGCGGCTTCAAGCGCCTTTTAAATTCTTCGCTTAAGCATCTCCTTACGAGTTCAAACACAATCAGACGCGGTAGCGATACCATGTTTTTTTACATACAAAGAGTTTTCAATAACGCTGCTGCGTAATATTTTCAGTAAAGTAAATTTCTAAAATGTGAAATGTTATCAAATTTCCAACATCAATATCGTGAGCCAGTTTGCATAAAGAAGGAGGACAGAAGGCAGAACAGCTGTTTTTCTGTCATCTTCCACGTACAACTCACATTTTTAAATTATACACATTAAGGTAAATGTATACTAATGTAAATGTTTACAAATAATTTATTGTTATGACAAATGTGAACAGATGTTGTCTCTTTCTCTTAATTTTCTCGTGTGCCCTGTGGTAAATTCGTTTTTACTCTTGTTTTGAGTCGGATAAAATTAGAAAAAATATGTGCACTCGGGTAATTTTTTACCCATACATTTGTTTTTTCCCATTGGGAAACATTTCGAGGGCTGGAAATAACACCCGGCACCTAAGGCCAATACCTAAATAAGGACGGAAAGCGTGACAACATTCACAATAGGTTTTATTTGGGTGTATTCTTATGACAGCTCCCGAAATAGTTCTGACGCAAACTTTAAAAATTCCAACTTTGACAGAACGTAAAGAGAGCAAGTAAGAAAGAAGAGAGCACAAAACAGCAATAAAACCAGATTTAAAGAAAATAGAAAAGTTTAAATCAAATAAAAAAGTGTAATCATCGAAAACAAAGTCTTTAATATATGTTTTATGCTGTTTTACTGTGTAAACAGTTCATTTTATTTTTGAGCGTATTTCGTGATGTACGCCCGCCAACAAACTGGTTTGGCATTTATTGTGCATGAAATTACGCTTTCGGCCCTTGTTAAAGCCCGGTACTCAGTTTTTATGAAATTTTCGTTGCCATAAGAAGAAGGTGTATAAAAAATAACGAAAATTTCATAAACCCAAAATTTCGCTCACTTTTCAATTGCTTGGTACTAAGCTCTTCGCAAAAAGTTGGTAGACAAAATCTATTACAGGGTTGTTACGCCAAAGCTATTTCGTATGAAACCAATTGTTTGGGACTGGAACTTTGGCATTTCGATAATTTTCATAACCATAAGTAACACCACGTGCGTTGAAAATCAAATGGAGTGCGTGGAGGAATTATAAATGAAATATTTGCCAGGTAATTGACAGATAGGTGGTAACTCTCAGCAACAAAATTTTCCATTTAGGCTGTGGGCGGATCGAACTCTTTTAGTCCGTGGTAGAATTGGGTGAATACATTTTTGTATGGTAGATAAAATTTTGTCATTTTGCTGTGCGGATTTATGTGATGCAATTTTGACAGATCATTAACAAATTTTTGACATTCAGTCGCCGCACAAAACAGAACAAGTCAGTGATGGCGTTGTGTCAGTGATGGTGGCGTTGAAATGAAAAAATAATTAAATCAAAAATATGTTGCACTTATTTTTGCGTCTTTCGAAGAATTGGTGAAGTTGCAGTTCAGCCAATGGACGTTTTTGTCTATAATCCGCGTAAAAGACAAACGACAAAACCAAAACAAATAAAACATTTGTGTCCCTGTTTAGCTAGATGTCTTCAATAAGGTGGTTGGAGAAGCAGATGTTGATGTTGTATAACAAACTTTGGTTTTAATATGACCTGATTAAAATGAAAATACAACTAAAACTCACATATAATTGTATATCTTCTATATATTTTTCATTTTGAACAATACGAACACAATTATTTAAACAACATTTAACAATTTACTTTGACCAAAGAAATGAAACAAAATCAATCAGCTGTGCTTTTGCTACCACCTTACTAAATACATTTGTTGTTCAACAAATGTCATTATTTGGTTCGTTGTCAAAATTTTGAGTAGCCCTGGGGCTAGTCAAATTTTTGACAATAGAAATACACCACGCAAATTTCAAAATTTGGTTCGATGCCAAATATTTGAACCAATCCGCCCACAGCCTTAGAGATAAATGAAAAAATTTCTTAAGATATGTTCAGGTAATGTAAGATATGTTTCATTTCAATAAACAGCTGAATTGTTTACTGCAAAACATATGGTTGGTGGATTGAAATCACAAAAACTTCGAAATCTCATTATACCTGAACGTTGCTTTACGAAAAAAATGAATAAGAGGGTTTAGGTACTGGCCTAATAGTTTCATATGGAAGGAAATAATCGCTAATATCTCATTCCCACTGGAAAATAATTCCTTGGTTTCGTATCAAAAGTCCGAACAAAATCTAATGTGTTCACTTTGGGGTTTTCCTGGATTTGATTGAAAGTCAAGGCGCACTGAAGAGGTGGTGGTACTACGACAACAAACTCAACAATAGACATTTTGTTTTGCCTGTTATATTTCCACAATCAAATTCAACACAAATGTATACTAGGATTAGAATTAAGCAATAAAGTACAAAAACAAAATACATTTGAACTTTAGAAACAAAAAATTCCTCAGAAATGGAAAAAATAAGTCGGCTGTTCTAGTGGTACCACCATTTCAATGCGCCATGATTGAAATACATAGTTGTAAACAGACGTACTTTCATGCGTAGTGTAAAGTCAAAGAGTATGGAATTTTAAATCGAGAAGAAAATTTACTAATGGAGTCAACAAAGACAACGAGTGAAGAGCCTCGTTTCTCTGCTCTCTCTCTTCCTTGAATATTTCAATACACGAGCTTTTTTCTGATGATATTACAGTATCTAACTATAGAAATCCAACCATGTTTAAATAAAATTACATAAAGTATGTAAAAAGTATGAAATAATCAAGTTATGACGGGAGATAGAAATGCGTTTGAGCGAATCGCGTCGACTTTTTTGGTTCTCTTCGCCGGTTTTTTCTTCTCTACAAGTAGACAGACAGTCAAAATTTCTCTTCACTCAAAAGCCAACAAACAAAACGAGTGAAATCCTAGCCATTCTCTGCTCTCTCTCCTACACTCTTCATAGAAAAGTTCAATACACGAACAGCTTTTTGATAGCGTTTTTGTATATAACTATACAAATTCCAACCATGTTGAAGGAAAATTACATAATCTATGCAAAAAGTATTGTGTTTTGACTCTAATCAAGATATGATGCGAGAAATGCGTTTGATTGAATTTCTAGCACTTTTTGGTTCTCTTTTACCAGGGTTGCCAAATTGCGCACATCTTCTGGTAGTCTGATTCTTGATCGTCTTCAAATCAAACATTTTGTTCTTGGCAATCAAGAAAAAATATCTGATTTGTCGCTTGTCAAAATGTATGGGGAACCAAACAATTTTTCTTGATTTCTGCTTAAAGCTCCGTATTCAATTCGTGCGAAACTTTCGTAAGAAATATTGCCATTTATCTCTAAACGGAAAAATTTTGTTGCAGAGAGTTACCACCTATCTTCGATTTACCTTGCAAATAATTCAATAATAATTCCCCTTCGCACTCCATTTTATTTTTAACTCATGTGGCATTATTACTTTAGTTTGCTAAATTATCGAAATGTCAAAATTCCGGTCCCAAGTAATTATCAAACAATTGTTTTCGTGCGAAATAACTTTGGCGTAACAACTCTGTAATTGATTTTGCTGACGATATTTTCGCAAAGAGTTGAGTACCAGACAAATGAAAAGAGAGCGAAATTTTCGCTTCATGAAATTGTCTTTATTTTTTATACACCTACTTCTTATGGCAACGAAAATTTCACAAAAACTGAAAATTAGAGTCGCACAAGTGTAATACATTTTTTTCCAACCCTCCCTATTGAGATAACGGAGTTGCCATATTTTCCAGAACAGTGTTACTGACATATGCAAATCAAACAAAATTAGTTTAAAAGTTTTATGTTGAAACGAAAAATAATAAAACTGACAGAATTTTCTTTGTAGACTTTCCATCAAATTCTGAAAATACGAGAATAAAAATGACTGCTAAAGCAGCTATCTCTCTCATTTCGTTAAGATACTCGATATGACGTCATCGTCGTTTGTAGAGTGGCTGATTGTGTTTTGACTCTTAGCGGAGATGGTTGGCTCATTTTTTTATTCCCTGATAAACTAACCACTCTGTGTGGGGAGCTAAGCGAGTTGAAGCGACTAGTTTAGCAGTGGATAAAAAATGCGCCTGATGTTGCCATCATGTTAAATTCACATTATAGGCTTAAAATCGCCTAGCTACCTAAACAAAGTGGTCAAACGATTAGTTTAGCAGATGAAAAAAACACGCCTAATCTAAATCTTAAGTGATGCTAAGTACTACTATTGTTTTCTTGTATTATTAATTGCGAATAAAAACGCAACGAGGATGAACTAAATTGACATTGCTGAACGAATTTTAATTTGCAAAAATTTTAAATCAATTTAATTGTTTACTTAATCATTCTTGGCCGAAAAAGACTACATTCAAACATTGCAAAATAAAATTATTATATTTTTGGTTAAATATTTCTTTGACACCTAGGCTTAAATAAAGTCAATAGATTTTTTCTATTTTAAAGTATTTGTTTTTCTCTTTTAACAATTATCAGGTATACTTTGCTGTGGTATATTTTAATAAAATTTATCTATTGAAAAGCGCTATTTTCTTCTTTAAATTTGATTTTATAGGGCTACAAACTCGGACTTGAGATTTAAGGTTTTTAGTTTGTGGGAATTGAGCTCAATTTCAAACTCTGAAAGATTGTCAACAAGGACTTTTGTCTGTGGCGGCAAATATTGTTTCGGGTTTCAATATTATTATTGTTTTATTTTTAGATTTCAATAAAGTTTAAGTGCAAAATTGCTTTAAGTCAACATTTATTTTTAAATATGTATTTATAAAGTTTTTCTGACGGGGGATTTTAAAAAGAGATTTGTACATTTATTTTGTAATTATTGCAAGAAAAAATTATTGTTTTCAAGATTTTCTTCACATATGAAATGGTTTTCTGGGAGGTTTTTACAATCATAAGATGGCGCATAAGGTCTTTTATTGAAGTGTTTGATTACAAACTTGGCAGCACTTACAGAAAAGCGTAACATTGTTATGAAATAACCTTTCAAAAATTTTAAATTAACCACATAATCTTCTAATAAAACGTTTGATTTCAACAGTTTTTGATTACAGCAATCGGAATCCTGTGGCAATAGATTTAGTTTAGAAAAGATCTGTTTTCCAATACAAAAACCAGTTTCTAATTCACTATGCAAACTTCGAAATATTTAGTTAAATGCAAAGATGATAGACAACCATGGATGGTGAAAGTGAAGGGAAATTTTCTAGATGGTGCAGAAATTGTGGAAATGGGTAAAGTTACCTGAAAACAAAAACTATTACAAAAACCACTCTTTTGCCTTTTGTATTGTCAAAAAATATCAAAAGTGATAAGCTTTTCTATTATCTATGTTTTATTTTCAAATTCAAACACCCAAATCGAAAAAAAATTATGATATTTGAGTCGTATTCGAGCGAAAAATGGTCGCGCGGAAACAGCATTTGCCAACTGGTGAAAATGGTGAATTATCGAATACACCATCCCTGGTATTTCTATCATCTTTGGTAAATCATATATATCCCTACACTGAACCAATTGTCGTAGGTGAAATTAGGGAAACAATTTAGTAACTTTTTTACCATTCGATTAACCCAAATTGTCAAAAATGTGGACAAGTTTAATAAATTTCTTCAGTAAAAATTGTTGTTTGTTGATGTGTTTTCGGTAGCTCAAAAAATGGGGCGTTGCTGGCAAAATATGATGTCCAGGATTGGAGTCCCGGTCGGCGTAAAGTTGGAAAGTTATAAATCGAATAATAAGTTTTAAAACCACAATACTTGGTTTCTAGTGTATCTACTTTCAGGCGGATACATTTGATTTCAAAAGTATTCTTAATTAATTATGTAGATTAAAAAACTAATAAATATTGGCAAAAGCAACTGAAAAAATCGAAGTAAATGTAAAAAAGTATGACAATCTACCTAAATAGTTGTGATGAAGGCAGCTGATTAGATGCCTTCGTGGGTATCGAAATAACTGCATTCCCAACCATTCACCAAAATAATCAATTTCACTTCTTGTAAAAATTATTTTCTATTAAAAATTATTTTGATTAGAAAGTAATGAAATTGAACCGGAGTATGATTGAAAAACTGAAAAAATGCGGGAATAGTTTGCCTCTGGTGGAATTCATATCCGGGATTCCGGGTTTTTAGGTGAGCGTGATACAAAACACATTCCGCATTTGGCAATACCAAAATTTTTCCTCAATTTATAAAATCAATAGCATCCAAAACATATGCAAACAAAGTCAACAAAAATCAATTTGCCTTCGGTGGTATTCGACAATCCATAGTGAGCAAACTTGCAATTTAACAATTTTTTCAATTTAACATACCAATATTGGACTACGAATTTACTAAAGTTTTAAACAACACAACAGCCAGTTTTTATTAGGTCGACAGTGATAACATTTCATCAAATTAAGATAGTATTTCGTTGATTTCACCACTTCATTTGGTTCAGTGCACTGATGAAAGTGTTGCCAACTGCAAGAACTATAAAGACATGCTCACACTGCGTCATCAAACATCTGCCGTTATTTGAGCCGAATTTTCGATATACAGAATATCGATAGCACTACGAACGATGAACACAACAATTCAGACTTCTCAAATGCAATCAAACACTTCTTTTCGTCTTTTGGTTAATTTTTAAGGTTAAACAACATTCAGAATTATATTTTTGTAAAGAAAATATATGTATGTATGTATTAGTTTTTTTTCTCAATAACTTCAAAATTTGAATCTAAAAATTTAGAGTTTTACATATTATTTTTTATTTATTTTTTCTGCTTAAACCTGGAACTAGGGTTCATTTTATGTTCTGTCTAACTACACCTTGAGCTTGAGTTTAGAATCGGATTGACTTACACACAGTTTTATTATATAATGAACTTTGATTAAATGGAGTCCTAAGGATATTAAAATCCAATAACTAACAGTGATGCTTCGTAGATTCTGACTTAAATGATCCTTGTTTAGAAACTGTGTTTGATTCGGTTATATATTTCGAGAACTTGGCAGCATTTACTTATACATAAATATAATTTGGAATTGTCCAAATTACCTACACTCTCATCAAATACTGCCAAAGTTTATTTTTATTTTACACACTTTTGCCTGCATTTTGCAGACGCCTGCGACGACTATCTCTCCTACGATATCGATCTATTATTCGACTACGATGCCTTTCGTGACATAATGCCTCTGGCGAACTGTCGACCTTCTTCATAACAATGCGAAACGTAAAAGTGTGTTTGGGTGAAGCACTTGTTGCCCTTCGCGGTGAAGGCGGATCAAACTCACTGCCACTTGAGAACCCACACCCAATGCTACTGCTCACAGCACTTAACGCCCTAGGGGTACTATTGGCATAACCCGAAGGTGTGGACATGGAACCCGTGGAGAATTGCTGCGTGAGTACAGAACTAGGTCGAGGTTCAAATATGGAGGCACACCTCTGATCGGTGCACAAGAATGTTTTAACTTCCTCTTCTTTCTGTTTTATAGTGAGAGGAAAATGTTTCTTTGTTGGATCCGCATAGGGGCTACGTTGGGCTAGTTCCGTGTGACCGGTGGAATGATGGTAACTCGATGAGCTTGAGTCGTAACTGTCACGTGAACTATAATTGGAAGAAGTCTGATTAGAGAGGGGACTGCGTGCACGTGAAAAGGCACTAAAGGGTGAGATATGCAGGGATCTAAAGGTGTCGTTTTTTTGCTTTTTTGTCATGGGAAAGTTGGGAGATCGAACTGAGCTGATACCAAATCCGCCACCACCAACACCTGCACCGCCGGCACTAGCTTCAGACGGTGTATAATCGAAATGCGTCTCTAATGAAGACTTACGACCAGGCGACGAATTGGATCTTTGGAAGGTCTCAGCATCCACTAGTTCAATGGAGGATTTCCTCAGATCAACACTAGATTTCTTGCTTTTTTCGTCCATGTCTACAATTTCGAAACTGGAACTTTGATCTTCGTAGCTGGTGGACTGATAGCGTGAAATATCAAAACTTGTCTCTCTAGAGGAGTAGGGACACTCAAAACTTGACTCGGCTCGACTAGATTTTCGATCTCCCTCAACCATTTCAAAACTATCCCCACCCGATTCTAAACGTTGTAAGCTGGCATCAGTTTCAGCGCCAGGACTGCGTAATGTCTCTAAGAAAGGCGATCGTGGGGGATCAAAAGATGAGCGCCTTGAAGGAGGTTCAAACTCAATAATGGGGCATTGCAAGGGAGACTTATCCGTCGACGAACCTAGAGCTGCCGCTTCCATTACCTTTTTGGCAGCGGCTTCAGCTTCTTCGGTTTCTTTTTTCAAATCTATAAGGTTAACATAAATAGGTTCCGGTTTGTAGCCCTGTAAAATCTCCGCCAGTTCAGCGCGGAAATCTTCCGGAATGACCAAATCATTTGAGTCGGATTCCCGTTCTTCACTGATGCGCGGTTCTATGGGTTCACGACTTTCAGACCGTCTCTGGAAGTGATGAGTCCCGGAGTTTTCTGTTGTCAATGAGGCGATTTTTAGAGAATTATTTATTTCCTCAACAAGATTGGCTAAGATTATATCCGTTGTAGGATCGGCTGCATCATCGACGCTTTCGTCTTCATTTTTCTTATCATGCTTGATATAGGATTCACCTACCTTTTCGAAATGGACATTGGCAAACTCGAATGGTATATCGCTCAGTGGAGTTGCCCTACCCGAAGCACTGCCTTCGTTGACATTCAAAAGACCGCTGCTAGTGCCAGAGGAATCGTTACTTGTTCTCTGGCCGTCTGTTGATGGTTGTTGCTGCTGTTGTTGTTGCTGCTGCTGTTGCTGGTGCTTGGATTTCTCCTCGTCGCGGGCAGATCGACGCAGTTTTAGTGACATTTTCGCGTAGTGTGAGAATTTTAGTGACATCTTTGGTTCGAATCCAACTTCGGACATTTGTTTTTGAACAGCACTCTTTGCAGCAGTTGACGATGCTGCCGGACTAGCTGAAAAAGTACTTTGGCGTATAAGCGGTCCACTAGATGACCCGGTCTCGGCTCTAGTAAAAGCATTAGCAAAGCGATTGGTGCGTGTCGAAATGTGTTTTGAGGGTTTGCGCACAAAAGCCAAGATCTCGCGCATTACGCTCTTCTTTTCGTGTTGTTCCTTTTCGCCGGACTTTGCCTCAGCTTTCTCCTTCTCCTCCCGCTGTTGCTCCAATTCCTTTTGGCTTTCAGTAGGCTTCTCTGTATTATTACTTTCAGCCATGCGATATGTTTCGGCTGGATTGGAGACAGTTATGGGAGGTATGGGTCCAATAGGGCTGCGTTTATCGCCGCTAAAGTAAATTGGCGTAAAGAGATTGACAGAAGGTCTTTTGAAGCCCGTAGTTGTCGGTTCATCTTGCTCCGTGGACGATTCAAAAGTTGAACGATTGCCATCCTGTGAGTTTACTGCTGTGGTTGGACTTCGTCGCTGCTGGCTAAAATCCAAGGGTGCAGCACTCCCAACTGGAGAACGGCGTTCTTGGGTCTGCATACTAAATGTTGGGCTACGACTACGATCGCCTGTTGGACTTCGGATAGTCGGAGACACAGCTCCAAAAGTTGGATGCACCGGAAGTTCATTGGGCGACTTAAGGCGATCGTTTGACATCACCAGAGGACTGCGTCTGCCTTGAGGACTACGATCATTAAAGCCCACCGGACTTTTACGTCCCTGGACCAAGGATAAGGATCCTGTCATGCTTCCCTTGCGACGGTGCGATGCTCTTAAGGTACCTTGACGTGATAAGGTGGTAGGTGTCTTCTGCGAAACACTGCCCGGGCTCTTCGATTCAGGATGTGGCAATATTGGACTTTTTGGAGTATGAGGGCTTAAGCCCTTGTCATTTGCTGCCAGCATGGCTGTTAGTGTAAGTGGTCCTTGCGGATTGATTGGGCTTCTGCGGTCACTGGGGCTGCGCCGAGTACGGAAACTTTGTGATTTGGCTTTGCGAATTTTTGGTAAGGATTGATTGTGTTTATGACGTCCGGATATGTGATGGGAGGAGGAGGAGGGGCCGTTCAACTTATGTTAGTTGGTATGATGTGGGCCACTGGTGGGATCGCTGCTGCCGCTTGAGCTCAAAGTTGTATTCGAACCATAGGGATCAAGTGAACTCTGCACGGACATCGATCTGCCTTGATTTTGTCGAGCGCGCCTCACTCGACTAGAGTTGGGAGACAATTTTCCGGGGTCGATACTTTCTGGGTCTGCCTGTAATTGTTAGAATCAGACATAAAGGGGGGACACAAGGGACGATAAACAAAAAAACGATCATGATTCAATCAATTTCATGTCAACGACCAGCCGATTGGCGACACAACGTGGGATCATAATCATTTTTATGAATTTCGAGGAATGGACAAAAGAAAAATAATAATGTGAGCATTAATTTCAAATCAAATAATGAAAAGCCAATAAGTTTTTTTTGTTTTTTTTGCAAAACAATGCAAAAGCTCGCACGCAGTATGTGAACAATTCGGTATCAAACCCACCTGGTAGGCCAAGGCATTCATAATGATGGAATAGGGTACCAAGCCCAGCGGATGAATTTCACGCATCAACACATTGGCGGGAATTTTATGGAATTGTATGTATTCCAAAAAATTACCCAAAATCTCCTTCATATCAATGTTCTAGGATTGACCAAAGTTAATGAGATGTGTAATGAATTGGCCGGCAGTTACTTGCTACTTACAGGATTATTATCATTATACTTCTTGCTCCACATTAAAGCAGCCTGAAATTTCGTAAACTCATCGGCCCTCAGTTCTTCCCGAGCCAATATCAAACGTACCACATGTTGGGGCAACAAAGTGAAGCTGCCCAAATTGAGGACATCATTACCGTGTTCATCGACAAATTCCAAAACTTTCTGAACCAAGCTTTTAGTACACTTGTATTGGATATACCGTTCGGCGGAAGATAGTAATGCACACACTGTATCCACATTAATGCAACACTGGACAAATCCAGCGCAAGCGCGCCTGAGCTCTTCCAAACCATAATAATCAGCAGCATTCATGACACCTGGAGCGAAAGAAAGAAAGACAGAGAGAGAGAGAGAGAGAAGTTTAGATATTGCATGGTAGGGAATATTTTTCATAGTCTTACCCAATAAAGTTCGAGGTTGTAGAGTTACACATCCGGTGTGTATATACTCGATCAGCTGACGAAATACATCCGGTTCAAATTCCTCGATTATCAAAGTTTGATGTTGCTGTCCAGCGGGCTGAAAGTGGGAATATATCCATTTTCAGTTTAAAAATGCAATACCAAACACTCCTGTGACTATTAAGTTACTCGGCTAAGAAACGAATAGCGTGGTTAGTGGACAGATACTTGTATTACTAAACATCCCAGCAAATATGAAACAGTCATTCTAAGAGATTACATACAATCGAAGCGACAAACGACGGCGGTTGGCGATTTGCTCTAGAGTTATGAAATACACCATGAACATCGTTGTTGGCCAGTCCAATTGTATTCAACCTCGTTCAAAGAATATATTTTCGAACGTACTTTCGGAAGTATCTTTAGTTGGGATGTAAATCATAACGAACTTAAAAGTGCAAATAGTTGTTGAGAAATAACGTGAATTCAAAAGCCACTGGGGACTATATGACAATTGTTTGACACACAGGGTCGCCCAGTTACGGTTCCCATTGTGGATATATCGTAAGATGAGCGAATGCCTTTAAATATGCAAGCAGTAATCGTGGATAGTTTAGAAAGCGAGAATGTTGGAGATACTATATTGAAAGATATCAACAAGTGAGTGAATGCTTAGAGAGTAAAACAATTGAAGTGTAGGTGTTTGCAAAATATATATTATAAAATAACATAAAATAGTTGAGAAAAATAAATTATTTATTAGACTGCGTTCACATTAAAATTAATTATAGTCTCAGTTTTATACAGTCTAAGTTAAACCACAT
Organism: Phaonia tiefii; assembly: GCA_963931995.1. Taxonomy (NCBI): domain Eukaryota; kingdom Metazoa; phylum Arthropoda; class Insecta; order Diptera; family Muscidae; genus Phaonia; species Phaonia tiefii. Next base: position 57,694,888 of record OZ008371.1, read on the forward strand.
ATTACTCCGGCAGTAATTAGCAGTCTGTATAAAAATGGAGGTTATAAGCTAAGTCTAACTAGATTTCGTGAAAATTTTTCTAATCATTAATACCTACTAGATATCTGCACAAGACGTTTTGAATGGCCTTTCAAGACATTTGATTTTTTCCAATACACGTACAATACAAGTTGCAACAACCAAGTACTTAGTGGTACTATCGACAAATCATTCGTGTACACAAAAACACAATACGATGTGAAGCGAAGTACACGTAGTAGTAGTGGCTTTTCGTGCTCTAAAGCTTCACACACATACACGAATGCTCTTTTTCCATAACACTGAAATATTTGGTTGCCAAAACTTCGTTACACTACATGACCTGAAAAAAGTAAAAGCCTTGATTACTGTAGTAGATATCTGCAAATACGTATTGAATGGTCAGGTGGCCAAAACTTCATTACAGGACAAAACTTGAAAAAAATAACAGACGTCTTGAATATTCAAGTGGCCAAAACTTCGTTCCAGTACACGACTTGGAAAAAAAAATAAAAGCCTTGATTACTGTAGTAGAGATCTGCACAAGACGTCTTGAATAGTCAAGTGGGCAAAACTACGTTACAATACTTGACTTGGAAAAAAGTAAAAGCCTTGATTATTGTAGTAGATATCTGCGCTAGACGTCTTGAATGGTCAAGTGGCCAAAAGATCGTTACAGTACATGACTAGAAAAAAGTTAAAGCCTTGATTACTTGTTTTCAAGTCATGTACTGTAACGAAGTTTTGGCAATTTTACCATTCCAGACGTCTTGTGCAGCTGTCTACTACATACAGTTCTGAACCGATTCCAACCGGTTATGCTTTGAATGCCATTCAAATCTTTCCATGGGGAATCCTAGGGGAATTACTTACTTTAGTCCTTTTTATTAGAATGTATAGAAATACTATACATCTGAATTGTGAAATGCAATATTTCCAGTCTTCAGAATTCCAAAAAAAGTCTGTACATTCCAGGTGTAACGTTTGGGTGTACTGACGTGTCACAGTAGTTGTGACGACCGTAGATTAGTATAGGAACCTACTGATTCGAACTGATTCCGAACTGTTATGCTTACGGTATTAGTGAACTTTTGTGTAGCACCGCATTGGCCGTATTTCGATTCTTTCGGCACGAGAACATCGTTTAGTGATCCTTAAATTTTTACTGATCGCATCGAAATATTCTAAGTTTGAACATCGGAGTCATGCATGCCCAGTCTTTAAATAAACTAGAGCTACGACAGGTTAGGAAGTCGTGGAAACTTCGTACGTTCATAAGTGTATACTCTACCTAGTCCCAAATATTGTGTACTTTCCAGGTCAAACGGTATATAGTAAAACAGTATAAGCTGAAAGTATCAGATATGGCTAATGTTTACTGGGAATATTGACAATAACTAGACATTTTTGCACGCTGAAAATCGGTATTTTATTGTTGTTTGGATGCAAATATAACGTGTCTGTAGGTTGTCCCAAATATACTTGTATACTTGTGCCCAAACATATTGTGTTTGCTATTCAATATTGCTTGTTTGAGATGCAATGATTAATAGACTATAATATATGTTATTGTGACCCAAATGTGGCTTTGTTTGTTGAAAACCGTTGAAAACAAAAACATGAAAGACAACAAGGAAACAAAAAGGCAGCAGATCTTCAATTCACGAAAACAATGCTTGTAAACATGTACATGTTGCCTGCAATATGTTGCTGGGTCCGTGTTTTTCAGAGTGTGATGAACAGCTACGCTCGGAGTGTAGTACCATCCATTCTTTCGTTGATTTCCAGTCACTATTTCCTGAACAATCCAAAATTTCAGCATCTACAAAAAGGGAGTGTCTAGTTTAATTTAGGTTCCTAAGTTCGGTATGAGGTTGTCCCTTGGACTACCAAAGAGGAGCAGTTTAGCCTATTTTGGTACCCTACAATGTTAGGGTAGGTTGAGGAAGAGTTTTTGAAGAGTTGTTGCTTAGCTTTCTGCCACTTTTCTGGGTATACATCTACGCCAGTAGGTCGGCGTAGTGCGAACTCTTTAACGTCCGGCTAGTACCTCATATTTTTCCTCAGTATTTCAAAATCCATTTCCCTGAGAAAGACTTTGCATTGTCGGGACCTACTGACCACTGGTTGCATTACATACCAGCAGAGCCTAAAAAAATAAATGGTTTCCCATTACATCCCATGAAGGGACCGGGGAGAACTTCTCACAATCACTGAGCTGTACGCTTTCCAGTTTTCACTCACTGATTGGGATCTACAGTTTTATACCGATTCCAAAAGGTATTTTGAGAAGCTTTTTCATGGCTATATACTCGATAGTGTCGCCGTCACTATGCGCGGTGACTGCCGCCGAAAGAAATTTTTTTGAAGGTGGTCTGAGCAGGGTTCGAACCCAGGATCTCATGTACAAGAGCCGCGCACACTAACCATTGCACCACCGACGGCCACAGCAGAGCCTAGGAATTCAAAAATTCCCTGGAAACCCGCATTGTGTGCGAAAATAAATGAAAGACCCAAATCAAATTCAGACGAATATCGTAACGCCAACTGGGGTTCCAGGAAATTGAAATGAGATGTCATAAATTCATGAGGAATGGCTCGTTAGTAGTTATTTAAGCAGTCAACCTAGTTTAAGTCCAAAGGAGCTCTAACTATATCTTGGATTCAGCAATAAGATCAATATTGTAGTCACAATCGATACGGGACCAAAGTACGATTGTTGAAATGACGGACCTTATACAGGAAGTACTTACAGCGATGAAAATGTGGAACTGACTGTCACAGGGGTTTCATGTCGGTTTTGAAATTGTAGAAAAGGGGCAAGGTAAATCTCTGGTTCAGGTAGGTATGATAATAATAAATTTATAGCTTGTTATATGTGCCAACTATCGTGGAATAAGCCTTTTATCCATCGCTCACAAAGTCATCCCGAGCGTAATGTGTGAAAGACTAAAGCCGTTTGTTGCAGACCTGATTGGACATTATCAGTGTGACTTTAGGCATGGAAAGTCAACTATCGACCAGATATTCACATTACGATAAAACCTGGTGAAAACCCACGAAAACCCACGAAAAACCCATGTCGGATATTGGTATTCCTGCTAAGCTGACAGGTCTTTGTAGAATGATACCGACCGACACGAAATTCTCAGTAAAGATCTCACCCAACCATTTAATACGAGGCGAACCGTCAGGTAGGGCGACACCCCATCATACGATCTCTTGCACATATTAATTAAAATCATCGTGAAAAAAGCTACAGTCAACACGAATAAAATTGCCAGTAGCAAAAGTCACATGCTGCTCGCATATGCTGCTGATTTAGACATTATTGGGCGAAATCTGCGGGAAATTACTTCCAGCACTTCAGAGATAAGACCCTCTCTCGAGAAATGAAGATCCAACTATATCAAACTCTCATACAACCTGTCTTGCTTTATGGCGCAGAATCCTGAGTCCCTGGAGTCTTGGGAGTCTTCGAAAGTAAAATGTTCCAAAAAAATATATGATCCTATAATAGAAAACGGCGAGTATCGGCGACGGATGAGCCACGAGCTTCCGACATCGACGTATCAAAATATCGAATTTACGCTAGCTAGGCCCTGTCAGCAAAATGGATCAGAATGAACCAGTGCGAATTATATCGTATTCGGATATCGAAAAATAGGACGACCAAGACTTCGCTGAAAAGACCAGGTGGAATATTGCCTGCGAGAGCTTGGTGTTACCAACTGGAGGAGAGAAGCTGAAGATCGAGCTGGTTGGTGAAACATGTTATACTCATTTTGGAAGGCCCTTGATCCCTCTGGGGCTCGGAAAGGTAAGAAGTGTTGTGGCTGCGGCTGCAGCGAGGGGTGAAGGTCTAATTTTATGCTGTGTTGCAAATGCTAGACATACGACTTTGGGTAGCAGTACAGTCAACGGTAGAGGTGAGTCTTTTTTTTTGATAATTTTTATGTATACAAACCTACTTATATGTAAAGCGGTAATAATAATTTGGATGAGTGCAAGGGATGGTATGAATTCCTAGACATCATCCTGATGTCCCATAACAGCATTTTTAACATAGAGAGTGGGAGCGAATCGGACGTATGTCCTCACAGACTAATTGTCTTCAATCTTTCCACAACCGTCTACAACCTGAAAGTCTATCGTAACACGAGGAATGCTAACTGGGATAAATTCCCGAGAATTGTTGGTTCGGAACTACGTACTCATAGACTTGGGCCGATAGAAACAAACTCTGAATTGGAAAACGCTGCGGGACGTTTGGAAACGACCAGGAGTGGCGCATTTAATAAGTTATGTCCAGTCAGTAGGAAAAAGAAGGAACGTCCACCATGGTGTAACAAAGGACTAAATAAGCTGTGGAGGCCTCAATAACGCACAGTGAGAGTATAAGAGGGTCATAATAAAGTCCAAGGGGACAACATGGAGATCCTATTATAAGCCGATTGAAAGCCTTAAGGAATCCAGTAGATTGACCGAGATTCTATCCAAAGATCACTCAAATCCACTCCTCATAAGGAGGCTGGATGGGCCATACACTGAGTCACCAGAGCAAGCCCTAATGTCACTGCTGGGTACACACTTCCTGGATAGCGGTGTAGGGAATAATGATAAATCGTCGACAGGGGATTTGGGAGACGATGATACTGATTATGTTACAGAAGGTAAAAGGTTAGTTGCCACTCGGCTCAGAGCATTATTCACGGCCAGATTACGATTAAATTATATCCCAGAAAGTTGAATAAAGGGTGAAAGTAATTTTTATCCCCAAGGTTGGGAAGAGCGGCCATGAATCTGCGAAGGATATCAGATAAATAAGACTCTCATAATTTACACACAAGACTCCAGAAAGAATGTTGGATAAACATATCAGATCGTTAGTGACTAATAGCGGTTTATTGAGCAGCCAGCTTGCCTATATAAAGGGAAAGTCGACGAAGACAGCGCTACACGGAGTAGTTAGCACGGCTGAAAGAGGTCTCTTATACTTTATAAACAATATACAATGACAGCCTTCCTGGATATAGAAGGTGTCTTTAACTAGGTCAAAACGGAAAGTAAGACTCAAGCCCTAAAATATAAGAATGCCGGCAAAAGTATTGTGAGTTGGGTTGGCGGTCCAATTCTGCGAACCAGACGGATAAGCGCTGAGGGGGTGAGGAATCGGCAACTTGGTCAGTCTGTAGTGGTACACCCAAGGGTAGGGGTGATATCACCATACTATGGCTGGTTGTTATGAACGCTCTATTGGTGGACTTGGATAATAGAAAGCTAAGGTAATCGCATATGCGTACGATGTCGTGATGATGGTAACAGCCCCTTTATCTCTGTGATAAGTGGAGTCATGGAGAATATCTTGGCAGGGATAAGAACTTGGGTCACAAGCTGTAGTCTAGGCGTTAACCCGGATAAAACTGACCTGCTACTATTCATAAGTAGGGTAACTATTCTGCAATATCGTCTACCCTCCCTCAATTGTAAACAAGTAGAGTTCTCGGATAGGTCGAAGTATTTGAATGTAATTTTGGATCCGAAACTCAACTGGAAACTTAATATTGAACACAGAATTAAGAAGGTACCTCTATGCTTGTATGAAACATTTGGGAGAACATGAAGCCTAAACGCGAAGACAATATTATGGATGTAAATGGCGGTGTTTAGACCCGTTCTGACCTATGGAGTAGCGGTATGGTGACCGGCTCTGGAGAAAGATTGGAAACTGTCAACTGTGAAGAGAATAGCACAAAACGATATCACTGCTACTTGAGTTGGTATGACAGAGACATTGCTGACGTGCCCCTTTGCTGATCTGAATACACTGATGAATATGCTTGCGATTGACCGGTGTGCTACGAGTGTAGTGGCAAAGAGAGCTTTGAGGCTTAGAGAACTGAAATGTTGGGCCCATTGAAGCTATGAGAATAGTAGTATTCTCTTTAATTTGCCTATTGGGATCATACCTGAAAGAACGGACTATGCTAGTCCAGTGTTTAACTTCCGGAAAAACTTCAGAACAATGACACAGCATAGAGAAGAGTGGGGAACCACTCACCATTACAGAATGTTGACGTAGAGTGGGAGCTGGGGTTTACTTAATGCCACTGTGTATAAAACTCCCAAGTGGAAGTAGTGGTAATATTGAAGGCGTATCGCCAGTTGCGATATCACGTTATAGTAGGGAGGAGCGTGAAAATCTTCTCGGACATCCAAGCGACGGTTAGGGTTCCATACTCAGAGGAGAATACACTAATATAGATTGATGAATGTAGGAGTCTGCTAGACGAAACCGTCGTCATGACTAGTCTTTCCCTAGTTTGGATTCTGAGTCATACGAAGGTAGCCGGAAACAAAACCGCTGATGAACTAGCCTGGAAAGGTTCAAGTGGAAATACGGATGGATTTGATTGAAAGTCCTCTAAGAGTGGTGGGTACCGTCATGGATCGTCAGTTCCACCAGGAGGAAGATAGCAACAGTAGAGAACTCACTACCTGCAGCGTATCAAGGGGTATATGGATTAGATATGAAGGTAAAATAGCCGAGATCCTCATGACTCTGATGAGTCTGAATGACAGCTGTCATAACCGGCCACTGGACGATTGATACAAATACTGCAAACATTGGAATACAACAAAGGCGTTACTGTCGTAGTTACGACGAGGAACTTATAGCGGAAACCCTTGAACACTATCTCCTACAGTGCCCAGGCTTGGCAAATATAAGGATGACAACTTTGGGAAATCCTTTTTTTTGACGGAATACAGGAACTGAGGAGTATTGAACTCAGTCTACTTCTAAAATACCTTACCAGTACTAATTGGGTATAAGTGGGTAACCTCAATCTATTACTGGCATATTTTTTTATTTTAAGAGTAACGTGACTATTCAGAACGGTAGCACTGCTACTTGGGTGAGCTCCAAAAACGATGTACTAAAGTAGACAATCAAAATTTCTCTTCACTCAAATGCCAACAAACAAAACTTCATTCATTCTCATTCATTCTCTTCATTTCATTAATCATTCTCTGTTCTCTCTCTTACTCTCTTCATTGAATATTTCAATACATGAGCACCTTTCTGAGTACAGAAATTTCAACCATTTTGAAGTAAAATTACATAAACTATGCAAAAGGTATGAAATAATCATGACGCAAGAGGGAAATGCGTTTGAGTGAATTGTTACCACACTTTGGTTCTCTTTTACGAGGGTTGCCAAGTTGCGGACATCTGGTCATCTACTTATTGATCGTCTTTATTGAGTTCCCCTGAGAGGAACTCATAGTCTTTCTAGCATAACCTAACTTTATTAATCAAACGTAATTTGAAATGCATTTTCATCAATCAAACGTCCATAAATATGATTTAAATGTATTCAAAACATGGTTTGCCTCCAGTCACTTGTGGTCTATTCTTTCATTGCACTCTATTTTCTACTTTTACTCCAACTAACAAGACGAACAGCTGCTTCATCGAAACCTCCTGGTTTCAGCAAAAGTGTGGTATTCAGTTCTTATGAAATTTTCGTCGCCGTAAGCATTACGTGTATAAAAAATAACGAAAATTTTAAGAATCGAAAATTTCGCACAAGTTTCATTTGCTTGGTACTCAGCTCTTTCCGAAAATTTCGTAGGCAAAATCAATTAAGGGTTAGTACGCCGCAGATATTTCGTACCAAAACAATTGTTGGATAATTGTTATTTTGTTTTTGATTTTGACATTTCCATAATTTTAACAACCGAAAGTAAGACTACACGCGTTGAAATTAAAGTGAAGTGCGTAGAGGAATTGTAAATTAATAGCTTGTTTTTGTAACTTAATTGTTGATCATTCGTACGCCAAACGACTAGCGGAGACAACTTTTGGTTTTTGTACGCTTTGTTTTGATTGAAACGAAAAGAGCTTTCGTTTAGCTTAAAAAATTTGGTTCAGCGAAATCAAACACGAACGAAAAAAAACGTCAGATTAGACAATCAGAAAATATCAATCGTTAAGTTTGTTTAGAAATGTGTTTGTTTACGCATTTACAAGAAAATTAATTAAAATTGTTGTTTAATATGAATATTTCTAACAAAAAGAGTCGCTACAAGCGCCCCAAATGCCACGGGTGCAATCATTTTAAAAACCCACTTTTCTTGCAATATGTTGTTTGTTAATTTTTTATTGTCTGCAAGCAGCTGCTTCCAATTCAACAGCTGATAGAGCAGTGTTGCCTGCAGTTTCCTAAAATTTAGTACTTTCCAATAGATAGAGCTTTCAAAATCAACATGAATAACACATTGGCAACAATGTACTTTGACATAAGGCCAGCTAGTATAATGAGCTTTCACTCCCGAACGAAAATGGAACAAAAACTCAAATATAAACTTGATCGCCTGGGTAGCAATCGCACGTCTGCTTAAACAAAAAAGTTCGCTGAACAGGCTGTAAATATTTACAAGGGTAATCAAAGACAGGTGGTAACTCTTTGGAACAAAATTTTCCGTTTACAGATAAATGACAACATTTCTTATGAAAATTTCGCAAGAACTGAATACGAGGCTTAAGACGTAATTTACCGAAGAAGTGTCTCGACTAAGTGCGCCCTTAATTCCGTGGTGAATATCGAAAACAGAGTTGCCATATCATTTAGTTTCGTTAAGTGTATGGCAAAAGAATTAAGATACAGGTAGTATATTAATAATTGTTCAAGTGCAAACTACAAGTAAACATGCAATTGTGTTAAGATATTTTGTAATTTTAATGAAGCAAAAGTAATATATTAATTCGAAGAAGGAAAATGGGTAAAGGACCCCGGATACCATATTATATAGACAGCAATTGGAACAGTATATTAGACATGTAAATTGTGGCCAATTCAAAACAATATGAATATATTTATTGCATTGTTGATAGCGGACAAATTTAGAAAAAACATATGTTGTATATCAATTCTATAACCAGGCATTACAGATTTTCAAGTTTATTTTTAAAAATATTAAAATCAACTTGAAAATAAACTTTACCTCAGGTATCGGAGATAATTGTTGGGTAAAACCACTTCTCTATATAGGCAGATATATTTATATATTCAGATATATTACAAATGTGGTGGAATATGGTAACGATAAGAAAAGAAAAGTGTAATGGGAAATTGTAAATGAATATAAGTATTTAACGGTATTGAATGGAAATGGAAAATGGAATATAAACATTTTTATTTTGAAATATAAAAAAAAAACAAATGAATAAATAAATTCTAAGGAAGAGATTTGTTTTTTTAAAGCGTCAGTAGTCTACCTAAATTACGCCGTTGTCGTATGCCGCATAAAACTGCGTACTTCGACGCGTTAGTTTTAATACGACGCAATTTCGTTAGAATCATATGGAAATAATAACATTTTAAATATATATAATTCTACGAAAACATAATGAAATTTGTAAACAAATATTTGTTTATTATTATGGAACAGTAGACTAAAACCATGTAAGTTGTTACGTATTTTACCTGTTGCGCAGCATTTTGTAGATTCAGCAGTGGCTCAGAGGAACGTTTCAAAAACAGCCTCAACTTATTCTCCTTGGTGGACGTTTCCCGCTTCCTTTGCGGCGAGGGGGCGGAATAAAGCATTTTAGCAAACACGCGAGAGCGTGAAGCTAAAACGGCCTGAAAGCAAAGGATTAAAATTCAGTAAAATTCCATGATTTTTAATTAAAAAAATAAACAAGCACACGTTACCTTTACAGCACATACTGGCTCTCTGGTGTCACCTACCAAAAATGTGACATCACAGAGTTCTGGCATGGAGGCCAGAAACTTCATATCCTCTGCCAGTCCAGTTTTATTTTCAAATGTTGACAAATCTGGCTCTGCGTCAGCCATACCGGGCAATGTTAAAGGTTCAGGCATTGGGGTTTCTTTGGAATGAATATGAATCGGTATCAGTACGCTGCTTTAGTTTAGAATGATATTATTTGGTATTGGAAAAATATTCAGGGATTGTTACAAAAAAAAAACAAATTGCTTTTGTGTTAGGAAATCGTTCGAAAAGTGAAGGTTAGTAATTACAATATTTAAAAAAAAATAATTCAAAACCATTCTGCCAAAAAAAAAAAAATATGTTTATATACAAAAAGTTCAAAGAAAACCTCGATATTGAAAAAAGTTAGCTTATGAATCAAACAATATACGGATCTTAGGTATTTCAAACTGCGTGTTGGGTTTGTGACTTTACAAGTACCACGAAAGAGGAAAGAATATCCGAAAATCTGTATTTTTTGTAGACATTTCTAGGCTCAGTCAAGACACCAGTTTAACAAATTTCTCGCAGTGTAAGGATTCTTAGGTCGTTGCAGAATCTACGACTCGACAGCTTAGTTACACGCCTAATTGGGAAGCTTCTGGTGGATAGATCCGTCAAAGGTGATTGGGGTGGTGTTACAATGGCTAGGAACGTTAACAGGGGGACACCGCAGGGGGGAGTTCTGTCTCCACTATTATGGTTAACTTCTGTCAATGAACTGCTTCTTGAATTGGACAGGGCCGAATGCCAGGTCTTTGCCTATGCCGATGATATTGCTATCATCTGTATGGGTAGAAACCTCAATTTACTTAGCATTCGTACAACCAGCCTACTTAGTCTGATATCGAACTGGACCGCTAACAACGGACTATCACTTAACCCACTTAAAACCGAGCTTATCTTGTTCTCTCGGGGTGCAATTACAGTTGACGGAAAAGGTCAAGTATCTGGGAATTATTCTCGACAGAAAACTGTCTTGGAAACCGAATGTGGAGGACAGGGTGAAAAAGGCGTCTGTTGTCTTTTCTGCTGTAAAGGGGCGATAGGAAAGCGCTGGGGACTGTCTCCTAAGATCACCATGTGGATTTATATGGCAATAGTCAGACCAATGCTTCTATATGGCATCGTAGTTTGGTGGAAATATTTTCTGAATTCCTTGATGAAAATTCAAAGATCAGCGCTGATTAGCGTTAGTGGGGCAATGGGCACGACGTCCGATACTGCACTTAGTGCTATCCTGAACAATTGTACTCCTGATATCATGGTCGAATCGGCAGCATCTACATCCCTGGTGAGAATCAGAGATTGTGGCATTTTGTGAGGATCTACTCTATTCCCGTAAAAACGGACTACTGTATTCCCTACCTTCTCCCAGCGACAAATCTAAGGACTTCTAGTCCGAACAGGAATACCTGGGACAAGTCACTGGAAGGGGATACCAGTAGTATAAGATTTTTCACGGATGGATCAAAGTTGGACGAGCAAAAGGTTATGAGGTCCATTCGTCGAACTTAAATATAAATATCTCATTCAAGCTGCCTGATCACTGTAGTGTATTTCTGGCGGAAATTACCGCCGTACTGGAGGTTGCTGAACTACTGAAAAGTAGTGTCACAACCCTCCGGAAAATATGTATCTATACAGACAGCCAGGCTGCCATAAAATCCCTGGAAGCCATGTTTGCTACGTCCCAGACGGTGAAAGAATGCCACTCATCACTTAGGGCGATGGCAGAGTATTTTGACATCAGGCTCATCTGGGTACCGGGACACACCGACATTCCAGGCAATTGCGTAGCGGATGCGTTAGCTAGACAGGGCACTACGGCACAGGTTCTTCCGGCAAAAGAAGGTGTTAGTATGCCGATCTCTACCTGCCGTTTGCAGATCAGGCAGTAGGCCGATAATATGTTCAAGCATAAGTGGAGACTTACTACAACTTGCAAACAAGCCATGGTCCTCTGGCCACAGTTGGACAGGAAGAGGACTAGAGGACTAACTTGTCGAGGGGCAGGTTATCCACAATGATAGGAACACTTACAGGACATTGTCTTGTAGGAAAACACGCCCTAAGATTGGGACATAGAAACTCCACTCTCTGTAGATGCTGCATGGAAGAGGACGAGGAAACGACGAAACACCTTCTCTTGGATTGCCCTGCACTGGCAGGACTGAGAAGTAGGATATTCGGAACACATCTAGTTAGCACCGTAGCCCTACAGGATATTCCTGTAGGTCTTATAGACAAATTTATTGAAAGGGCAAATTGGCTGGACGACTAGTCAATAGTTGCTATGGAGGAAACTGCAGGTATCACAATGGGCTTATTTAGCCTAAGTGTGCTAGACAGCGTGCTGTCTTGCAGCCTTTTCAACCAACCTACCAACCAAGGAATTTGTTTTGAGGTTAAAATTTGTATTGGCGACTCTGGCGAATGGTTTAAAACCATTCCATATTGCAGCAAACATGTACATGTTTGCTACCATTGTTTTCATGAATTGATGATCTGCTGCCGTTTTGTTTCTTTGTTATTTGTTGCCTTTTTGTTTTTAGCGGTTTTCAACAAACAAAACCACATTTGAGTCTCAAACACTAACATATATTATGGCCTATTAATCATTGTGTCTCAATCATTTTATATTGAATAGCAAACACAATGTGTTTGGGCACAAGTATAGTATATTTGCGACAAGCTACAAACATGTTATATTTGCAACCAAACAACAAAAAATACAGATTTTTCAGCGTGTAGTTAATACACTTAAAAAATAAAGTTTACTTTATCAGAAAACAATATGTGCTATTTATCAAGAGGCAATTTGTCTGCAAATGTGCATTCATAAAAACAACGTTTTTGCAGAGTTGATAAAATACTAGGAGAAATGTTTTCCAAAATGGAAAACATTTTCAGCAGTCTTTTCTGATGTGTTTACAAACATATATTTCTGAGTGTAGAATACCACACCTCAATACACTTTGGGAAACTGTCGAAATGATGTCTCATGATATCATGTATTTTATCAAAAAGATGCACGAAATTTCGCAAAATTCCTAGATCAGACAAATTTTCCAGATCGATCCGAGAAAAAAGTTAAATACCACTGTAGACAACGCCCTAAGAGATGCTCAGTGGACTGCTCCTTAATCTTATCATTACAGCTACAAATACCATAAAAAATGCCCCAATCAGCCAATTCAAATTCTACCAATCAGGCAATCTAACTTCTAAACTGATACAAACGTTAAGATCTTCATCCTAGAAACATAAAGAAGTTTCTCCTTCAATCCAAATTCGGCCAGATTTGATTTGACTTGTGGCTATACAATCTGTTCCCATAGAACACTTTTGCTGCATCAGTACATAAATGCTTTCACGCAATATGAGCTTAAATTGGTTCCAATTCCTGTGGAAACTCTAAGGTTGCCCTAAGTCTTGCAATCTAGTCTGCTGCAGATATTGAGTTTAGCAAGACCAAAAAAGCCCATCGGATATCCACCGAAGAAGAATTACTATGATTTACTAGATATACAGATACAGTTAGTATTCGCACGATATTGGCCTTCGGCATCGTTGTCTGGCAGTCGGTACGGCAAAATCTAATACCTGAGTCTGTTGATAAAGGTCCAGAGAATGCAAATGTTGAGTATCACGGTAGTCTTTCGTAAAAGCCCTACTAGAGGGGTTTCCACTTGTTACCCGTAGATTTTCTAAGCAGACAAATGACGACATCTTCCGTGTTAGAAGTGGACCAGACGGCACCCAAGTCTACATTTGAGATAAACTTCTTTATCATATACCGGATAGGCAGGAGTGGACGAGACTCTACGATATTTAGTCTCCTACACTCCAAATGTCTGTTATTGTTGCTTATAATTACAACAACATCTGTTGCTACCATGCATTTGTTGGCACTGGTTACAAACGTGTTGCCATATCGCATTTTTTTCACCCACTACCACATTGCCACATTTCGTAATATGAAGTGTGGATCGTTTTATTTGCAGTCGTAAGTGGCGACAGCTTAATGGAATAAAAAAACAGCATTTATGTCAGCCAGGCTGCTATAACATCTCTGCAATTTGTATTTTTGACTTAACAGCAGCCAAGCGGATTTTTTCCATTGAGACATTTCAGAGAGCATTAGAGCGAATGAGTAGGCCGTCGGTGGTACAATGGTTACTGTGCGCGCCGCTTGTACATGAGATCCTGGGTTCGATCCCTGCTCTGCCCACCTTAAATATCTTTCGGCGGCGGTCACCTCGAATAGTGACGGCGACAGTATCGAGTATTTAGCCATGAAAACGCTTCTCAAAATACCGCTCGGTACCGGTATAAAACTGTAGTTTCCAATCAGTGAGTATAAAAGTAGAAACCGCACAGCTCACTGGTTGTGAGAAACTCTCCCCAATTCCTTCACGGGATTTAATGGGAAACCATATATTTTCATTTTGAGTAGGTGAGACTGGAACCTGTTCTGTGGGATCTACAGTATGGACAGCCACATGATAGTTGCGGGATCACCTGCTAGATATGACTATGTTATCACAGGGATCCCAATTGGATTAAGTGTGTCAATAGAGACAACCACTTATACCTAACCTGAGATCGATTCTAAGGGATCAAAGCTGAACGTGAATCAAGTCGAAAACAATCAGACTCCGGAGCTGAAGTAGATATTCCAATAAAGAGAAATATAGTAAAGTGGCATGTTGGATGTAGGCTGGTGCAGTTAAAAGTACCTTTAATAAAAACTACGCGACGGTCAAGACGCATACCAGCAATTCGTGTGGTATTTGGCGAATGATGCGAGTAATGTAGGCTTTCTATTCCTCAATCGTAGTCGACCTATCCAATTAAACTTTAGAACTTACGTGTAGCCCTAATGGGAAAAAAATCATCGAGATCTCGATCTTCAATTCCAGGCAGTAAATAGTTCGTTACCATGACGCGATAACGGGCGCCATCCACAATTACGTTGCGGACGACTGCATTATTGACGAAATATGGACCGTTCTTTTGTCAGGATGATTATATGGCATTTCTTGAACCTCTTCGGGTTGTTAGTTAGCCCAAATAGATGAAGTTTGCATATTGGCGTAGCTGTTATGACAGAATTGGGTCTCATCGCTACACATTATGTTGTTCGAAAACAGTGGATCTTCTTCAAGCCTTTCAAGAATTATTTGTGGACGCTGTGCTGACCAAAGTCTTTCCATGATGCAATATCAAACAATACTGAACAAAAATTACATGAATACCTGCTTTAAAAGCCCTAGTGGAAAATAACCTCTGAATGAATCACGCATAATTTTCGTGTTCCGCAACCGGTGCTGCAGAACGCGTTTATGTTCCGCAAAGGTTCAATCCGGAATCGATTCTTTAGATATAACTGAAATATATATTTTGCCCTAATTAGAATATAGTCTGGCATTTAACATGTATTCTGGAATTTATTGATCGAGTGAGATAACATTGAAAAGGAATTATAGAAAATTTTCAGCCCGTTTCTCTATCTCGAACGAAAAGCTAAGCGAACATTAACTCACATTCAGTCACTCACTTTCGTCTCAAATTGGGTTCCTCTAAATCGAAAGTTCGACTCTAAGTTCGCCTGACCCTATGTTTGTTCCCAACTGACAGCACATTCGAAATAGAGAAACCAAAATTTGTACTGAAAAGTTTTGACAAAATTTTGTGTTTTCATTCGACTTGAAGCGATAACATTGTGGAACCAAAATCAACTCTCCTTCGTCTAGAAAACGAACGAAAGCTTTCGTTCGAGATAGAGGAACAGGCTGTTATGTGTTTGAGCTTAGGTTAGGTTAGATGTTGGTGGCAGTCGATGAACGTTTCACTTAGACTTATTAGTCCATTGTGATATCACGGGCTAACGAGATTAAGCGATACCCCAGCCAGAGAACAATTTAGTTTGCTCCAAGTATCTCAAGATCTTGTCTACGACTATCTAAGATAATTCTCCCAGGTCTCTAAATGGGTAGGATCCAATAGTAGACATACTATGGCTTCCACGCGCGTGTTCGACGCGTGTCTAACGCGTTTTGTGGGCGAGAGGTGTGGTGTTGCTGGCAGGGTAGACTTTCACGCACGACACGAAAATTTGTGGGGAGTTCTGATGTTTCTCTTTCTTCACTTGTAAATGTAATCGGTAATCGATCGGTACAAATATTTCATTTTTTAATAAATTCACTGAGAATACACCACTTTTAAAATTTGTACAAATGTAAGACAACGAATTCAACACAGGAATATTCCTTTTTTGATAAATTTAATTAGAATAGACCGCTGTTACAAAATTTTTACGAATGTAAGAATAAGAGAGATCAGCCGATTAAACGTCAACAACTGAAGGGGTGGTTGCAAGCCAAAACGCACTATGTAATCTAATCGTGATTTACATAAGCTTTTTGAAAGAGAATAGCGTCATAATTGCAGATTGACAAGCAGAATATAAATGGGGACATTATCCTGCCGCAAATACTGGAGACTTGCAGAAAAGATAAAAAAAAATAAATGGTTTCCCATTACATCCCATGAAGGGACCGGGGAGAACTTCTCACAACCACTGAGCTGTGCGCTTTCCAGTTTTCACTCACTGATTGGCACCTACAGTTTTACACCGATTCCGAACGGTATTTTGAGAAGCTTTTTCATGGATATATACTCGATAGTGTCGCCGTCACTATGCGAGGTGACCGCCACCGAAAGAAATTTGAAGGTGGTCAGAGCAGGGTTTGAACCCAGGATCTCATGTACAAGAGCCGCGCACACTAACCATTGCACAATATTCAGTAGAATATTCCTCTTCCTCATTGTTACAGCATCTGCAGAAGCCATTTGCCCTGACGTTTAGTCTCTTCGCATGACTATCAATCAGGCAGTGTCCCGTCAAAACTGAAGCAACCATTTATTCCTTGGGCTTGACTGGAGGAAGAATATTCATGGATCTGCTGCTAATTTGTCTTGCGCGTACACAATCTGTGCCCCTCGTCCACAACTCCTTCGTAATCATATAGGAGCCTTTTTTGCAGGATAGTCGCTAGGTGCATGCCATCACGTTCCAGTTACTGTGGACCCTGTAAAGTAGTCCCTATTCTGGTCAGCTCAACCTCTCCGCAGTTCCCCGTAATATCCCTACGCCCTGGCACTCATATGATGTGAATATTGCATGACTGTCAGAGAACATATTGATCCAAATGACTGCTGGACTATTATCCGTCAACTTCTCTAATATCCAAAATTTTCCCCTGATACCTGGCCGTCGGTGGTGCAATGGTAGTGCGCGCGGCTCTTGTGCATGAGGACGTGGGTTCGATTCCTACTCCGACCACCTTACATTTCATTCGACGGCGGTCACCTCGCTTAGTGACGGCGACACTATCGAGTATTTAGCCATGAAAAAGCTTCTCAAAATACAGTTCGGAACAAACACAGGAATTTTGGACGCACCTTCCAGCTGTGATAGTTGCCTTAACCTGATGACAGACGTAGAAGCAATCTACCTACCTATAATGTCCACTGGCAGCAAATATGACATACAATGCATCAGTTGGAGTGGTGCGCAGAACACCTGTGACACACATCGTCCGCATTATCTGAAACCTAGTCACTAGTGCACAATAGGGGGGTTCTCAAGCACCTGCCACCACACGACAACCACAAAGAGCATTATCGGTGTCCTCACCGATGTGTAGCTCTAGTGAACCATCCTTGGGAAAAGTCCCCATTTACAATCTATGAACGTTTGCAGATGTTTAGGACTCTTCTTGTATTTTCCGCCCTTTCCACTATGTTGGGTATGATTCTAAGCTCGCTGTCCAAAATAACACCCACTTGTTTGTCACACTCTGCAAGCTTAATATCAGAAACTTTCCCGTGGTAAGTTCCATAGTAGGCGTTATACATATACCTTCGAGTAAAAGGTTGGCCGGGTTTACACCTACTCCATTTTCACCCGCCCATTTGCCAAAAGTCCATAAGCTACCTTCGAGATTAGGGTGTTAGGATACTTGCCCCTTATAGCTACTTCCTAGTTGTCCGCAAAATTTTCGCACCCGCACTTTCGAGAGTGACCAGTATTTAATTCAGCGCAAGGTTCCCTAGAAGTGGCGATAAGACCCCTCCATGAGGTGTGCCTCTGTTGGCATACCTGATAAAGGTCGAGGTGTCTAACACGGCCGTGACATGTCTCCTGGTAATCATTTCGTATAAATACCTTATAATATCCAGGTTAAACATAAGTGTCGATAGAGCCAATTCTATCGAATGTAATAACATATATGGTTTCCCATTACATCCCATTGGGAATTGGAATTGTATCGAATTAGGAGTGATATTATTAAACGTACCCTCAATGCCAAGAAAGGCTACCAATGTCTACTCCGTAGCAACCACAGATTTATCTAGGCTACCAATGTCTACTCCGTAGCAACCACAGATTTATCTATGCTTCCTACTAGTTCATGCGGTGCTGTATCTGTAGATCTATCCTTGCAGTGCGCATCAGGTAACAATGTTATATCAATACCCTCCGCATGTGTACATCTGTCTGCCGTTCCAAAGTCTTCAGTACGAATGATGAAAGGCTGATAGGCGATGGTAGGCCTAAAGTATTTAGGAAATGTGTGAGATACGGAACTGTTGTATCCCCTTACCCTCTGGGTATGAATCTGGAGTTAATACAAGCGATTTATAACTTTAACAGCCAGGGGATCAATAGATTGGCCACTGCTTGAAGTTCCGCTGGTGATACCATGCAGGGAAACTTAGGGGTTTGAGGCTGCCGGAAGCACATTTAAAAGCACATTTAATCCTGGATTCAGTAACAATTTCAATGGCAACTTCTTATCCATGAGGAGTATGTTCACTCACAGCGGTCTCCTCGTTCAACAAATTGCCAGGACAATAGTTGTTCATAAGGAGGAGATTGCCAGGGCAATAGTTGGTCATGAGGAAACACTGACTCTTCACAAAGTTTGAAACAAAAATCCCCTTTTAATGCATTATGTGTTCTCTGTAACATTGAATATCTATAACAGTAAAATCATTCGTCCTTATCACAATGACAGAAGTCCTTGAAATCTCATCACTCTTCCTGAATACTAACAACATTTGATTAACCTTCAGTTGGGATAGCAATGAAATATAAACCAGTGTTAGAGACAAAACAAAAACTCTCAGATTCTCATTGAAATTCAGGACATTTTTGTAATTGTATGCTGGTAAAACACGTAGGTGTTGTCTGTCATTCATCTATCTATAGAATGGTGACCCTGTACTGTAACCACTTGGTAAATTTAACATTACACCGAGTTTATTTTGACGCCACCAAGTTCACAAGCATTTTAGTTTTTAATTAAAATTCAAAACAGGACATATAAAACAACAACACAATGAACAGTACCCTTCATGAGCAGGGATGTTTTAGCGTCAGAGAGTGTTATCACCCCCTTATGTTGGGTGGTTTATTTGGGAGGCATTGGAAGATTTGTCTGGCAGAAAGTTTAACCAACAACAAAAAATAGTGTACTAAACGAAACATAAAATACAATTGGTAGTGATTTGAAGGCCATAAATCCCAAAAAATATACAAATTTTAATGACACTTCTTGAGCGTAGGGTATGGTGAGGGTGGGGGAGGGGGGGGGTGTAGGTAAGTGCTGTCAATCAAAAGGATTTATGTCTACGCATGCTAATTGAAGTTGTTTCTTAAAATGGGGTTTAGAATTTGATACAAATTAAGATTTAAGTAAAAGTAAATGATTAGCAAAAAATTTAATAAAGTTTTGAATGTAAAAAATTTGATGGATAAAGTTTTTTGCGCCCAATATTTTCTTGCAGCCAGGGTTGCCGCAGTGAATACCAACCTACCTACTCATGCGAACTGAATGTTGTTCCAAATTGGATGTTTAGAATGCCAGGACTGGGTTTCCTTGTATATTGTGTCTTATAGTGCATTTTCATGCAGTCGGTCTTTCAGATCAACTCGATAACCGAAAAATCACACTATTTTCATGTAATTTCTCATACCTCATACCTCGCTAATGTTATTATCATGTCACAAATCATTTCAACCCCAGAGTTGTATTCGCACTATATAACTAGATATCGCACATGGCTTGGAGAATTTCTTGTTCAATGGGATATTTTCTAGATGGAGCTGCAAGCAATAATTATAACATTTGATCCCAAAAATTGATGCAAATTCCAAAAATTGATGCAAAACATTGAAAGATGTATTTTGAGCAGGTGATAGCAGTAGGTGTTGTCGGCAACATCCACAGAGATGTTATTTTTGTGTGTTGGGCCGATTTTTCCAAATTTAACACAAAATAATAACAACAAAAAAGCACACAATCAAAAACATTTGAATTTGAAAGTAATTGTTCGTATAACACAACCTGAAAAATTATCCTTTTTTGTTAGTAAACAATGTTTTTTGTTAGTAAATTAAACGTCATAGGTACTGTGGAACGTAAACATTGGATGGCGCAAAACATGGGTTCAATAATACCAGATAGTGGCAATAGTATACAACGATCAACAAAGGTACAGCAACCGCATTTCGTGTTTTTGTGGCAAACTAGTTGTGTTAAATACAATACAAATGTATACCAACAATAAAAGTCAGCAAAAAAGTGCAAAATACATTTAAAGTTTTCAGTTCTATACCAAAACGACATGAAAAAGTTAAGTGAACATATTTTGTAACTCCACCTGGTGTAAGTTAATTTTAAATTTAATTGCTCTCATTTCCACAAACCTACGACGAAGAGTGTGAAATGAAACGTCAGATGAGAGAATAAAAGTATCTATGTATGTATTGGTCTATGGTGTGCTGTGATGTCATTTTGTAACTCTCATTGAAGTTTCTCATAACATTCATTGACGTTTATTCAACACTGTGGGGAATTTCTTACATACAAAAAAGTATAATTTTCCAGGTTGTGTTATTCGAACAACTAACTTAATTTTTTTCACGTCGTGTGTACCCCACTTTCAAGATCAAATGTATTTTTATTACGTGGCTTTTTGTTTACTGTTATTGTTGGTATTGTTGTTATTCGTTTGTATGACCTAGACAGTCAAAATTTCTCTTCATCAAATGCCAACAAACAAAACGAGTGAAACCCTAGTACTTCTCTACTCTCTCTCTTACTTTCATCATTGAATATTTCAATACACGAGCAGCTTTTTGATAGTGTTATTGTATATAACTATACAAATTCCAACCATGTTGGAGTAAAATTACACAAACTATACAAAAAATGAAATAATCAAGATATTACGCGTGAGAGAAATGCCTATGAGTGAATTTCTAGCACGTTTTGCTTCTCTTTTACCAGGGTTGCCAAATTGCGCACATCTTCTGGTCGTCTAATTCTAGATTGTCTTTGATACAAAAACGATCAAGAAATAGAGGACCAGAAGTTGTGTGCAATTTGCCTACCCTCGTAAAAGAGAACCAATAAATAAGCCGACACAATTCACTCAAACTCATTCCTCTATCGGGCTATATCTTGATTATTTCATAATTTTTACATACTTTATTTAATTTTACTTAAACATGGTTGGAGTTTGTATAGTTCTATACAATGACATTATCAAAAAACTGGTCGTGTATGAAGAGAGTAAGAGAGTGAGAGAGAGAAATGTAACGCTTCACTCGTTTTCATTGTTGGATTTTAATGAGAGAGAAATACGTTTGAATGAATCGTGTCGGATTTTTGGTTTGCTTTTGTGTCTATTCAGAGCATTTTTCTCTCGAAGACTCCCAGTGATGTTCATCAACCGGCGATATGACCCAGGACTCTCCGCCTTAAAGCAAGACTTATAATAGATGGATCTTCGTTTCTCGAGAGAGGCTCTTTATTCTAAAGTGCTAGCCCGAAATAACACCTGTTTGGGAGTACAATTATCCGATTGATTTCTAGGCTGACGTCATTGCTTCGGTTCACGTCAGATCCGAGTTAAATAAATTTGTCCACTACCTCCAAATTATAGCGGTTATCAACGTTCACCCTTTCATCTAATCGGGTGGATGTTCTGCTTGTCGAAACCATTATTTTTTTCTTGTCCTCGCTTACTGCCAAACCTACTTTTGCTGATTTCTTCTCAATTCTCGGAAATACTGCAGTAACTTATCGCAGATTTCGCCCAATGATGTCCACGTCATCAGCATACTCGAGCAGCATGTGACTTTTGCTGCGATAGTGTTATTCGTGTTGACTGCAGATTTTCTCACGATGATATCCAATCACACGTTGAAGAGATCGTATGATAGGGTGTCGCCCTGCCTGAGACCTCGCCTCATACTAAATAGCTCGTTAAAATCTTTACCAATCGTGTCGGTCTTTACGATTTCGTGTCGGTCAGTGCCAGCTTAGCAGGAATACCAAGCTCCGACATATCTTGGTAAAGTTTGCCCCGTATCGAGCTATCGACGACAGCCTTATTGTCTACATGGGTTTTCTCCAGGATTTGTCGTTATGTGAATAACTGGTCGATAGTTGACTTTCCAAGCCCCAAGCCAAACTGATAAGGTCCGATCAGGTCTGCAAAAAACAGCTTTAGTGTTTCGCACACTCGGCTCGAGTGTTGCGTTGGATAAAAGGGCTATTCCACCATAGTTTGTATATATACTCGGATCACCTCATTTGAACACAGGACATAGTATGCTAAGTCTCCAAATGTCGGGCATTTATTCATTTAGCCATAGTTTGAATATGAACTGATGCATGCACCTTTCCAACCCATAGCTGCCAGTCTTAAACAGTTCAGCTGGTAGACTATCAGCACCAGCGGTTTTTTTGTTATTAAGCTGGGAAATTGCAGCTCTGACTTCGCTTTGGCTAGGAAAGTGGCAGTCGACGGCATCATCCTGTATGTGCTCAAGACCCTCATATATACCCGTATTGAAGTCTCCTGAGACAAGTAAAGCAGAGACATTATCTCTCCATATTCTCAACATACTCTGCACATCTGTGACAAGATTCCCGACCATATAACTGCAAAATCGGGGCCCTGATCCGTTAGTTTAGCCTTGTACTTTTCGGTAGAATTTGCGTGCCTCATTCCCCCTTTTGTAAGCTTCAATTTTTTCACTCCCCCGCTTTCTCCACAACCGCTGATTCTTCTGAAACAAACGGGGTTCATATCTCTTCTTCTCCATATACAGCTCCGTCATGACTCGTGTTGCAACTGTCTGAAGCATTGACATACGTGCAGTGTTCGTTTCATCTTTTATCATGGGACACTCTTCATTGTACCATGTTTTTTTTTCATAACGTTCTGCGCGTTCTGCGCCAGTATCTGAGTGAGCTTCTCTGCATAGGCCTTGGCTGTCTCTGGCAATTCCAGCTATCCCATGACCAGCTTTCACTGTCTGGTTTCGTACGACTTTCGCTCCTTGTGCGAACCTTTGCTGCAACTAGATAGTTATTCGAATCTATATTAGCTCCTCGAATCACATGTACTAGCATTACGCGAGTAGAGTAACTTCCATCAATTACCAGGTAATCAATCTGGTTCTTCGTCTATTGATCAGGGGATATCCAAGTAGCCTTGTGGATGTCTTTATGTTGGAATTTCGTACTACCGACAACCATGTGTTCGGCGCGGCAATAACTAACAATCTCATTCCGTTATCGGAAATGATGGCTTGTAGACGGAATTTATCGATGGTTGGTTGAAATACATTTCCCTTGCCGACTTTAGCATTAAAACGACCTAGAAAAATCTTAATGTCATTTTGCTTGACTTTCAAATCCATATAGGTTTTTTTATTATAATCTTTGCACCTACCTCTGATTTACCTTGCAAATATTTCCATTTAAACGCATGAGTGTCCAAATTTTGGTCTGTACGAATCAACTTTGGCATAACAACCCTGAAATTGATTTTGCTTGACATATGACATATGCAATAGAAGAGAATAGAGGCGCCGTATGAAGCGATAATGCAGGTATGTTCTGTTATATCTAGCAAACTCATATAAATTAATGACAGCTTACAGTTCAGTGAAATGTTTCTACTCATTAATCGAACCCATAGAATAATACATACCATAGAAACTTTTATTCGCTCAATAAATTAAACGCCATAGGTACGGTGGAAAGTAAACATTAGATTTTGAAAAACATGGGTTTAATAATACCAGATAGTAATAATACCAGTAATAGTATATCGCGATCAACAAAGGAACAACAACCGAATTTCGTGTTTTGTGGCAAACTAGTTGTGTTAAATACAATACAAATGTATACCAACGATAAAAGTCAACAAAAAAGTGCAAAATATATTTAAATTTTTCAGTTCTACACCAAAACGACAGAAAAAAGTTAAGTGAACATATTTCGTAACTCCACCTGGTGTAAGTTAATTTTAAATTTAATTGCTCTCATTTCCACAAACCTACGATGAAGAGCGTGAAATGAAACGTCAGATGAGAGAATAAGTTTATCTATGTATGTATTATTCTATGATCGCACCACATACCTGTCATTCATGAGCATGAGCTTGGTGGATAACTTTTTATCGTTGCATATTAGATGATGCTTCTGTTAGGTGCAACGTGGATCGCAACAGAGTAATTTTAGAAGGCTGGCCTGAGGAGAGATGCACCCGATTGTGAACAAGTAGCAGGAGAGCCAATTTACGAGTCGTATGTCTGCTGTTAGTTAAACGCATTAGATTTGGGTGATGACATGAGTAAGTTTGGTTCTAGACGTGCAATTGAAATTGCTGCAATTCTTCATGATTCTCTTTTTGAATTGCAATTTGCTTTAACACGCACGCAATTCTGTTTCTCCAATTCTGGTTTATATTATTGCTGCTTCTGACATTCGTATAAATCTGAGCCATATGCAAACTATTCGTGTGAAATTTGTACGAATGTATAAATGAAAAGAAATGTCAAATTATTCTGCAGCCGCGATTACTAAAAAATTACGAATTACGAAAGTCTGTGCAAGTTTTTTCCTCGTTCCATTCTTCTTACCTCTCTCTCCTACGAACTCATGAATTGCAGCAATTATAATTGCACGTCTAGACACAGACTAAGAAAGAAATAAGAGACGTGACGCAATTCAAGAAATTCAATATTCCGAATATAAAACTCGGTTTCCTCGCATAAGCAGCCCCAATATGTGTTGAAGAATTTTGCATCGTTTTAAAAAAATTACATACGAGTACCATCTATGGCGATGCTTGCAGCTACTTAGCGTGCTACAAATCGGCATAAGAGAAAGAGGAGAGGTACATATGCAGTTGATCAATATTGAATGCGCAAAACTTTATCCATCATCCCCCAAATATTACCTGATTCATTTTGTGATGAACTTCATAATTTTTATGCCTTTCTAAATTTTGAATTGCAACAAGTGGTTTGTTGATTCTGTCAGTGTAAAGGTATCTAATTTTTCAAACATCGTGACTTGTGACTAGTGTTTCAACAAAGGCCTGCATTTCGAGATTTAGAGTCAATAAACATTTGATTTTTTTTTGCTTAAACCCAAATGATTTGTCTACACGAAATCTCGTAATACAAGTTTTCAATTACAATGTGATTTTGACTCGTATATTTGTGTCGTTGTTACATCTTCCTAATTTTCAATACTTACCCGATTAAATGTTGTATTTTTTTGTTTTGAGCGTTTTTAACGGATTTCAAAAAGGATTTTTGAAATATCCGTTATAGGCGCTTAATATTATTTCATTATTGTCTGTTCGTTATCAGTTGAGCGTTTGGATTTGAATTTTAAATAAGATTGTTGGAAAAAATGGATTAAGAAAAAAAATCCATACTTCAATACGTTTTTGGGAGATGAAGAAAAAAACATGCAAATTGGAAGCGAAAAAAAGAAGCACAAAAATTACGTTTACGTTAAATATTGTTTGTTTACAGGACAAAAAAGGAGGAAAACAGTGCGCCTTTAAAACAAAATCAAAGGAAGGAGATACGAAAATTAAACGGACACAAGGACGACGAATACGAATACGAGCACGGCGATGACGATGACGACAGTTAATCCATGATTTTCAAACAGATTTTCTGGGTCAATAATTGGATACATGGGTTAAGGTTACAACACAACGCATTTTGTTTTGAAACATTTTTGTATATGTATGTATAGATTTGTTGTTGCTGTTGACGTCTGTCACCAAAGTTGTTGTTGTGCTTGCCATTTAACGGGTACACACACAATACTTTTCACGCATATACACACACATTAAGAAAGGAAAAAAAATTATCCGTACAAGGAATACCAAAAACTCGAAACTTAAAAGCAATGAAAAAGTTCAAATTTAACAAATTTTCGCAAGGCCACAATTTTCAAATCTAAAATTCTAGGATTTTTTTTAAAGGAAACAATAAGAAAAATGCTATTACATTACAAAATTTTACTTTTTTTCTTTAGCTACTACGTCCACGAAAGGGAAATTAGTTTTTAGATTTGTCAAGATTTGTGTAGATTTTTTTCAAAGAAGTTAAAATCTTCAATCACTTGTGTTTTTTTCGTTTCTTCTGTAGATTTCTTATATAAAATGAAAATCTTTTGAAATATGCCCGTTTGAACAAAAGCAGCAAATTATATTTGAAAAAAATTCTCTATTTCTTGTTATAAAATACTTTATAAATTTTTGATTACAGATTTTTTTCTTTGTTGGTTTTGCTGTATTTGACTGAACTGAACTGAACCGAACGATTCAAGAGTAACTTTTATTCTGTTGCATAGGTCTGTATACCAAAAGGAGTTTACCCCAAAAAGTCCTTATACTTTTTTTTGTGTTTTGTGTAATGCAATGTGTTTAACCCTTAGAGAGCTATTGTTGTTTTTTGCAGACTCCCTCGCCAGTTTGCCGAAAGACCCACACTCTAGTTTCAGAGCATGCGCAGAAATATGTTTTGGTATAGTGAAGGAATTTCGAGAGAATGGACTGTGTTTGGAATGTGTCTAGATCTATGTTCTTCGCGCTTTAAATTTTAAATATTTGAAAGGTTGTTTCCTATTAAAATTTAAAATTCGTGTAAAATTTAAAATCCAGTGCATGCAATCAAGGCTGATCTAGTAGAGGTTAACGCATTAGAACAGCTGATTTAGCTTTCTTGTGACTCTATCTGTCAAATTCAGTGTATTTTGTTATTGTACTTTTTTGTTTACTTTCTTTTGTCGTATGCATTTGTGTTAAATTTGACATTTAGAGTCATAGAACAACAACAAAATCCCTGTTGTTGGTGCCCACAACAACAACAAATCCTACTGCATTAACCTCTACTAGATCAGCCTTGCATGCAATCCAGTGTGGTAATCTCACGTATACACACACAGAGAAGAGATTCGTTATCACAACTATATTTACAGCCAACTAAAATGTGGCGGTTCCTTGGACTATCACAGTTTTCAGATGTGGTTACCAATAATTGTGTTCCGAATCACCAAATGTTGTGCTTATCAATTGAGTTTTGCTTGCAAGTACCGAAATATTTAGTTGAAGCCACAAGAAATAAATGTGATCTGTCAATCAAGTTTTAGTTCTAGCAATCAAATTATCCTGTAGTGGTGCATATTCTTATGGGTTTTTCAACAAAGACGCTACAAAAGTAAATCGATAGGGACAGCAAACGACGCCATATATTTTCCCGCTCTTTTGACATTTCTCTTCGGTAAAGTTTGCCATTTCATCATGGAAAGATATACGAGCCAACACCGAGTCGAAATTATTAAAATTTACTACCGAAATTTGGAGTCAGTGGCCTCAACTTTAAGAGCGCTACGTCCAATTTATGGTCGTCATAATCGTCCTACCAGATCAACAATTGAGCGTCTAGTGGAAAAATTTGAATCCACAGGCACAGTACAAAATGTTCCCGTGCCAGTGAGACAAAGAAGTGCCCGTAGTGTCGAGAATATTGCTGCCGCTGAGGCTTCAGTTCAAGAAAGCCCAAATGTGTCTCTCCCACGTCGTTCTCAAGCGATGGGCATCTCTGTGATGTCGTTGTGGCGAATTTTGCGAAAAGATCTTGGCCTACATCCACACAAGATCAAATTGAGGCAACAACTGAAGCCGCTTGACCACCATAAGCGTCGTATGTTCGTGAATTGGGCTGAGCAACAACTTGCAAATGATTCGGATTTTCATCGGAAAATCATCTTCAGCGATGAGGCTCATTTCTGGCTGAATGGCTTCGTCAATAAGCAAAATATACGTTATTGGTCAGACATCAATCCACACGTAATCCATGAGTCATCATTGCATCCCGAAAAAATTACGGTTTGGTGCGGTTTATGGGCCGGCGGCGTCATTGCGCCGTACTTCTTCCGTGATGATCAAGACCGGCACATTACTGTGAATGCGAATTGCCACCGTTCAATGATAACCGAATATTTTTGGCCCCATTTGGATAATATGGACTTGGAGGACATGTGGTTCCAACAGGACGGCGCCACAAGCCACACAGCGAATGCCACAATCAATTTATTGGAAACCAAGTTTGGTGAACGTGTTATCTCACGAAATGGCCCAGTCTAGTGTATGGTATATGCCAACAAGCCAGCGACGATTGATGAACTTCGTACGAATATCGAACGTGAAATTGAAGCAGTATGCTTGAAAACCGTCGAAAATTGGGTTCAGCGTCTGGACTTCTGCAAGCGTGCCCGTGGTGACCATGCAAAAGAAATCGAGTTCCATACATAATGGCATCGAACGTACTTTCACAGGAATAAAGAATTTCATTGGCATCTAAAACCAGTTTTGTTTTATTTAAAAAAAAACTTTTGTAGCGGTCTTATTGAAAAACCCGTTATTAGTTGGATGAACGAAAAATGTAAAACCTAATTCCGTTGTACCAAATAATATACTGGTATGCTCAACTACTTATAATTACTTGAATTTGATGACTGTCACAACCATTTGGTGATGCTTTAACCCATAGACTAATACATACATTGATACATTTATTCTCTCATCTGACGTTTCATTTCACACTCTTCGTCGTAGGTTTGTGGAAATGAGAGAAATTACATTTAAAATTAACTTACACCAGGTGGAGTTACAAAATATGTTCACTTAACTTTTTCCTGTCGTTTTGGTGTAGAACTGAAAAATTTAAATATATTTTGCACTTTTTGTTGACTTTTATCGTTGGTATACATTTGTATTGTATTTAACACAGTTAGTTAGTTTGCCACAAAACACAAAATTCGGTTGTTGTTCCTTGATTGGACGTTGTTTACTATTGCCTCTATCTGGTATTATTGAACCCATGTTTTCCACCATCCAATGTTTACTTTCCACCGTACCTATGACGTTTAATTTATTGAGAGAATAAATGTGTCTATGTATGTATTAGTGTATGCTTTAACCTGTTATGAATTTTATAGAAATATATTTAAATATAAACAAAATTATTATTTTTTTTATAACCAGGGTTCGCATTTCGGGACCACATTTTTGATCGAAAATATGAAACAATTTCTATATCTCGATAACGGAGCGTCCAATCGAGAAAATAACAAATTTTTATGGTTTTCTAAGGGTTTCTCACAAAGTGTTCCAATTCGCATGAAAAAAATTCTTTTTTCAAAAAATCGCCAAAATAAGAAAATCGCTAAAATGAAAAAGTGGCTTTAGCTCGGAAACGGTGCGTCCACTCGCAAAAATAATAAATTGTTTACCTCCATAGGAGGCTGTAACCAATCTTTACTACGGCATCACTTTTTTTTAAACAAATCGCTAAAACGAAATTTTTTTGAATAAAAAATCGCTAAACATTTTTGTACCGAACATCAGTTCGAATGGAGTCCTGCATGTGCTTCTGGAAGTAGTTGAGTTAATTATTTTTTGTAAACGACTTACATGTTGGAACCATTTTAGCGGATCATCAAGAGACAATTTCGCCATCATTTCTATTATAATTTTGTCCATGCGCTCGACTTGTTCATTTCCTCTTGGGTCTCATGTGGTAGTAGTATGGTGATTAATATTTTTATTGTCGCAGTATTCTTTAAAAACGTTGGAGGTGAATGCTGTCCCCTTATCTGTTATCATTCGGTACGGATTTCCAAACGTATCACTTAGTTTTCCCAGCTTTTCAAGTACCTCCGCAGCAGTTGTAGACTTAACTGGAAAAATCCACGTAAACTTCGTGAACGCATCTATAATTACAAGTAAATACTTGTATGATTTTGCCGTTGATGGTAGTGGTCCAACGTGATCCAAGTGGAAAGTGTGCAACGGAACGTCAACTTTTTCGATGGTATTTAAAAATCCTTCTTGCTTACCAGCTTTTCGATTTGCTACGTGACGCATGCTGATACCGGATCTATGATTCACCTTACAATCGAATTCTTCAATCTGCATCGCCCAATGAGCTACCCTACTATTTAGCGCTTTCTTAGCCATTGTCAGTTGAAATGCTTTGCAATCAGTAAAAATTTCAAACCTTATGCCTAGAAGATATATTCTAAATCTTTTCAAAGCCTTTATTATGGCTAAAACCTCCAGGTCATAACTAGAATAATTTTGCTCAGCAGACTTAGTTTTATAACTCAAGTAGAATACAGGGTGATAATCATCATGGTTTTGGAGCAATACCGCGCCATAACCCTTCTTGCTGGCGTCTGTGTGCAGTTGAGTCGGAAGATGGGGGTTGAACAATTTCAAAACAGGTTCACTACATAGCTTCTCGTTTAGTAATAGGAACGCCTCATTTTCAGTTTCACCCCATCTAAATGTCATGTCTCGTTTTGTAAGATCAGTGAGAGGCTTTGCTAGCTGTGCATAATCTTGTACGAATTTACGGAAAAACCCCGTTAAGCCTAGAAAGCTCATTACGTCGTGTGTATCTTTTGGCATCGGAAACTTTAGTTTTAACATCCGAGGGACGGATCGATCCATTTTCAACCACATGGCCCAAAAATTCTACGGACTTTTCTAAAAAGGCACACTTTTCCCACTTGATCATCAGGCCATTTTCTTCGCAAACATACAAAACTTTCTCTAACTTAGCAATACCATCTGTTTCATTATTCGCTGGAATTATGAGATCGTCCATATATACCAGGACAAGGCCACTTCTTATCAGTTCTCGAAAAATTGTATTTTAATAACGTTGGAAAGCAGCCGGTGAATTACAAAGTCCGAAAGGTGCTTTTGTGAATTCATACTGGCCGTCCGGGGTCATAAAGGACGTATACTTTCTGCTAACTTTGTCTATATCGACGTGGAAGAAACCATTTCTTAGGTCCTCAATATTTGGGAGAGGGTACCTATCGCGAATAACCTTTGAATTTATCTTTCGATAGTCCACACATAGTCTATGGTTACAATCTTTCTTCATGCCCAAAACCACAGGTCTCGAATATTCGGATGAACTATGTCGGACAATACCGCTTTCTAACCACTCTTGAATCTGGTTGTTTACAATTTCTCTTCCTTTAGGTGCAAGTCTTTTTGGTTTTTGAAAAATTTGTTTTTCATCCTCAAGATGGATGTACATTTTAACACATGATGCCTCAACACTTTTTGGGTTATAAGATGATATCAATCTACGAATTTCTTGTCTGGAGTTAAGAATTCATGTGCCTCTTGATCATACTTTAGAAGATTTACTTGGGCTAGAATGAGCTTGTCATCATCTGTGTTTTCTTTGCGTGTTGTTAGTTTGCCCCGTTCTATAAGGATAGATGCGTATTGTAAAATATTCTTACCCAGTATAATATATTCGCTAATCCAACTGCTAGGAACAATATCGAAATCAAGTTGATATGATTCGGCTTCTATTTCAATACTGAAATTGATAAACCAAGTGTAGCTTTGCTGCTGTCGCCAAATGCAATTACTCCAGTTCCAGCTCCATCGAATTCCTGCATTTTAAGATCATCCATCAACCACTGCCTCATGATGCTGATGTCGCTTCCCGTATCCAACATCGCCTTAAACGTTTTGCCTCGAATTTTTACATCCACAGTTATGTCTGGAAATTGTATTCTGTCTACGCGAGCACCTAAATCTTTTACTTGTTTTGTAGGGCAATTTGGTGCGATGTGACCAAATTCGCAGCATTTAAAGCACCGTGCACCTTTTTCTTTATTGTACAAATGGTAATGGAAAGGGAACATTTCTACATGTATATATTTCGCAAACGGAGCATTCAATCGAAATGTAACCATTTTCTCGGATTTCTAAGGGGTTTTTATAAAGTGGTCCAATCCGTATGGACTTTTTTTTTTCTAAAAATCACCAAAATAAGTAAATCGTTTAAATAGCGATTTTAGCGATTTTTTTAAAATGAGTGATGTATTAAAGACATCTATTGGTTAAAGTCTCTGATAGAGGTAACAAAGTTATTATTTTTGCGATTGGACGCACCGGTCCCGATTTATAGCCAGTTTTTATTTCAGCGATTTTCATATTTTGATGATTTTTTTGAACAAAATGTTTTCCATACATTGTACCACTTTCTGAAAAATCCTTACAAACTCGTAAACAATAGTTTTGTTTTCGATTGGACGCTCCGTTTTCGAGATATTGGAATAGGGGTGTTTTAGCGATTTTTGATTCCAGAAATTTTAGTTTTAGCGATTTTTAGATGAAATTTAGATTTTAGCGAGTTTTTTAAAATAAGTGATGTATTATGGACATCTATTGGTTAAAGTCTCTGATAGAGGTAACAAAGTTATTATTTTTGCGATTGGACGCACCGGTTCCGATTTATAGCCAGTTTTTTTTTCAGCGATTTTAATATTTTGATGATTTTTTGAACAAAATGAAAAATCCTTACAAACTCGTAAAAAATTGTTTTGTTTTCGATTGGACGCTCCGTTTACGAGATATTGGAATAGGGGTGTTTTAGCGATTTTTGATTCCAGAAATTTTAGTTTTAGCGATTTTTAGATGAAATTTAGATTTAGATTTTAGGTCCATAGATGAAAGCCTCCTAAGGAGGTTCTCGGGGTTATGCAAATACACCAGAAACAATTCCTGAGCTCAAATCCGGGATCCAACGCGTCATCAGTGAGATACAGCCACATCCCTGTGAAAAAGTTATGGAAATTTTCATGAAAAGAGTAATGGCTTGCCATCAGAGCCGTGGGGGGCCATTTGACAGATATTTACCTAATCGGAACATGACTTCTTTATAATCCAATTAAAAAATCCAGAACAATCTCAAAAAGTATGCCTTTTTATTTTAAAATTAAAAAGTGCATTCTTACTGAGACACCCTTACATCTTAAGTATAGACATATTATTGTTATTAGGTTTTATTTTTGGGGTTTTCTCTTATCTTTCTCTTATGACTAATGTATATTTTTTATGTAATAATAATTATTTTCTTCCTATATTATTTTATTTCAAATATTGTTTTTTCTATTTTAATTTTTTTTATTTATCTAATTTTTTTGAAATATTTTATTCTTATTTTTTTTTAAATTTTACTTAACTATTTTTCTTATGCGATAAATGTATTATAATTTTATTTTACTCTGTAAGTAATGTTTACTATTTATATAATTTTTATAACGTTTTTCAAAATATTCGTTTGAGTTTTATTCGATCTTTCAGTTGTTATGTTCTTTAATTATTATTCGGTTCAAGATCAACACGAACTACTCCGACTTAAGTAATTCCGGCGGCAACTTTGGACCACGACTCTTAGCCTCTCGCCATTTAAAATTAACGCAGATGTCACCGCTGAATTCAAAGTAGCGCCATTGAAAATTCACAATATCTCCGTAAATCGAAATCGTTGGAAATATTTGTAGCGCCAACGATTTTCAAACGAAGATAACATATTTCGCCAACCAGTTCGATCTTTCGCCTTATCTTTCCAGTTGGCAATACCAAGTGTACGCAAGGATTCGTCAGTATGATCCATCCATCGGAGTCTTGGTCTTCCTATTTTTCGTCTTCCTTCGAGTTCGGTTTCGAAAACCCTTCGTGCTGGTTCGTCTTCAGCCATTCTACTGAAATGGCCTAGCAAGCGCAATCGCGTTATTTTGATCGGCTTAACTATGTCAAGGTCGGGATATAGCTCATACAGCTCGTGGTTCATGTGTCGCCGATACGCGCCGTTGTGCACTATAGGACCACACATTTTTTGGGAATATTTTTCTTTCGAAGAGACTCCTCGAGATGTTTCGTCTGCTTGCGGTGAGACCTTGTATTCTGCGCCATAAAGAAAGATAATTTGTATGAGAGTCGGATATAGCTGGACTTTTGTTACTCAAGAGAGGGCTTTATCTCTAAAGTGCTTGCTTAGCCCCAAAATAACATCTATTCGCAAGCACAATTCTCCACTTGATCTTAAGGCTGACTTTGTTTTTTTTTTGTTTACGGCAGATCCTAGGTATATAAATTCGTCCACTACCTCGAAATTATAATGGTTATCAATGTACTAGCTTTAGTCTATTCGTGTGGAGGCCGTGTTCGTTGAAACCATTAATTTTTTCTTGTCCTCATTTACTGTCAGACGGACTTTTGCTTACACCTTCTCAATTCTCGAAAACACCGCAGTAACTTCTCTAATGTTGCTCTCATTGATATCTATATCATCAGCATAAACGAGCAGCATTTGACTTTTTCTGCTGATGGTTTTATTTATGTTGACTGCAGCTTTTCTCATAATGATCTCCATTAAGATGTTAAAGAGATCGCACGATAGGGTGTCGCCTTGCCTGAGGCGTAACTTAGTTTCGAAAGGTGCAGTAAGATTCTTACCAACTTTCACTGCGGATTTGGTGTTCGGAAAGGTTATCCTTCCAAGGCGTATGAGTTTTGCAGAAATACCAAGCTTAGACATTGCTTCGTAGAGTTTCTCCGGAATATAGATATCGAAGGCCGCCCTATAATAGACAAATAGATGGCAGGTGTCGATTGGTTTTTCGTGGGCTCCAGGACTTCTCGTAGCGTGAAAATCTGGTCAGTTGTCGATTTTCCAGATCTAAAGCCACACTGGTATAGTCCAATCAGGTCAGCGATAATTGGTTTTAGTCTTTCGCACACTATACAGGGTGTCTGGTAGCAGATTTATATTTTCAAACTTAAATAAAAAACATAATAATTGACACAAAGTTTTATTAAGAGCATTGAACCGTAGAATGGAAATGCGGATTTTATTTTTTAAAGAGTATGTCATCCAGATGTCTTCCGTCGAGTTGAACACACTGTTCAAAACGGAGCCTTGTGTTCTGCGCCACACGCTACAATAAAATTGGTTCAATTGAGCTGATTTCTCGACGAATATTTCCCTTTAAAGCCACAAGAGATTGGGGATTGTCATTATAAACCCTCTCTTTGAGGTAGCCCCATAAAAAAATCCATGGGAGTTAGATCGGGCGACCTCGGTGGCCATGGGATGTCCCCAAAGCGACTGATCAGTTTGTGGGGGAAATTTTCCCGAATCAAATTCATCGAAGCTCTGGCTGTGTTTGCAGTCGCCCCCTCCTGTTGAAACCACGTGAATGAAGAGTACGATGGATGAGCTCGCAGGTTTGGTAAAAAGAATTCCGTAATCATGCGTCGATAATTGTCACCGTTGACATTCGTCGCCTGGCCTCTAGAATTTTTGAAAAAAATGGTTCAATTATCTCATGCGTGGATAAGGCACACCAAACAGTTACCTTGGGGCAATGCAATGGTTTTTGATGTTTCAATCGAAGGTTGCGGGTTCTTGGACACACCAAACAGTTACCTTGGGGCAATCCAATGGTTTTTGATGTTTCAATCGAAGGTTGCGGGTTCTTGGAGACCAGGAACGGCAGTTTTGCTTGTCGACGTGGCCGTCTAAGTGAAAATGAGCCTCGTCGCTCCAAAAAATGGAAGTTACAGTGCGAAAACGCTCCAATATCGTTTCAAAAGAATTTTTCCGTAAATCAAAGTCACTTTCTTTCAGTTCTTGAACGATTTGAATTTTAAAAGGATGGAACTTCAGATAGTTTTTTAAAATTTCATGAATAGTCGCTCTTGGAAGTCCCAGTGAGGCTGCTCTATTCCGTATTGAAAGTCGCGGATTTTCACGTAAACTGCTTTCAACCAGTTCAATGTTTTCGGGAGTCCTTGAAGACCGACTGGGCCCAGGCCGTGGGACATTCATAGCCGAAGCAGTTGCGCGGAATCTCTGCACCCACGAACGAATTAAATTTACAGTCGGTCCATCACGTGTTCGCCGAATACCGAACTTTGAACAAAATTGTCGACGAGCAATTACGTAAGAATCATTATTTTTAAAAAATGTCTCCACAGCGAAAGCATGATGCTCACTCGACCACTGCGACAACGTAACTGACAAATCCGCACAATCGATAATTCCAACGGCGCCACCCTATTACTTTTTGAAATAATCGTATTTAAAAATATAAATTTGCCACCAGACACCTTGTACTTGATATAACCTTATATCCTATGGATAAAAGGCTTATTCCACGGTAGTTGGCACAGAGACTCGGGTCACCCTTTTTAAATATGGGACATAGTTCTACTGAGACTCCAATCGCCGCGCATGCATTCACCTAACCAAATTTTGCAAATGAGCTGATGCATACACCTTATCAGCTCATCGCCGCCAGCTTTAAACAGCTCCGCCGACAATCCATCGGACCCTGCGGCTTTGCTGTTCTTAAGGCGGGCAATAGCTGTTCCGATCTCGTCTTGGCTAAGCCCGGTATTCAGTTTTTATGAAATTTTCGTTATAATAAGAAGTACGTATATAAAAAATAGCGAAAATTTCACAAACCGAAAACTTCGCTCACTTTTCATTTGCTTGGTACTCAGCTCTTCGCGAAAATTTCGTAGCAAATTCAACTACAGGGTTGTTACGCCCAAGTTATTTCGTGCGAAAACAATTGTTTGATAATTGTTTGGGATCGGAATTTTGACATTTTGATAAAAAAAAAAGCCAAAATTAACAGCACATGCGTTACAAATAAAATGGAGTTCGTAGAGAAATTATAAATTAAATATTTGCAAGTTAAATCAAAGATGGGTGGTAACTCTCCGCAACGAAAATTTCCGTTTAGAGATAAATGACAAAATTTCTTACGAACATTTTGCAAGAACTGAATACGGGGCTTTAGGGGGGATGGGGTTGTTCGTCTTCCAAATTGTGATCGATTCTCTCATCGTCATTGGATATCAC
The DNA here is from genome assembly GCA_963931995.1 of Phaonia tiefii. Lineage (NCBI taxonomy): Eukaryota > Metazoa > Arthropoda > Insecta > Diptera > Muscidae > Phaonia > Phaonia tiefii. The sequence continues at coordinate 57,731,849 of OZ008371.1, forward strand.
AGGTACCAGTAGCTCAGAGAAATTACCTCTCCATATTCCCAACATGCTCTGCATATCTGCGATGAGATTTCTGTCCATGTATAGATAGGACCGTGTCCATTAGTTCTGTTTTTGACTTTTTGGTAGAAGCCATTCTTAGGCTATATAATTTTAAAGAAACGCTCGAGCCACAAAACTAACTAGTTCGATGTATAGAATTTTGAATTAACTTGAGATCCTATTTATAAATAAATATAGAAGGTTTGCAAATACCGAACTCCATAAGAAAAAAAAACAATGTTAATCCGATGCGATAATTTTGTTGTATGTAAATACTAATACAGCATTAATACGACCCCTGCAGGTTAACATATTTTTGGGGATGAATAGTAGTGTTTGGGGATTTTCGGGGAGAATAAGGCATAATTTGGGGATTCGACCCAGGAAAAAACTGGAAACGCTGCTAACGGGATATATTCCATTTATGTGATAAAAACAATTGAGCAAGAAAACCGCATCTGCTCTGCTGCTTTCAAGCAAATGGACGAGGTGGTTCGCCTCTGCCTTACTATGGGCTAACGAGTTTTCTAGCCCTCAAAAATAAATTAGATGACTAGTGAAACCACCAGCCGAATGGGAGGGGACTGATTACTAATACTACTTCTGTTTGATTTTATGGCAACAAGTATTTTCCCATATAGAGGGGGAGACATGCGTTCTACCCCTATTGTTGTGAGTACAGCCTGTACTCTCACAATTCCTACCTCTCTTTTGACGCGTTTGCTAGCTATGTGTTTATGTTTTGACCACTTGTTTGCTTTTCGTTTTATTTACAAATTGTTTATGTTTCTATTTATTACTTTTTACACAATTGTGTTTGTATTTTGATTCAAATACAGGATTCGGCGCAATTGAAAGAAAGACCACACAGAAACACGTTGTGTGTGGCAACTGTCAATCAATCAGATGATATCTGTCATAAGGTAAATACCATGAAGTTGGTTGCAGTTAGTAGGAGAGTTGAGTGAATGAACAGTTGTCGCTGGAGGGTAATTAATCAAGTTCAATACTTTGTTACTGTAAAGGAAAATTGATTGAGTTTAGTTATTTTAATTTTTTTTTAATTTAGTTGCATTTTATTTGAGTTTTTAATTTGTTTAAAATATTTGTTATGTTTTTGTGGTTTCTTATGGTCGTGGTGGTATTCTATAAGTCGTGAATCAGTCACTTCGCGCTACTTTTGTTGTTTTGATATGAAAAATGTCTGCCGAGGATGTGGAATAGAAAAATGTATGAAAAAATGTCTGTCGAGGATAGTTTCCAATTCTGACTGAAATGCAATCACATCACATTTTTTTTTTAAACAATTCGAAATTATATTGGTTACTCACTGAAATTCTTATTTACAACAATAAAATTAGAAATGGAAAGTTAAAATAAATAATGCGATGCGAAACTAATATAATTATATTTAAAAAATTATAGACATCGCATTTGGTAAGGTACTTTCAATGGTAAGGCAAGTGTTGAATACTTCATTTTGTTGTTTACTAAAAGAAACTATAATGGCCAGTTTTTAAGTCAGTGGTGATCTTTGTTTCTTAGTTAAATTGTGGTTAAACATCGAATTGTGTTTTTTAGTCATTGTTTAACTATGATTCAACCACCCAATGTTGGTTGGTTAACTTATAGTCAGAACCATATTAATTTGACCATCAAATTACTGACTGTCAAAGTGAGAAATGAAGATTATATAAAATACATGTTTCAGATTTGCGTATTTGTACACATACGTTGAGTCTAGATCGTTAAATTGTTGCTCCTATACAGTTTTTTACACATTTTTGTAAAAATTACTTTGATTTTCTGCATCTATTTCTTATTTTACATAATTCCATTTTGTTTGTTCCCCTTTGTTGTTTTGGTATTCATCCCAAAACACACGTTTTTTTCAATAAGAATACAAGGGTTGCTATAATAGTTGACAATATGACGACTTACATTAACTCACCACTGAAAAACTAAATGCAAAGTTAACCTCTAATTAACTTAGAATTAAGATTGAGTAATCCGATAGTTAACTACCCACTTAAAAACTGGCCATAAAAGGTATACAAATCAAATCCTAAAAATAAATCCGAAGTTCTTGCTAAGCGTCGGCCAATTTTGAATACTTCATTTCTACGCTTAATAAAAGAAACTAGAAACGGCATGCAAAGCCGAAGCCAACAAACAGTTACGCTTGGTTACTTTTGTTGTTGGACGAGAAAATAAAATATGTCATTCTCTGTCATTTCATTACTGCTACTGGCATGAGACTGCGTGTTTTTTGATTATAAATAAGAAGTTTAATAAAATATTTCTGTAATTTAGTGTTATTTTGCAAAATGCTATTGAGATAATATAGAGAACAATGTTTTATACTTTATTGTGCTTTTATACTTTATTGCCGCTTTTATACTTTACATACCATGCGGGGGTTTTAACGAAGAAATTTACGGCTCTTGGCAGCTAAAAACAAAAAGTATTTTTTTGTTTTTATACCTTACGCATACATTACACCATAGAATAATACATACGTAGATAAACTTATTCTCTCATCTGACGTTTCATTTCACACTCTTCATCGTAGGTTTGTGGAAATGAGAGCAATTAAATTTAAAATTACCTTACACCAGGTGGTGTTACAAAATATGTTCACTTAACTTTTTCCTGTCGTTTTGGTGTAGAACTGAAAAATTTAAATATATGTTGCACTTTTTAGTTGACTTGTATCGTTGGTATACATTTGTATTGTATTTAACACAACTAGTTTGTCACAAAAACACGAAATTCGGTTGTGGTTCCTTTGTGGATCGCTGTATACTGTTGCCACCATCTGGTATTATTGAACCCATATTTTCCACCATCCAATGATTACTTTCCATCGTACCAATGACGTTTAATTTATTGAGCGAATAAAAGCTTCTATCGTATGTATTATTCTATGCATTACACTGTAAGCGAGGAAAGAAGTATTATTACTTACGTTTTCATGTATCGAGAAGGGGAAAATGTATGCATAACTTACAAATTCTTCCAAAAAGAAACCATATTCGGAATGCACGTTCTCAATATTGTAATGCATTACCCTTTCATTGCCAAAAAGAAGTTATTGTAGAATCCAAACACGAAGTTTCTCGAGTGATAACATGCATTGCCTTCACTTTATTTTTAGAAACAAAAGCGGAAGCATGTATCATGTCTTCTTATCCTTTCAAAATAATGCTTACGACAGGCGGAAATTCTTTTAAGACAGTAATGGGAATTCGTAAGGGAGATTGCATCACTCTCGAACGGAAAGTAAGCATACTGTAATGCATTATTGCATGCTTCTTTTTCCTACTGGGCAGTTGATGTTGACATGAATAACAAAAATACATTGGCGTGTGTTTTTGAAAAGACAACTACTAATATAGATTGGAAAATTTATTCGACATTAGTTGCTTTTTTTTTTGTAACTTATATACGTTTCCCCATACGTATGCTATCCTGTACATGCTATCGGAGAAAATTATACCTGTTAAGCTTATTGGGGATAGGTTGTAAAAAATGTAGTCAAAAGCTAACATAAAATAAAAATGTTACCAAGTTAAAACTTTATATTGAGAAATGTCTACTAAATTATGTCTAATTGACAAAAAAAAAATAATTAGTGAAATATTAAAATTGGCATAATTTACTTTAAGAGTAATTGTGTGATCTACACCAAAATTTCAACACCGACAGAGTTTGCTGCTCCGAGTTCAAAAAGTAGCTTTTTTCCTTCCGCTCGGTCCAACTTCTTGATATATAAACCTTTAAAGCTTTAGCAAATAATCGGTCATGTCTTATTTATAACCCGATATGGCTCAACTGGATGTCAGTACAAAGGTATTTTTATTCTCTGTAAATCCTGCTCAATTTTTTATTCTCTGCCTGATTAGTTTTATTCTCTGCCTGATCACTGTAGTTTATTTCAGGCGGAAATTACCGCGATACTGGAGGTTGCTGAACTACTGAAAAGTAGTGTCACAACCCTCCGGAGAATACGTATCTAAACGGACAGCCAGGCTGCCATAAAATCCTTGGAAGGCATGCTTGCTACGTCCCTGACGGTGAAAGAATGCCACTCATCATTAGGGTGATGGCAGAGTATTTTGACATCAGGCTCATCTGGGTACCGGGACACAGCGACATTCCAGGCAATTGCGTAGCGGATGCGTTAGCTAGACAGGGCACTACGGCACAGGTTCTTCCGGCAAAAGAAGGTGTTAGTATGCCAATCTCTACCTGCCATTTGCAGATCAGGCAGTGGGCCGATAATATGTTCAAGGACAAGTGGAGACTTACTTCAACTTGCAAACAAGCCAGGGTCCTCGGCAACAGGTGGACAGGAAGATGATAGGAACACTTACGGAACATTGCCTTGTAGGAAAACACGCCCTACGATTGGGACATCGAAACTCCACTCTCTGTAGATGCTGCATGGAAGAGGACGAGGAAACGACGAAACACCTTCTCTTGGATTGCCCTGCTCTGGCAGGATTGAGAAGTAGGATATTCGGTACACATCTAGTTAGCACCGTAGCCCTACAGGATATTCCTGTAGGTCTCATAGACAAATTTAGTAAAAGGGCAAATTGGCTAGACGACTAGTCAATAGTTGCTATGGAGGAAACTGCAGGTATCACAATGGACTTCTTTTGCTTAAGTGTGCTAGACAGCGTGCTGAAAGCTTTGAAAGCAGAAAGCTTTATAACACAAAAATGCTATGAACTTTAATTTTGAACTTTAATAACTCCGGGCTTTTGTAGAGTTATTGGCGAATATTAAACCTTAAAAAAGAGGTTCAAATCTTGTATATTATCGGAGCCTACCAAGAAATAAGTATAATGGGGCATTTTTGGAAAAAAATAAATTTTTATCACGAAAGTGGGCTTTAAAAATGGTTTGTTTTAATTAGCCCCTAATGGGTTAATTCAAATAAATATGTTTATAGACAGGGTTATATAGTTTAGAAAGACCTTTGTAATGATGACAATTTTAACCAGATTGGATAATAAATGTCTGACTTATGCCCGATTACACAGTACGACAGTGGTTTGTACGCATGAGAAATGTTAACAGAATATGAAAATAGGCTTAAAATAAAGAAATACGTGTCTCGGCGTTTTGCCGTAGCACGACAGAATTTTGAGAAAATCGATTTTTAAGCTTCGAAGGACCGTGGAGGTTCACTTGTAATGTAATACTATTATAAAAAGTTATATAAAAACAGAATGGGTGCACTGATTCGAATGCTTGAACCAGTTTTGAAAAGGGAATTAAATTTGGATTATTTTTATTAAAAATATATTTTTTTTCTCCGCTAGATGGCGCTTTAATTTTCATGTAAAGTTAAAAAATACAAATCCTGAAATCCACTTCCACACGAAAAAATAAAAACGACCAACATTTTTAACACAAAATAATAGTTAAGATTTCATATTAATTTTTGTATTTTTACATTACATTTGCATTACATTACAGTTTTTGGTTATTTTTTAACTTTACATGAAAACTAAAGCTCCATCTAGCGGAGAAAAAAAAAAGTTTTTTTAATAAAAAAAACACACGTGGCAGTTGGGGGACTGCCGACAGAAGCTATGCTCCAACTTACTTTCGATTGTTTTTTAATATTTTTGAAACACAATGATTGACAATATATATAGTTATTTATTATTACTATTATTATTAACACATCAGATATTATTTATTATTATTTTTCCACTAGCACGAATTTACCCCCCTATACTGCCGTATAACGTATTGTATGTTAAGAAAACATTTTAATTGGGTTAACAATGATATAAAAGCTTGCAAAAGCGAAATCCGGCACATTGTATTTAAAGTCATGTTTATTAAAGCTTTCTGAAATATTAATATGGTTGTAATCTGTGCTGGATTGATCCATGTTATTGATAACAGGTTAGCTACTTTTATTTCTACTAGTCCTGTAGAGGTGGCGCTGGTATATGATAAAGCTTATTCTGTTATGTTAATTTGTTTGCACTAGCTTCCAACCAACTAGCCTACAAACCTGTTGTGAGAGTGTTAATGTTATTTTGAAAGAGTTGAAAGATGAGCTTTATTTTCCGTGAAGTTTGACAAATTGCAATAACTACATGGTGATATAAAAGCTTGCAAAAGTGAAATCCGGCACATTGTATTTAAAGTCATGTTTATTAAAGCTTTCTGATATATTAATATGGTTGTAATCTGTGCTGGATTGATCCATGTTATTGATAACAGGTTAGCTACTTTTATTTCTACTAGTCGTGTAGAGGTGGCGCTGGTATATGATAAAGCTTATTCTGTTATGTTAAAAATAACGGTACTATCACCTCACGCATTTTCGTTATGCCATTTTTTCCCAGTTAACTCCGTCTCTCAAAGCCCGCTGTAAGAAGCATAGCTTCAAAAAATCCAAATTTAATTCCCTTTTCAAAACTGGCTCAAGCATTAAAATCGGTTCACCCATTCTGATTTATAGAATTTTTTATAATAGTATTACATTACAAGTGAACCTCCACGGTCCTTCGAAGCTTAAAAATCGATTTTCTCAAAATTCTGACGTGCTACAGCCAAACGCCGAGACACGTATTTCTTTATTTTAAGCCTATTTTCATATTCTGTTAACATTTCTCATGTGTACTCAAAAAAATTTGATTTTGTCGTACTGTGTTATAAGTTCAATCATTGTTTTAATCACCGTTTAATGCCCATCAGGCAAAAAGCCCCACAAAAAATAGGCCGTTTGCTCCTAAATTAAATTTGCTCCTTAAAATTTACCAGTGACAATGTGCGTTTAGTCGTCTTCGTAATCGGGTTTCGTCCATTAATTAAAACAATTTATCATACAAAGCCAACAAAATTGTCGGAGATCACTGTTATCCAAGATGATTTCGTCCATCAAACTGCTCCTATGATCCTATTCTTAATATATTTGATGCCAAGAAAGTCGCAGAATCGGAGTATATCTTTGGATGAGGTGGAACAACTGTGCCTGAATCCTCTGCAGTGGTACACCCAACCCAAATAAGAATGACGCTCCTTCTTGAACATCCAACTCATTCAGTCGTGCAGGCGCCATACAAAATTGCTCATTTCCAAACATGGTTTCCTCAACGAATAGTGTACCCGATATTTTTCTTAATGGACCCAAAAATCGTAATTCCCTCTGCCTTTTTAAAACACTTTTTCCTATAGAAACACATCCGTTTAGAAAAAATTCATATCTCAAAGAAATGTGAAGTAAAAATTTAAAATAAAGACAAAAAAAAGTAAATGCGTTTCTTGTATTGAGGAATAATTGGTTTAGATTGTATTACGCATATGAAGCTTCGCAAACGATAGTGAGGGCGAGTCTCAACAAAATGCGATATCACAGTGTTTTTCAAATATGAGATACTACAAATCCCGACAATTATAAAGGGCAAAGCTTTTGCGATGCTATTGTTGTAGGATTTTTGGCCGAATCCTACTAGCCTAAACCTAAATTGACATGCTTCAAATGGGGCTGATTCCTCAGAGCTTCGCCAAATTAAAAGGGCTAATGGTTTCTACCAGACTACATGTATGTATGTCAAACGTACATGTATGTCAACAAATGTTTTGAAATTTTTATTTCAATTTTCATAACAAATGAATTCTGATAGGAAAATAGATACACAAAAAGTTCCTCAGATTAAAGTGCTGCCTAGTCATGTATGTCTCAGCGGAATACGTTTCTTTTGTATCCAATATACGTGTCCTATATATTTTACAAAAAAAAAAACAACACAACCATTGAAACCCAAAATATCATAGGTTTTTTACACATTTATGTGAATATTTTTGGTATTTGCAGTATTATAAATACCTAGCGGACCAAAACTTCGTATACGATATCGCATACGAGAGTTACGCGAAACTTTTGCGGGTAAAACTCTCGAAAACAGATCCGCAAACGATCGGAAAATGACTCATCAGTCGCTCAGTTTGTGGCAGTAAAATTTCGTTTACGATGTCTTGCAAGAGATTCGTTTGCGAGACTTTTGCAATATCTTTTGCGAGAACAACACGAAAAATAAAACAAAATGCAGTTGCCAAAACTTTGTTGTTGTGTCGTGTGCCTGCACGTGTGTGCCTCTGTTTGGCGCACGACACAACGAAAACAATGTTTCTCTCTTTTCGTCCGTTTAGCAACCGTTTTTAAACCAGTTTGCGAATATTTGGGCGAGTTTAATTTCTCCCCCGGTTTTGGTCCGGTAAATACTCGCTTCTGAGCCCGTTTGCGAGAATTTAGCGTAACACTCGCTAAGGCTCGGTTTTTTGCCCGCTGGGTAATAGCAATCTCGAAATCTCTTGATCTATTGAAATAGATCATTCTGCGCATTTCAATCAAGATAACTTTTTCTAATCTATAATTGTTTATTTTAGTTGGGCAACTCTATAAACCGCAAATGTCAGTGACAGCTTTCGTAAGCGCAGTAAGCGAACGCAAGCGCGAAGTGATGCATAAACTACAATTTTTGACTTTGGCGTTCGCGTTAGCTTCTGCGTTTACGTTCACTTTCGGGACTTTTAGAATACTACCCTTATTGAAACTTATTTCAGATTATTAATTTTGTTATTTGTTTGGTTTATTTTCATTGTGTTGGATTAGCAGACCATCCTTGTTGTGTGATTTGTACGACAAAATAGTTTCAAGTACTTCGGGAGCGGAATTGTAGTTTCCAAACTATAGATCATGTTGACGCCATTCAAGTGATTTTCCTCCAAACACTTGACATTTCGGTGAAAATTATTTTGTTTAAAAATCTTGTTTGGAATGAGAAACCACAACATACAACGGAATCCCATTTCCGTAAATATAATCCTCAAAGGCGTCAGTGAAAAAGGTTTCCATAAAAATGTTACATTTGACGAGACAGACATCCATTCCCAGCCACTTGACATATCAATTTCTATTCATAAAATATGTACTATGTACGAGTTATGTACGACATGATACACTGGCGGCACTGACCTCACGCACGCACAGATCTTGTGGTATCGAGACAGACGGTGGCGAGCGCTAGCTCACTTGAACTCAACAACAAATGAGAAGAAGGGATCTTGTCAAATCTCAAGTGGCGCGGGTGTCCAACAGCTCAAGTGTTTTATGCCACTGTCAGTGCCAGTGTGTGTTATGATGATCTTACGGATATGTTTGTTTACAAAACAAACAAACAACATCTTGAAAATGTCTAAACAGTGGTTAATGATTATTTTTCTTAAATTATGCAATTAGGCGCCGATGCGACACAGCTGTAATATGAGTGCGCCTTAGTTCATAAATGATACAAGGCCAAAAAAGGTATTGGAAATGTAAAGAAATCCCACACTATTTTTACATTATTTAAACAAGAATGCATAACATCACATTCAAAAGATTATCAGATCTTTGTAGCATTCCCATTATAACAGACATTAACACCATTTTAATGCCAGTGTTTCCCCCTCCTTGGAAATCTATAATTACATCTCGTTTTTGCTTAACAATCTGCAACAGATTGAAAATTTCCCTACTATTCTTTTTATACGTTTTGCATGGATTTCAATAATATACCATATCTCAAGACATTTCATTAATCTTGTCGGAAACTTCCTACCCCAGTCTGGTGATCTTCTGCGTTATTCATGTACAGATATTCTTTTGAACCATCAAAGTACCATCCGCTTTCGCTTCATTCTTCAAGTCTTTTTAGTTTCACTCTGACGTTTTAGCGTTCCAGTTTGTTGTGGATTGCACCGAAAATGTCAGTCCATCAAAATGATATATAAATAGTTGCCTGTTGCTGTAAATTTCCATTTGATGTATTTTTGGGATGAATTTTTATGTACACACTTTTTTGCATACAAATGAAAAGTTTTAAAATAAAATGTATGGGAACAGTGGGATTGAAAGGTAAAAACGTGAAAAATAACTAAAATAAAAATCTTCTACAAAGATTCGCATTTTATCTGAATGAAACGATAATTTTGTAAGTTTTAACTAAACGAACCGAAAATATCCGATTGAGGGCAAAAAAAATAAAAAAAAAATACATGAGGTGTCAGGGGCCACCCGGTTGGAACGAAGTTCCTTTCGCTATATATTACCTACTAGTCAGTTCCAACACGCTTATGGCGCCCGTTTAAAAATATTATAATTTAAATGGATATTTAAGAAAAGATAAAAAAAATAAATAAATGGTGTCCCATAACATCCCATGAAGGGATTAGGGAGAGCTTCTCTCAAACCAGTGAGCTGTGCGCGTTCTAGTTTTACACTCACTGATTGGGTCCTACAATTTTACTCCGGTTTCGAAGGGTATTTTGACAAGCTTTTTCATGGCTAAGTACTCGATAGTGTCGCCGTCACTAAGCGAGGTGATCGCCATCGAAAGCAATTTAAGGTGGTCAGAGCAGGGATCAAACCCCCGTTCTTATGCACAAGAGCCGCGCATACTACCATTGCAACACCGACGGCCACCTCACCTACTTTTTGTAAAATGATAATCTTGCTTTAAGAACATTTTTTTTTATAGAATGTATTTTTTTTTAAATGTATATTTTTAGGTCCTTTTTGTAAGAATATGTATTAGATTTTCACGAAAAGGTCCTTTTGTTTTAAAAGAGAGGTAGTTCTTTTATTAAAAGCTAATGTTTTTTTTAAGAAAAGGTACTACTTTTACGATGAAGTACTTTTTGCAAGAAAATGCCTTAATAGTATGCATTTTTTTTTTTACAAAGAAGTACTTTTTTTAAAGAACATATACTTTTAAAAGAAGTACTATTTTTAAGGAAAAGGATATTTTTTTAAGGAAAAGTACTTATTTTAAGAAAGGCTACTTATCTAAAGAAAAGAAAAGGTATTATTTTAGTTCTAAGAAAAGAAATTTTTGTACAAAAGGTATTTTTTTAAAGAGAAGGTATTTTTTGTAAAGAAAAGGTTTATTTTAGGAAATGGGATTTTTTTTAGAATTGGTTCTTTTTTCAAGAAGTAGTACATTTATAAGAGTAGGTACTTATCTCAAGAAAAGTTAGTTTGTTTCACAAAAAGGTACTGTTTAAAGAAAATGTAATTTCTTGAGGAAATGCAATTTGTTGTAAGAAAATGTACTTTTTTAAGAAAATGTACTTTTTGTAAGGAAATGTACTTTTTTAAAGCAAAGGTACTTCTTTTAGATAAGGTATTTTTTGTAAGAAAGGGTACTTTGTATTTTTTTGACAAAATTTACTTTTTAAGAAAATTTAATTTTTTAAGCTTCTTTCACTTTGGCTTTTCTAACTTTACTTTTTATTAGGTTCAAAACTACGATATATAATAAATATTGGTTACATACTCCATCTAGAACACTTCCCATTTAACAAGAAATTTCCCAAGATATGTTAGTCTAGGCACAAACCAAAGCAAAATTCCCCAATATAGTTGATAACATAGATAAAGTAAACAAATAGATGAAGCTCAAGTATTGGGAAAATTTTTTGGGTAATTTTCTAGATGTCGTTGAAATTTGTTTTTGTTGCCAAAAAAAGTCAAAAAATATGACAATAAAAATCTAAAATTTCATATCAAAATAAAAAATTATTTTCAGGAAAAATATCAAGAATACAACACGATACTTAAAGTAGAATATCTGAAGGCCATCGAATTGCAAAGCCATGTCACCACCGTTTATGTCCTAATAAATTGGTTCTTCCTCCGGTTCAGCTACCATTCCTTGTTGACAGTCCTCCGACACTCTAACGATTTTGGCCGCTGCGACCACAGAAGTTGCTTCAGTTTTTTTTTGGGCGGGGAAGTTTGTAGATGAAAAAGGCGTTCCGGCTTGTACATCTTTGGGCGGTCTTACGGGGTTTCTCCTATTGATATCTCAACACAGGCCTCATAGCTTTGAAATAGCTTTTATATTAGAAACAAATGCTATTATGTAAAATCACATAAATTTTGTCACATTTTTCATTGTTTAAATTACTTTCACAAAAATTTCCCTCAATTTTGAATAAACGTCAATGAGAATTATGGGAAACTTCAGTGAAAGTGACAGTAGTACAAAACAGAACCTAGTGAACAAAGTTGACAATGGTCGTGCTATATCATAGAATAATACATACATAGAAACTTTTATTCGCTCAATAAATTAAACGTCATAGGTACGATGGAAAGTAAACATTGGATGGTGGAAAATATGGGTTCAATAATACCAGATGGTGGCAATAGTATACAACGATCAACAAAGGAACAACAACCGAATTTCGTGTTTTTGTGGCAAACTAATTGTGTTAAATACAATACAAATGTATACCAACGATAAAAGTCAACAAAAAAGTGCAAAATATATTTCAATTTTTCAGTTCTACACCAAAACGACACGAAAAAGTTAAGTGAACATATTTTGAAACTCCACCTGGTGTAAGGTAATTTTAAATTTAATTGCTCTAATTTCCACAAACCTACGATGAAGAGTGTGAAATGAAACGTCAAATGAGAGAACAAGTTTATCTATGTATGTATTATTCTATGTGTTATCTATGGTTTGCACAACCTCTTTGGAGGTTGACACAACCTCATTGAAGGTTGACATAACCGAATTTAGATAGTGTCACATGTGAATTTTGAAAGTTTTTTTTATTACTAAGTGATGATTTATTTTCCTGTATTCTTATACACAAAATACAGAGTGAGAACATAAAGTCATTTATATAGGGTAATCTTTAGGGTCAACAATTTGTTTTACATGCCACTTCCGGCCATCATGGGTCAAAATTACTCCAACCGAATTCGATACCGATTTCGGTTGTTGCATCCTAATTAATTCCAAATTCGGTTGTTCCAACCGAAATTTTACAAAATTTAGTTGACAGAACGCATTTAATTGAAAATTCCGTTGTCACAACTAAATCAATTATGAAACGAGGTTGCTCCAATCGAATTTCATTTGTGGGAACTATAGTCGGTCGTGATAACTTCAATTCGGTTGTAGCAACCGCAATTCGGTGGTAACAACCGAATCTACAGTTTCCACAAACTCTTTTCGAACAATAAGTTATCTGGGCTACTTGGTAAATAACCTTGAAGCGCATTACCTTATCGGCGATCGACAATATCTATAGTTTTCGCAGAAACCGTTTCACAGAGTCGATGTATTCATAAGTTTGGCGAAAACTGAGTGTTTGGCAGAGTATGATACAGTGGACTTTGGTCAAAACATAGAACTAGTGTATTCAAAAAGCCGATTTTTCAAAAATATCGGGTTTCGGTATCTTAGAATATTCCGATTTCGGTTAAACCTAGGTGTAGAAACCGGACAATAACCGGTTTCAGTTTTTATAAAAAAAAAATTAAAACTATGCATTTTATTTTTAATTAGTTTAATTCAGGTTTTTGAATTTTGAGATCGACTACCGAGTACATAGCCATGAGACTGCTTGTCAAAATACTTTTCGGAACAGGTGAAAAACTGGAAGTCCCAATCAAAGTGTGTCAGCCTCTGCCTTCATGTGATGTAACGGAAAACTAAAGTGTAGGCCGTGTACAATTTGGAACTAAATTTCACTTTAACACAGTACCTCATTCCATCAATCCAATTTTCAGAACAAAAAATGTCTGAGCATGGCATTTTCGAAGAAAAATGGGAAACGATGATTTTTCGGTAAACAAAATACCCATCTTCAACCAAGCGACCTTTGGCCCATTCAGCGAACTGAAAACGCATCGGATGGTCACGAGGCTTCAGTTCATGGACTAACTGGACTTGACATGCCTTCATGCCGAGGCCTTTTTGAAAATTCTGCGCAAAGAACGATGGCGAGTTGATGTTGATAGTTTTTCGAGCACACTTTCAGCTATTTTCTACTGATCGCTGTGGACAAGCACCTACATGATATATTTCGTTCAATATGGACCCGGATTGATATACTTGCTGCACAAATTGATCCACAGGATTGATACCACTCTATTTCTATCGAATTTATTTCGTGGATTTCTTACACTTTGAGTTGAAGACTCAGAACTTTTGAAGAAAGTTTTTAATATTTCCCAATTTCTTCAAGCGTACACCGACCCATTAAGTAAATTTCTAACCTTTACTAATCTGTCACTTTATAAATGTCAAAATGGACTTTTGCTTCGAAATAGCGGGGGGTTGAAATTCCTAATTTTACATGGTCAATCCTTTATTTATATATTTATTTTATCCAACCTATCTGTTCTAATATTTGACTTACCCATTTAGGTAAAATCATCATCGAATACATATTCCTTTGGACATTTTGGACTTCTTTTTGGATTGTGAATAATATTTATTGTTTTACGCATTTCTGCTAACAGACTACCTGTGTTGTCATTAGTTCCGGAACTTGCACCTAAATCGTAGTTGGCAGATATGACTTCTATTCCCTTGGACAACATATTTCCGCAAATTATAGGCAAATTAATTCGTTGGCTAAATCTTTTGTGTCTTTCTGATGGGGTCAGTAACCATAATGAGCTGTGAAAAAGGATTTAGGTTTGTAATTCTGCGTTATTATATCATTTGTTTAAAAACCGAAAAACCCGGTTTATCGACTTGTAGTAACCGGTGAAACCGGTTCTTCGAAAATAGAAAATAGCAAACATACGGTTAACCGGCCTGAATTATTCGGTTAACCGGTTTCGGTTTTGAATACACTACTGAGAACGTTTGCTGACTGTAACGTCTTCGCTCGTTCTATTTTGACCTTTCCCAGAGCTCCCACTATACATGATGTTATAAATGGGGGTTATACTTTGAACACAGCGGCGCCACATAAAATACATTTCGATCACCATTGATATTTCTATAAAGTGTTTTTTTAAGTTTGATAGAAACTGAAATTGTTGAAAAGAACATAAAAAATAAATTTTTAATCAAAAAAAAAAAAAAAAATTATCTATTCCAAAGACCGATAACCGATAGATGGCGTTAATAGATGAAAATGATTTCGGGTATATGTTTACCGCGGCTGTTCATGATCAAGCGCATTCTGGAAGTCCAGCATTAGGTCACTTTTTCGAGCATTGCTAGCCGTATGTCACGAAAAAGACGAACAATTGCGGCCTCCAAGACATTAATTGTTACTGGGTTATCAGCGTAAATCAGTGACTTCACGTAGCCTCACAGGACGTAATTGAGAGGTATCAAATCGTTGGACCTTGGAGACCAATTGACAGGTCCATTTCTCGAAATCATCTAATTGCCAAATTTAGATTTTAATCAATCCATGGTTGCGGTCGTCGTATGGCACATAGCACTATCCTATTGAAACCACATCTCGCCCGGATCAATGTCAACCATATTTTGAAACAAAAAAATCATTGATCATAGAGCGGAAACGATCTCCAGTGACCGTAACGCGGGTTCCCGCATCGGGTGTAAACCGCATCAAACGTAGGAATTTCCTAGATGTAATGGAGTCTCTAGGGTCTGTTGTGGATTGGTCTCACTCCATATGCGACAATTTTGTTTATCAACAAACTCGTTAAGACAAAAATGAGCCTCATCGATGAACACAATTTGTCGATAAAACATCGGGTCAGTTTCCAACTACTCTAGAGTACAAAAGGCGAAAGAACAACGAATATGATGGTCTAGTGCATAGAGTAAATCTTACTAGAGAGAATATTTGATCCATCTGACGTTTCCTTTCAGACTCTTCGTGATGCGGTCGGTGTGATAGAGAGATGTTTGACGAATTGTCACATACACCAGGTGGAATTACAATAACTTCTGTCTTCAATTTCTCATGTCGTTTTGGTGCAGAACTGTGAAATTTAAATGTGTTTTACGCTTTTTTATTGACTGTTAGTGTTAGCATACATTTGTGCTGTATTTAACACAATAATTTTAGCACACAAAACGAAATACCGTTGTTGTTATTTTGTTGGTTGTTTTGAACCATTGCCTCTATCTGGTATTATTGAAGCAATTCTTTTCAACATCCATCGTTCATATCACATCAGGCCAAATGTCAGTAATTTGCTGAGAGAAATGTTAAGTCTAAATAAAAAATGGTGTCCCATAACATCCCATGAAGGGATTGGGGAGAGCTTCTCACAATCAGTGAGATGTGCGCTTTCTAGTTTTACACTCACTGATTGGGACCTACAGTTTTACACCGGTTCCGAACGGTATTTTGAGAAGCTTTTTCATTGATAAGTATTCGATAGTGTCGCCATCACTAAGCGAGGTGACCGCCGTCGAAAGAAATGTAAGCTAGTCTGAGCAGGGATCGAACCCACGTTAACCATTACACCACCGACGAAATGTTAAGTCTAGTATAGTAATTAGTCTGTGGTCTAGTGGCTTTAATTCCTGCACCAGCTGGATATTATATTGGTGTAGGCTAAGATGTTTGCGTAAAATTTTCCACATAGTGGACGGACAGAGCCCTATTTCCAGCGGCCGACGACAAATCGATAGATTTGTATTGTCTTCCACACTTTTGTTTACAGCGGCGATTTTCTCTTCAGTCGCACATTCCTTCGTTATGTTGGTGTTACTGCATCATTTAGAGAGTATGAAATCCAGCAGCAGAGTATGAAAGCCACAGCTGATCAACCTTAGAGTTGGGAAAACATGCAGAATAAAGTAATAAAGATAAATAGCGATAGATGACTGGAAGTATATAGGGTTGCTCAATGGTTTTTTGAACTAAAAGTACAAAACTCACCAACTGAGAGAATTTTTGTGATAAATAAATCGAGGAAAAAGGGGATAACAAGTGAAATAAAGCAAAATGTATTGAAGAATTAGAGCAAAACTATTAAATTAAATTAAAAAATATGCAATTAAAACTCTAATTTATTAAAATAAAGATGTTTCTCATTCTGCATAGTTCGCCAAGTCTGTATAACTCTTGCTCCAACTTTTCCAGCAACTTTACTTGGTTTCCGGTTCAAGCAAAGCACCTGTTGTAGATGAAATCTATCCACACTTCGACGGATAGCTTGCTCAGATGGACGATTATGTCCGCCATAAAAATCACGAAGTCGTCGATAAGTTGCGGGAATCGATGTCTGGTTTTCAAAGTGAATTTCGATAATTTGGTAGCGTTATTCAAGCGTGAATCGATGAATCTAATCTATGATCTTAAATGCCATAAAGTGAGTGCAGTATGACAGTTCGTTTGACAGCTAACCTTTTCATAAGTTCTATCTAAGAAAAAAACAAAAACACACATTATATACCCTTTCGCCGATAACACTAATAAATGCCACTTCAATTCATTTGGTCGACGTCCTAGCCTTGCCGATGTCCGGCCAAGCAGGCTGACAATGAACACGTCATTAAATCAAGATCTTAATATCTAATCGGGTGTAAATAAATAAACTTGACTTGGCTAAACCCCGGTGTTTTATATAAGTGTTGATGCAAAGTTGAGATCTAAAGGATTATATGCTCTTGATATTCTGGGCATGAAAATTCTAGGGGACGTCCTTTGGAGTAAGCACATACTGTAAGTATCGAAAGGAGCATTTAAGTACTTGGGCTTTTTAAAGCGGTGCGACAAAAACTTTACACAATCTTCTAAATATCTACACTACCTACACAAGGTCTAAACTGGAATACAGCTGGACTTTTGCCTGTCGAGAGAAAGTTTTATTCGTCAGCTGCTTGCTGAGTCCAAAAATGGAATCTATTCGCAAGCACAATTCTCCTATTTATATCCAGGGTGACATTGTTGTCCTTGCTCACGGCGGATCCAAGGTAGTTAAATTCATCTACCACTTCAAAATTAAATCGGACTAATTCGAGAGGTTTGTCTAGTCGTTGACACCATCAATTTTGTCTTGCCCTCATTAACAGCAAGAACCGCCTTCGCTGATTCCTTTTCGATTTTTGACACTACTGCAGTAACCTCTCGTCGTCAGCATACACCAGAAAAATATTGCTTTTCGTGTTAATGGTCTTGTTCGTATTTACTGCAGCTTTTCTCATTATTATCCCCATTCAGATGTTGAAGAGGTTGCACAAATTTGTGTCGCCTTGTCTCAGTCCTCGCTTGGTACAGAATGGTTCGGTGAGGTCTATATCCCCACCTTTACTGCTGATTAGGTGTTAGTCAGCGTCATTCTACAGAGGCGGATCAGTTTTGCCGGAATCCCTAGTTCAGACATAGCTTCGTATAATTTTCCCCGGGGCTATTGAAAGCAGTTTTGTAATCGACAACAAAATGGTTTGTATCGATTGGCTCTCGGTGGGTCTTTTCCAGGATTTGGAGTAGCGTGAACATTTGTTTACGTCGTGGACTTCCATGGCCTAAAACCACACGGATAAGGTCCAATCAGGTTTTCAATAATTGACTTTAGCCTTTCATATAATACGCTCGACAAGACCTTATACGCGATGGAATAAGACTGATACCGCGATAGTTGGAACATAGACACGGATCACCCTTTTTTAATACAGGACATAGTATACTGAAACTCCAATCGTCAGCCATAGATTCCCTCAACCATATCGTATATCGTATATAAGTTGATGCATGCGGGCTAGCAGTCCTTTGCCACCGGCCTTAAAAAGTTCAGCGGGTAGCTCATCCACGCCAGCGGCTTTGTTATTCTTAAGCCGGGATATTGTCGTTCTAATCTCGCCTTGGCTGGGGGGTACAAACTACACTCTCTTCCACAATCATTACCCCGTGATCTTCAGTGAAAAAATCTGAGTGGAATAGTGATGAAAATAGGTCTCTCCACATTTTAAGCATACACTGCTTATCTGTCATCAGATTCCCATTATCGTCCTTGCAGGAAGCAGAGTGTTGTCTGGAAACAATAAAACTGGAAAATTAACAAAATGTATAACAACATAACCGCCATAAACTCTCAGAACCTACACGTCACTATTGAAAATCCTTTTGTTTGATGCCATTTCTCTCGACTATAATTTTTTTTCGCGAAGACCAACACTCAGGGGATGTCCCCTATAAATGCAGTGCATTGCATTGGACTTAGGAATAGGGGATAGGAGTAGGGGAAAGAGAGAGAAGTACTTGTTAATGTTTGACTTAAACTTGCTGATGTTGTAAGACATGCCGGAAGCTTATTCTACATACAGACTGTTCGGCTGAAGAACGAATTGTTTCTGTAATGCGCAGTTCGATCCAACGGCCAGGAAACAGAAAAGGGAAGAGTTTCACTTGAAAACCGCGTCGTACGGTTAACTACCTTAACTTCTGGAATGAGGGCATGTAAATCGGCGGAACACGTTCCATGAAAACACCTATAAAATAGCGAGACACAGCTAACATTTCGTCGATGCTCCAAGGAGATAACAGCCCCAGCGCAAACATGAGACTTGAATTCCATTTTTGCCGAATATACGTGGTGTAGGTATGGAGGAGATCGGGTGGGGTGAAAAATCTTTTACACAGCTTTAAAAAGCTCGGGCACTTAAATGCTTCTTTCGACACGTTGAAAATGTGCTTATTCCAACGAATGTCACATTGTATCTTCATGCCCAGTACATCAAGAGCTTCCGATTCACCAACATCTAAACCACCCATTGAAATCATTGGCAGGGTCGAGTCACCAGTGTGCTTGCGCGATATTCTGCAACACTGTGTTTTGCGTGCATTAAATTCGACTCTGTTTTCCCTGCCCCACTCACTAATCAGATGCTTCAGGATAAACCCAGATGAACTCTCAGTGACATTTCTGTAATCCTGTATTCATAATAGGTGGATGGTCTGCAATCCTCAAATTTAATCAACCCAAATACAACATATAGAGGAATTCCCTGGAATATTCTTTTTGTATAGAGTGAGTGAGAAAGAGGTTTGGAGAGGATGGAACGTTACATAAACCGAGTACAGATTCTGCCTAGTTTACTAGGTGACACAGGAACTCCGCGGAAGGTACATCTTTTCATGTATCAAAACGAGGTGAATATCCTTTTGATTTTGTCTACTCTAAATCATAGATAAAGGAAATAACTACCCAGCAAAAATATAATGGAGTAGTTCCAATGGCTCTACCCCTTTCAGTACGTTCAACGAAATACTATTTGCGGATTTTCGGCATACAGGAATCCGAAACGGCTTTACAGATATTATGGTGTTTGTCAGAAGAAAAGTATTTTGTGTCACTAATGGAGTTACTGTTCGTCTGAACGCAATGTCTTCGAAAGCTAGGGGGTGAGAGGCGCGGCTGGACAATCCTCACTACACACACCACGTAATTTGTATGGTGTACTTTCAGGCGAGTACAATTTAATTCCTAAAATTTTGGCAACACAATTTTTCGTTCGTTGTAGATGCCACATTTGCATTTTTTTAATGGTTTCAAATCTAAAGGTAACATTGGGCGACGCTGAAACGTCGTGCTGAGAAGCAATATTTATTCTATATCCAACTCAATGTAAAAAGCGACGGCGCAGCAACCAAATTTACTCTACCTCTTACCGCGTAGTTCTGGTGATTGGTATACATTTGTTTTGCTGGATATATATCTCTCTCCAATCCCTTCATGGGATGTTATGGGACACCATTTTTTCAGATATGTATCACACATGCGTTGGGAAATTTTTTTTCAATGGGTTATTTTAAAGACGCTGCTGAAAGCAATAATTCTAATGTATGATTCCAAAAACATATACCTTGCAATATGTATTTACGGCAGGTGGTATTAATAGGTGTTGTAGGCTATATCAACATGTTTTTTGTTGCTCTTTGGAGTGCCGAGAGTCAAATTCAACACAAAAAATGCCAATATTAACAGTAAACAAAAAAACACATAGTTACACAAAATACATTTGAATTGGAAAGTGGGGAACAAGACGATATGAAACAAATTAAATGAGTTGTTCTAATAACACTACCTGGCAAATTATATTTTTTTTGTGTGTAAAAAATTGGAATTAACAATTTCAATGAGAGTTATTCGCTGTAATTTCCTTTAAGGCTGTAAGAGATCATGTTTTCTCCGGTTAGTGAAAAAGTAAATGTAAAAAAGTAAAGGAAAGCAATGTGTAAGTAGCGACAACCAATCACTCTGCACAATCGGTAAATGTCTTCGGTTAGTGACTTGTGTAAATACACACCGTAGTGGCTTAACGGGCTAGACGCTGCTGAAGATGATGCTTCACAAACATCGAAACGATCGTCCAGCGAATGTGACGTCGAATCCCACCCGCGGCATTTACATTTTTTTCACTAACCGGAAATAACATGATCTCTTACAGCCTTAAAGGAAATTACAACTTTAAACGTAACGAGGATCTAAGACAACTAAATTTGAAACAACGGTATTTCGTTTTGGGTGTTAAAATTATTGTGTTAAATACAACACAAATGTATGCTAATAATAACAGTCAATAAAAAAGTGTAAAACACATTTAAATTGAACAGTTTTTCACCAAAACGACATGAAAAATTAAAGTCAGAAGTTATTGTAATTCCACCTGGTGTAAGCCAGTTTTCGTCAAACTTCTCTCTATCACACCGACCGCACCACGAAGAGTGTAAAAGGAAACGTCAGATGAGTCAAATATTCGCTCTAGTTATAATAATTACTCTATGGTTTGAACACAATGTCCTAGGGTCGTAAGTCATCGTACAAAAATCGTCTTACAGATATTTCCTTTATATATGCTCTAAACTATGGGATGCTTTGTTATGTCGTTGTTTTAACAAGTACGGCACGTCCCGGGAGCAAATTGGATTCGCCAATATGCCTATAGGATTTGGGAGGGCCAGGTGAAAACCTACTGAAGAGAAGATGTACAGGTTTCAGTGGCTTGATTTTATGGCAAATCGAAATATACAGGTTGGTTCAGTTCAGCCAAAAATTTATTAAAATAAAATCTTAAAATCTTAATAAACGTGTGCTGTTTTTTCGCTTCTAAAAAAAATTTTTGCATTTCAGTCAAATAGTCATAACTTTGGAACGGTAAGACATCTGGGCTTCGGTTAGGTAATTTTGGAAAGGTAAGACGTAGGGCTATCTTATCTATGTAGTTTATTTTATCTGTCATCTGGATGAGAAAATTGAGGTTACGTGCACGTTCTTATGTCCTTTTTTCCAAATTGAAAGCTCCGCTCCGTATCTCGGCGATTTCACTTTCTTTTTTTTTAAATTTTAGCAATTTTACTTAGCAATTTTACCCTAGTACTCTCCGACCGAACATTTTCAAGCCGCTGACATTTCTGAAATGAAATATTTTCATGAAACGAGCCAAGGAATACCCTGGTGAAATTTCCTCAGTCCTGACTGAACCACCCTGTAGTTGTTCTAAGAGACAAATACAAAATCATTAAGGACGACCTATCTGGTTAGCATTGATTTAGAAGAAATTTTTCCGGAAAATTCCGAGAAGCAACTTTTACGGAAAAATCCCAATGAAGAACTTTTGACGTAGAATACGTCTTACCTTACGGTATGAGGAGTCATGTCAGGTTTTTATTGTTGTAATCTTTATTTCATTGAATTTGAGGAAACGGCTAGATGAATTTTTTTTAAATTTTTTTTGTAGGTAAATGAAGATGTTATCTTTCGTTTGATATACATTTCATATTGGTTGATATATTTCTAGTATTTTAATTTCCCAAATGAAAATTGCTTAAACACATACACTCAAACATATGTGTGGTGTTTGGTTGAGTGTTTTTGGTTGCTCAACATTGCTTAGGAACATGTATCTAGTAAAAAGTGAAACGAACAGCAAGCCAATGTTGCTTGGCAACATGTATCTAGTAAAAAGTGAAACAAACAGTTAGCTAACGCAATAAAGCTTTTTTGCGAAAGTTTCAATAAAGCTGTTGTAACATTAATTTTGAATTGTAAAGCGTAAAGCTTTCACACAACGCTCGAATGCTAATGCGAAGACTCGATAAGGTAAACCTTTTTTAATATTAGGGCGGCCCTCTCAACATTCGCAGAACTTATTTCAATAAAAATATTAATTAAAATACATAAATTAAATTAAGTTTAAAAAAATTGAACATAATATTTTTTTTTTAAACGGACTTGAATCAAATGCCGTTGGTAAATATAAAAATTACAGCAGACAGTTGTCCGAGGCCTTCGGCCACGGACTGTCCCTACAGGCTGTGTCAGAGACACGGCCATTAAGTTTAACGTAGAATACGCCATCCGATAAGACAGAAAACATATATAACAATAAATGATAAATAATATAAGCAAATGAATTTATTGTTATATATGTTTTCTGTCTTATCGGATGGCGTATTCTACGTTAAACTTAATGGCCGTGTCTCTGACACAGCCTGTAGGGACAGTCCGTGGCCGAAGGCCTCGGACAACTGTCTGCTGTAATTTTTTTTCCCAAGGATGATTTTTTACAGGTAAAATTCCTAGGAGGTATATTTACTGAAAAACTAAGAACTGATACACAATCTCATCATCCAATTTGCTGCCTAATCTGCCTATAATGAAAACCAAATAGATTCCCATGGATATTGACCCCCAACTCGTATTGTTGTAATCTCCCTCGAATTGAATTTGTAAAGTACCAGTTGGCGCTTTATAGGACACAACGCATCGCACCACAAGACACAAATTGAGTCACTGTGACTGAATTATGTCTTGTACGTCCAAACAACATAACAACAAAGAGTACTTCATTCTACCCTACAACTAATTGACGCCGCACACCCGCTGATATGACGCAAATACATTCGACAATAAGAAAACAAGAAGAAGGAAACGAACGACCTACGAATTCTACAGAAGGAATAGCAAATGAAGCGACAGCAGCTCGAACGCACTTGACATGACTTACGAATAGAGCACACACACACGCACTCAAACACAACACGCACGCTTTCATCAATCATACAAGGGAAGTCAACAGTGTAGAAGAAAGGGAAGTAATGGACATTCGCGTTTGAGTGTGTGCGATACTTTGTGTCACAAATTTGCTTAAAACAACACAACAAACATAAACAAAACAAACAAACATGATAAGGGAAGGAAGATACATACATATGTACATGCGAATGGGGGAATGACAGGAAAGCACAAGTGCGTAGCCAAAAGTATTCACAACAACAACTACCGTCACACACAAATTTATAGTTTTTACCACAGTGATGATGTTGAGCAAAATGATGATGCCAAAGGTTTTGTAGACGAGATAGTGACGAAGACGCAAACGATGTTTGTCGTCGTTGTGGCGAAGTTGTTAATGACGATTTCGTATGATAAAACAAAACACAATCAAACTGCATTTACAACAGGTGACATAGGGTGAGGGAGAGAGAGAGCGAGACTCAGAGTGAACACCATACATTAGTTGTGAGAAGACAAAGAGGTAATCAGAATGCATACTAGGGATGAGAAGTGTATTAAGTCAGCCACAAAAAGTGTACTTGGTTTGAAAGCATTCTCTGCAGGAAGTGTTATAGGACTAACCTGACCTGACCAATGTCTATGATCAACAGCGGGTTTTGGACCCAAAAAGGGGGATTTTTTATTTTTAACAAATGAGTTAACATTTAAATAAGTATAATATAAAAATTAAAACAGTTTAATCTAGATTTAAAAATAAAATATATACTTTACTTAATTCGCCTATATATTTTATATTTATTAACAAACTATATTTTTTTTGCATTATATTTTTTTATTTTTAAAAAGCCATACTAACACTCCTATTCTGTCTATGTGGTAACAATAGAATTGTAACCACAAAATTCTTACAAAGTTGTCACCATTGTTTGTATCTGGTATTTTGGAAACACGGCGACAACGGAAAATTCATCTCGCAACAAATAATTCACCTCACAATAACAGGTTGTCAAAAACAGGGACAACAAAACAAAAACATATGATTTTCTTCACAAAATGAACGCGGCAAAAAAGGAAAAGTAAGTATTTAATATATTTATGTTTTATTGAATGTAAATCAATACATTATTATTTAGGGAATTTGAGCGCACCGCAAAGGCACAGCTGGAATGCTATATTGCCTTCCTCAAAGAACATCCAGAGATGCTAAGCGGAAAGAATTCACCTGCGCATCCGCGCCAAATAGAAGAACATATTTACTTAAGAGGCAACTCTCTGATCTACATCAAAATTTCACCACCATCATAAGTTTCTGCGCTGAGTTCAAAAAGTTTTTTTTCGCCCCGCGGTCGGTCCAACTTCTTTAAAGCTTGAGTATATAATCGTTCGTATCTCCGGTATTTATAATCCGATCTGGTTGAAATGGCTATCATTACAAAGGTCTTTTTAAGCTCTATAAAATAGTGCATAAATATATTTATTTTTATTAATCCATTGGGGAAGCTAATTAAAAAAACTTTTTTAGCCTCAACTTTCTGCATTTTTTTCTTCTTCAAAAAATGCCCTATTATACTTATTTTTTGGCAGGTTACGATAATGGACTTTAGGCCTTTTTTAAAGGTATATTACTCACAAATATCCCTTCAAAGACCGGAGATATTTACGTTAAATATTTTGTAATACATTTCGCGCTATTTCAATCTTTCTAACACAAAAGCAGGTTCTTTCTGCTCCATTTCCATAGTACAAAGTAACAAAAGTCGTTCCTCCATTTAATTATGCACTCTTGTCGTTTTAGTACAAAATATGTATATTATTAATTTTTCACGTATACATTTTATTGTTTACTTGTAGAATTTATAAAATTTTTTTGTTTCAACTTTCCGGCAAATAAAACAGCTGTCACGCGCTGTTACCTTACCTTAGGCAGGTAACAGTTTTTGTTACTTTTGTCACCAAAAAAATGTGTCAGAATACCGATTTCTGACAATTGTCACATTGTTGTCAAATAGTAACCGTGGTAACTTTTGTAACCCAGCCAGAATAGGGCTGTAAATAATTAAATAATAATAATAAGAAAAGTTTTACTGTTAACTCGCGTTGAACCTGGCGACCCAGTGTTTGTTTTGAGATCTGTTTAAATATTCTGCCCATAACAAGTATCTGATTATGCCACCCACGCGACGGTAAAGAAATTACTTTTATCGTGTTAATATGAAGAAAAATCTACCAAAAATTAATATCAAATTATTGCAGTTAGCGACACATTTGAAAAGATGTCAGTAGCTTACAGCTAAGCCTCTGATGATGAAGTTCACAAATTTCAAAACGATTGCCATATTGTGAATTTAAATCCTGTTGAAACTGTATGTTTAAAAGTATAATTTCCAAGCTAAATTACTCTTTACTATTTATATTTAAAGACCAAATCGTTATAAAACGGGGCTTCTCTGTAAAAAGCGTAATTGAAATCCAAGGCGGGATGAGACATCGAAAAGTGGGACGGTTGGTCAGGTTACATATGACTAACCTGACCAACCGTACTTTGCTTTCATATTATAAGTTTTTAATAAATCAAAAATTACATACTGTTTGTTATAATCTTACGATATATCACTCTAATTTTCAGAAAGATCCGTCACAATGGAGACAAGAAAACGTAAAATTAGTGAAGCAGTGTCAGCGGATATACCTGTGCCAACGCAGCAAGATACTCGGTTTGCTATTCTTTTTGGATTTCGGCGTAAGCTCAAGCCTGTGGAAATATTTAGTGAATGCCAAACAGTTTTGCAGTGTATGTATGCGCCATCAATTGTGATTATTTAAAATTGGTTCCGGACATTCCACACCGGTCATTTTTCTGTGGAGGACGAACCTCGATAAGGCCGTCCAAAATCTGCGACTGACGATGTAAGTGTAGCGCTGGTGAAGTCTAAAATTGACGAAGATCCAAGATTGACTCAGGAAATGATTGCTGAAGAACTGGGCTTGAATGCCATGGCTGTATCGCGAATTTTAAAAAATAATCTTGGATACACGAAAAAATCTGCACGATGCGTTCCTAGAATTTAAACTGAAGCTGAAAAAGAGGCACGTGTGCGTTTTGCTCAATTTTTTCTTGACAAATTCAAAAACGGAAAGTCTTCCACTTTTCAGAAAATTGTAACAGGTGATGAAACATGGTTTTACAAGTACGATCCTGAAACCAAACAACAATGCATGGTATGGAGCCCAGAAGGTACAAATTTGAAGATTTTGAAGACTGTTTCTCAAGGTGAATTTGTCAACTTTAAATATGTATCGAAATAAATGGCGATTACGTTGAAAAAATACAAAGAGATGAAGAATAAAGATATAAAATTAAAACATTTTTTGTTTAGTTTTTTCTACTCTATTAAGCGAACTTTTGTTAGCCCCCTCGTATGACACAACAAATTCGTTTCGTTAACCAGTTGGCCGATGGTGGATTGAAGATGGAAACATAAGGTACAAGAGTTGCTGCTTATATTTCTGGTCTAAAAATTAAAAAAAAACTGAAATTGATGATTGAAATTGGGTTCAGTTTTTTTTAAATATTCCCCATGATGATCAACACACTTTTGCATGGGTTTGAACCCATTTTCGGAGCACTTTTGCCACTCCGAATGAGCTAATTCTAAAACATGGGTTTTGAACGCATCATTCGTTTCTTCAGGCACCAGAAAACGTTGATCACACAATTTGTGTCAATCGGGACTGTAAGGCGTATGACCCATCAAACCAATCTGGTCATATACGCGTTTGTTTGGGCCGATATGTGAGAGATATTATCGTCGTGGTGGAGAATGAGTCTTCTTCCTTAGTTCACCACAAACTTCCAACCAAAAAATGGTTGTGTACCTTGCAGAATTGACCGCTCTATCAAAAACCATGTACTAAAGTAGACAGTCAAAATTCTTCTTATCTTGAATGGCAACAAACAAAACGAGTGAAGCCTTAATCATTCTCTTTTCACTCTCTTACTCTCTTCATTGAATATTTCAATACGCGAACAGTTTTTGATAGTGTTATTGTATATAACTATACAAATTCTAACCATGTTGAAGTAAAATTACAAATAATCAAGATATGACGCGAGAGAAAAATGCGTTTGAATTGTAACTACTTTTTGGATCTCTTTTATGAGGGTTGTTAAACTTCTGGTCGTCTACTTCTTGATCGTCTTGGGTTCTACGATGCTCTAATCGTACAGCTGCCAAATAATCAGTTATGCCGCAGAAGCAGGCCTCCATTTACTTTGAAGTGATCTGTGGACGAACAACTTTTGTTGGATTTCACGAGCGTCTTGGAATGTCCATACAGCTTGATCCGTGGAAGAACAACTTTTGTTGGATTTCACGAGCGTCTTGGAATGTCCATACAGCTGATTGCTATTTAGTATCAGATTCATATGCATTGTAGATCCATGATTCGTCGCCTGTTATGATCTTTACGTAGTTTGAACATTTTCTTGCACCAATCGGCACGAGCCACTTTTTTGGGCGATTGGCAAAGTATGCGGCATCCACCGCGAGCAATTTTTGTTTACGGCCAAATGATCATGCAGTATTGAATCTGTGGGAGTGGAAGCAATACCCCAGGCTGCCTCTATCTCACGGTATGTCACATGGTGATCTTGCAATACCAGTTCACGCACAACATCAAAGTTTTCTGGTACAACAATCGATCTTAGACGATCTGCACAAAATTAATCATGACGCAAACGTTGGCCTCAATTAAATTCATTACTCCAACTTTCCATGTATAAAGATTTAATGAAGTTATGAATTTTATTATTCGACCTTTTTACCATTAATTATTGCTTTCTTTCTCGAGCTTGAGTTTTTGAAGTTTTTTCCATTTTTAATTCCATTTTTTCACTGATATGAATTTTTCGCATCACTGAAAAACCAAAAACAACATCACACGTCAATATGTTCTGAGTACCATTAAGATAAAAACTGTAAAACTGTTCAATGGTGTTGCCAGATTGTACCTGAAAAAAATGGGGTCCCTTGAAGGAATTGGGGAGAGCTTATCACAACCAGTGAGCTGTGCGCTTGCTAGTTTCATACTCACTGATTGGGAGCTACAGATTTACACCGGTTCCGAACTATATTTTGAAAACCTTTTTCATGGCCAAATTCTCGATTGGGTAGCGAGGTGACCGGCGTCGAAACAAATGTAAGGTAGTCAGAGCAGGGAACGAAAACACGTTCTCATGTACAAGAGACGCGCACACTAACCATTGCACTCCCGATGGCTACACTAAAAATTGCCTATAAGTCAACCCTCGTATGGGAGTGAACTGATAAAATGAAATATGACACCGTAAACTTAAAGTTAAGCATCAAATGTGTAAAGAATATCCGGGGACCTTTATTTTTGTGATCATCTCAATATAAGGCGAACACAATTTAAGAACAAAAATGGTTTAAGTTCGGTCGGGCCGAATCTAATACGCCTTCTTATATCCAATTAAAAAAGTTCTTAATAATTAGCAATTTAATGACTAGATTTTTATAAATAAAAAGTACCTGGGTGGTCCAAATACAAGTAACTTTTTGAATCATATGTTATTTTGACACTGACAGCTTTCCCGCTCATTACTTCATAATTTTGAGTTTGATGATGGATCTTCGGAACATAAGACAACTTCTCTGAATTTAAATAATGTTAGTGGTTATAGTCTTCCTAATGCATCTCATTTGAAAAGTTTGCTTTGAATGGGAACTTTGTTTTTCAATCGCGTCCCTCTACAGTCGAATCTGATCCACCTATTGCAATTTCTGCTACTGATAATTGTCGTTCGGGAATATCGCCAACATCAGATGATATTTCAAATTTTCCTGGTTCGGCTTCGCCACCTACGGTCGTGAATATGCATCTGTTGCACGGGGTGCAAGATTAATTTCATTCTATATCAACGAGGAATGAAATGGGTCCCTTTACACATGGACAACGTTGTGAAATATTGAAAAAAAAATCACATGATTTGTCATGGGACACCCGGTTGGAACGAAGTTTTTTTCGCTATATATTATGTACTAGTTAGTTCCAGCACGTATAAAGAGCCCTTGAAAAGTACGATAATTTAAATGGATCTTTAAGAAAAGGTACGTTTTGTAAAATAAAATACTTTTTTTAAGAAATTTTTTTATTCTGCAATGTATTTTTTAAAAAAAAATTATATTTTTAGGTCCTTTTTGTAAGAATGTGTATTACATTTTCCGGAATATGTATTATATACGTCCTTTTTTAAAGAGGGGTACTTCTTTTATTAAAACAGATCCCAGAAAAATTCCCGATCTAATGGACTTTTTTGTATACTCGGGGATACCAAACCACTTGTTAGATATACAAGACACTGATGATCTAAGTTCCGATCACTCTGCTCTAATAGCGTATTACAACACACAATGTATATCCAAGAAGAAAAACGTTGGAAAACTGATTACCACTCGCACGAATGTAAATTCATTTAAATCCTATTTGGACCAGAATGTCATCCTCAATGTGAGAATAAGCGATAAAATAGAGCTGGATAACATAGTTCAAAACTTTACTATCATAATTCATGAAGCAGCATTTTTATCAACGCCGCCTGATCAAGATTTGGCAAATGGAGTAAAAGTTCACACCTCAAAGAAAATTAAAAATATGGTAAGACATAAACGACAATTGAGAAGAAAATGGAAAAGAACTAGAGCACCTTTAGATAAAACTAACTTAAACAGAGCAGAGCGTAGATTAAAAAATTTGCTTATTAAGGAAGGAAATGAGCAAGTAGGCGATTACCTGATAAACCTTGATGCTTCAAAATCCAATGAATACAATTTGTTCAGAGCAACAAAATATTTAAAAAGGCCAGTAAAAAGAAAAGTGCCACTTAAAGACGAAAATAACGAATGGCATAGGTCGGACAAGGCCAAATCTAAGGCTTTCTCTACGTACTTGAGCGACATTTTCAAGCCCTTCTCTACGAATACCACTGATGACAAAAATATGGTGATGGAATTGCTAGATGCTGCATGTCCAATGGAATTGCCGATAAAGCATTTCACACCCAAAGAAGTGGAAAAAGAAATCTCAAAACTAAATAAAAAAAAATCCCCCGGACATGATAGAATCGATGCAACAACTTTAAAACTGTTACCAAAAAAGGCTATTTTATTACTAACGCTAATATTTAACTCAATGCTTAGATTGCAGTATTTCCCACTTTTATGGAAGCGTGCAGAGATAGTTATGGTTCCTAAGCCCAACAAACCGGAAAACCTAACCAAATCACACAGGCCAATAAGCCTTTTATCAACCTTTACGAAAGTATTTGAACGGCTGTTTCTAGCCAGGTTACAACCAATTTTAGATAGTAAAAACATTATACCTGAGCATCAATTTGGATTTCGACATCAACACGGAACGCCAGAACAATGTCATCGCGTTGTAAATGATATTAGAAATGCGCTTGAAACCAAACAGTACTGTTCCGCTGTTTTTTTGGACGTCAAACAGGCATTCGATAGAGTTTGGCATCCTGGTCTCCTCTACAAACTAAAAATGGTTTTACCTGCGCCTTACTATTTAGTACTAAAATCATTTCTAGAGGAACGTTCTTTTTATGTTCGAGTAAATGAGGAAACTTCAGATATTAACTTTGTAGGCGCAGGCATTCCTCAGGGCAGCGTTTTAGGTCCAGTATTGTACACAATATACACGTCTGATCTACCTGTGAGTGATGAAGTTATTACAACAACTTACGCAGATGATACTGCGTTCTTGGCTTCAAACGAGTCTCCTATTAATGCTTCAAATATTTTGCAAAACCATCTCGACTGCGTAGCCAAATGGCTAAAAAAATGGAACATTTGTGTTAACGCTGATAAATCAGCACATGCAACTTTTGCATTAAGAAAAGGAACGTGTCCAAAAGTATTTTTAAATGGCGAGGCAATTACTTCATCCGAATGTGTTAAGTATCTTGGAATGCACATTGACAGAAGATTAACATGGAAAGACCATATAAGAATGAAAAGAAACCAATTGAAAATCAAAACTCAACGCATGTACTGGTTAATTGGTCCAACATCAAAGTTAAGCCTTGAAAATAAAGTTCTACTTTATAAAACTATGCTGAAACCAATTTGGACATACGGTATCCAACTCTGGGGTACAGCGAGCAACTCGAACATTGAGATTCTTCAACGATATCAATCAAAGACGATAAGAATGATTGTGAACGCTCCCTGGTTCGTTTCCAATGATAACAGTCATAAAGATCTAGGAATTGCTAAAATTAAAAACGAGATAAATCGATTTAGTGCAAACTATTTAGATAGACTTAGTAACCATCCCATCGTCTTTACTTGACGATAGTGAGGAAATTCATAGATTAAAACGCTTTCATATATTAGATCTGCCTTTTCGTAAATAGAAATAAAATAAATGACAACATAATTAATGTAATTGGTATTTGAAAAAAACTTTTTCAATGTTTATACGTTTTGAACTCAGTGGAGTTCAAAACATACGTTATATTAAGGTTATCTCATTTGCTTATTATTGTACTACAATAGATTGCAAAATAAAATATTGAAAAAAAAAAAAAAAAAAAATATATTATGTACTAGTTAGTTCCAGCACGTATAAAGAGCCCTTGAAAAGTACGATAATTTAAATGGATCTTTAAGAAAAGGTACTTTTTGTAAAATAAAATACTTTTTTTAAGAAATTTTTTTATTCTGCAATGTATTTTTAAAAAAAAAATTATATCCTTTTTGTAAGAATGTGTATTACATTTTCCGGAATATGTATTATATACGTCCTTTTTTAAAGAGGGGTACTTCTTTTATTAAAACAGATCCCAGAAAAATTCCCGATCTAATGGACTTTTTTGTATACTCGGGGATACCAAACCACTTGTTAGATATACAAGACACTGATGATCTAAGTTCCGATCACTCTGCTCTAATAGCGTATTACAACACACAATGTATATCCAAGAAGAAAAACGTTGGAAAACTGATTACCACTCGCACGAATGTAAATTCATTTAAATCCTATTTGGACCAGAATGTCATCCTCAATGTGAGAATAAGCGATAAAATAGAGCTGGATAACATAGTTCAAAACTTTACTATCATAATTCATGAAGCAGCATTTTTATCAACGCCGCCTGATCAAGATTTGGCAAATGGAGTAAAAGTTCACACCTCAAAGAAAATTAAAAATATGGTAAGACATAAACGACAATTGAGAAGAAAATGGAAAAGAACTAGAGCACCTTTAGATAAAACTAACTTAAACAGAGCAGAGCGTAGATTAAAAAATTTGCTTATTAAGGAAGGAAATGAGCAAGTAGGCGATTACCTGATAAACCTTGATGCTTCAAAATCCAATGAATACAATTTGTTCAGAGCAACAAAATATTTAAAAAGGCCAGTAAAAAGAAAAGTGCCACTTAAAGACGAAAATAACGAATGGCATAGGTCGGACAAGGCCAAATCTAAGGCTTTCTCTACGTACTTGAGCGACATTTTCAAGCCCTTCTCTACGAATACCACTGATGACAAAAATATGGTGATGGAATTGCTAGATGCTGCATGTCCAATGGAATTGCCGATAAAGCATTTCACACCCAAAGAAGTGGAAAAAGAAATCTCAAAACTAAATAAAAAAAAATCCCCCGGACATGATAGAATCGATGCAACAACTTTAAAACTGTTACCAAAAAAGGCTATTTTATTACTAACGCTAATATTTAACTCAATGCTTAGATTGCAGTATTTCCCACTTTTATGGAAGCGTGCAGAGATAGTTATGGTTCCTAAGCCCAACAAACCGGAAAACCTAACCAAATCACACAGGCCAATAAGCCTTTTATCAACCTTTACGAAAGTATTTGAACGGCTGTTTCTAGCCAGGTTACAACCAATTTTAGATAGTAAAAACATTATACCTGAGCATCAATTTGGATTTCGACATCAACACGGAACGCCAGAACAATGTCATCGCGTTGTAAATGATATTAGAAATGCGCTTGAAACCAAACAGTACTGTTCCGCTGTTTTTTTGGACGTCAAACAGGCATTCGATAGAGTTTGGCATCCTGGTCTCCTCTACAAACTAAAAATGGTTTTACCTGCGCCTTACTATTTAGTACTAAAATCATTTCTAGAGGAACGTTCTTTTTATGTTCGAGTAAATGAGGAAACTTCAGATATTAACTTTGTAGGCGCAGGCATTCCTCAGGGCAGCGTTTTAGGTCCAGTATTGTACACAATATACACGTCTGATCTACCTGTGAGTGATGAAGTTATTACAACAACTTACGCAGATGATACTGCGTTCTTGGCTTCAAACGAGTCTCCTATTAATGCTTCAAATATTTTGCAAAACCATCTCGACTGCGTAGCCAAATGGCTAAAAAAATGGAACATTTGTGTTAACGCTGATAAATCAGCACATGCAACTTTTGCATTAAGAAAAGGAACGTGTCCAAAAGTATTTTTAAATGGCGAGGCAATTACTTCATCCGAATGTGTTAAGTATCTTGGAATGCACATTGACAGAAGATTAACATGGAAAGACCATATAAGAATGAAAAGAAACCAATTGAAAATCAAAACTCAACGCATGTACTGGTTAATTGGTCCAACATCAAAGTTAAGCCTTGAAAATAAAGTTCTACTTTATAAAACTATGCTGAAACCAATTTGGACATACGGTATCCAACTCTGGGGTACAGCGAGCAACTCGAACATTGAGATTCTTCAACGATATCAATCAAAGACGATAAGAATGATTGTGAACGCTCCCTGGTTCGTTTCCAATGATAACAGTCATAAAGATCTAGGAATTGCTAAAATTAAAAACGAGATAAATCGATTTAGTGCAAACTATTTAGATAGACTTAGTAACCATCCCATCGTCTTTACTTGACGATAGTGAGGAAATTCATAGATTAAAACGCTTTCATATATTAGATCTGCCTTTTCGTAAATAGAAATAAAATAAATGACAACATAATTAATGTAATTGGTATTTGAAAAAAACTTTTTCAATGTTTATACGTTTTGAACTCAGTGGAGTTCAAAACATACGTTATATTAAGGTTATCTCATTTGCTTATTATTGTACTACAATAGATTGCAAAATAAAATATTGAAAAAAAAAAAAAAAATATATATATTATGTACTAGTTAGTTCCAGCACGTATAAAGAGCCCTTGAAAAGTACGATAATTTAAATGGATCTTTAAGAAAAGGTACTTTTTGTAAAATAAAATACTTTTTTTAAGAAATTTTTTTATTCTGCAATGTATTTTTAAAAAAAAAATTATATCCTTTTTGTAAGAATGTGTATTACATTTTCCGGAATATGTATTATATACGTCCTTTTTTAAAGAGGGGTACTTCTTTTATTAAAAGATAATGTTTTTTTTAAGAAAAGGTACTATTTTTAAGAGGAAGTACTTTCTGTAAGAGAAAGCCATAAGAGTGTGACTTTTTTTTTTACAAAGAAGTACTTTTGTAAGAACAGGTACTTTTTAATGAAGTGGTACTTTTTGTAGGAAAAGGTTATTTTTAACAAAATGTACTTATTTGCAGAAAGTCTACTTATCTCAAGAAAAAAAGGTAATATTTTATTTTTAAGAAAATGTACTTTTAAGAAAAGGAATTTTTGTAAGAAAATGTATTTTTTATAATAAGATATTTTTTTGAAGAAAAGGTTTTTTAAGAAATGGTATTTTTTTAGAATTGGTCCATTATTCAAGAATAGGTAAATTTTTAAGAGTAGGTAGATAGTAGATATTGTCCCATTGAATAAGACAGAATTAAACCATAGACAGAATGTAATATATAAAAATTATAAAATCATAAACCAGTATCGAATTTACGCAACAAGGCGTGGGGAACGTAGGGACAGTAAACGACGCCATATTTTTTCCCGCTCTTTTGACATTTCTCTTCAGTAAGGTTTGCCATTTCATCATGGAAAGATATACGAGCCAACAACGAGTCGAAATTATTAAAATTTACTACCGAAATTTGGAGTCAGTGGCTTCAACTTTAAGAGGCCTCAACAATCAGCGATGAGGCTCATTTCTGGCTGAATGGCTTCGTCAATAGCCAAAATATGCGTTATTGGTCAGACAGCAATCCACACGTAATCCATGAGTCATCATTGCATCCCGAAAAAATTACGGTTTGGTGCGGTTTATGGGCCGGCGGCGTCATTGGGCGTACTTCTTCCGTGATCATCAAGACCGGCACATTACTGTGAATGCGAATCGCCACCGTTCAATGTTAACCGAATATTTTTGGCCCCAATGGGATAATATGGACTTGGAGGACATGTGGTTCCAACAGGACGGCGCCACAAGCCACACAGCGAATTCCACTATCAATTTATTGGAAACCAAGTTTGGTGAACGTGTTATCTCACGAAATGGCCCAGTCGATTGGCCGCCTCGGTCGTGCGATTTGACGCCGTTAGATTATTTCCTGTGGGACTACGTCAAGTCTATGGTCTATGCCAACAAGCCAGCGACGATTGATGAACTTCGTACGAATATCGAACGTGAAATTGCAGCAGTATCGGCCGATTTATTCTTGAAAACCGTTGGGTTCAGCGTCTGGACTTCTGCAAGCGTGCCCGTGGTGGCCATGCAAAAGAAATCGAGTTACATACATAATGGCATCGAACGTACTTTCACAGGAATAAAGAATTTCATTGATATCTAAACCCGGTTTTGTTTTATTTAAAAAAAACTTTTGTAGCGCTCTTATTGAAAAACCCGTTATGTTCTAGCGGGAGACTTGAACTGCAACCACAAAGAATGGGGTAATACTGATAATAACGCAAAAGGCAGTAACCTAAAAAAGTCAACATCGAAGTCCGTACACTTCCAACATGTTCAGCGAAGCCCGCTTTCCGTAGCCGTAATTATGTCATAATGGCTTCCATTGAAGCCAGCACACTTCACAATGGAATGACTATCACAAAGCCAACATGAAAGAACACAAACGTCATATATATACGTCTCTGACTGTACAAATCTAGTAATAATTACCAAATCCTAAAAGTATGCAGAATAATACTGGTTATAGAATAATACGGTTAAAAAATAGTTGTTTAAAAATTTTACATTTAGCCCTCACCCCGTATCGTGCGATAAGGAACTTCGTTGCAAAAAAACAACACGCAGACAAAAAAACAAAAATGTAGCTTCGAATCTTAATATTAATCATGACTTCGTTGCCTTATTACCTTTCTTTCATTACATCTTTAGTTAATAAATCCATAAACTAGTAAAACTCCTTTCATCAAAGAAAATTAGAAGTGACACATTCACTTGTAAAATCATGCCAGCTAGGCCTCGATGACCCACCGGAGCCATAAAGAAAACTTGAAAAGATTTAAAAGGGAAAAGAAAAAGAGAGATATACGACAATACGGAGCCCTGCACAATAACACCTGGTTTCATAATACGAGAAAAACAACACGCAGAATAAAGTGCAATAAAAGGCTACTTATCTCAAGAAAAGAAAAGGTATTATTTTATTTTTAAGAAATGGGAATTTTTGTAAAAAAGGTATTTTTTTAAGAGAAAATATTTTTTGAAGAAAAGATTTTTTTTTAAGAAATTGGATTTTTTTAGAATTGGTCCTTTTTTTCAGGAATAGGTACATTTTTAAGAGTAGGTACTTATCTCAAAAAAATTTATTTTGTTTCACAAAAAGGCACTCTTTAACGAAAAGGTTGATTTTTAAGAAAAGGTAATTTGTTGTAACAAAATTTACTTTTTAAGAAAAGGTACTTATTTAAAAAAAATACTTTTTTTAAGAAAAGGTACTTTTTGTAAAAAAGTTTACTTTTTTTAAGCAAAGGTACATACTTCTTTATGATAAGGTAGTTTTTTTTAAAGAAAATGTGCTTTGTTTAAGAATATGAATTGGTATTTTTTTGAGAAATTTACTTTTTTTAAGAAAATTCACTTATTTAAGAAAATATTATTTTTTTACACTTCTTTCACTTTGGATTTTGTAAATTTACTTTTTATTAGGTTCAAAACTACAATATATACTAAATATTGGTTACAGGCTCCACCTAGAAAACTTCCCATTAAACAAGAAATTTCTCAACATATGTAAGACATCTATTTAAATTCTTTCTCTATGATCAAAGATGATAGATGGAGTATATGTGGTGGATTTTAAAGTCATGGGAAATATTCTAGATGGCGCTGAAATGGGTAAATTTCCATGAAAACGAAATTAATTGACAAACTATTTAACCATGTCTTTTTGCCTCTTGTTTTGTGAACAAATATCAAAAGCGATATGCTTTTCAATTATTTATATTTTATTTTCAAATATAAAGAACAGAATCGAAATAATAATAATAAATGATGTTTGAGTGCTTTTTCGTCGCATCGGAGTGAAAAATGGTCGTACGGAAACAACATGTGCCCTCTGGTGTAAATGGTAATTAATCAAATGAATCAGCTATGGATTTATATTTATTTATGGCTATGATCCAAGCCGTTAGTCTAGACACAAACCAAAGCAAAAGTGAACTATATAGTGGATAATAGTGGGTTTTAGCATAATAGTGTTAAAATAAAAACTGTTTATTTTTTTTTTCATTTAGCCCCCATACCGCAACGTGCGATAGGGAACTTCGTTCTAAAAACAGTGAAAAATGGCCCTTAAACTTACAAGTTGTTGGCTCATTTCGCAGCGAAACAAATTTATGTTGCTCAATATTTTCCCCCGAACGATCTTAGTACTCGGCCGAATTGCTAAGGACGTGTCTTTCATTACTGATGACGAGTTGGTACAATTGAAGAGGGACTAAGTACAATTTACAATTTTACCATTCCTGCTCAACGACTTGATTGAGTGTGGCCGACCTGTGATAAGTAACAACAACAACACAATACGTGAATATGTCACTTGTGTAACAACAGGAGTGTGTTTGTGTGAGTGCGTGTGTGTCCAAGTATCTCACGAGATGAATTCCTAATAGCTGAAGAACATAGACGACAACGAATCGAAAGAAGTGAAAGAAGAAAAACCAAAGACACCCTCATTTAGAAAGATGGACGGACAGAAATCATCGGTACCAACGAGTGACATAGTATGTACATTCTTCGTTGCACGATCAGATCGGAAAACTGTATTAGTGATTTCAAAACAAATGTGAAAACGAAAAGAAAATTA
This sequence comes from Phaonia tiefii, assembly GCA_963931995.1. Classification (NCBI taxonomy): domain Eukaryota; kingdom Metazoa; phylum Arthropoda; class Insecta; order Diptera; family Muscidae; genus Phaonia; species Phaonia tiefii. Next base: position 57,770,909 of record OZ008371.1, read on the forward strand.
TTTTCAGTTAGTGATGCACATTCTCGTAGATAACACACCACGGTCGTGAAAGATCACGGAAAGAAGACAATCATTACGCGAGAATAAAAGACACAATCGGAAAGACGTAACTGAATTTAAATTCGTATTCAAAAGATCAACAGAAAATATATAAATATTTTGAATTGTGTTGGAGGGGTTAGAGCGTGTTGTTTGGCGCTTCGAACGATTGGCGGCACTCTGTACCGACGCGGCGCGACGCGTATTACGACGTCATATAACGAGACAATTTTCGTGAAAAAACCGTACGAATGATAATCACATTGAAAATAACAACAATTAAAGAAATGGATACAACTCGAGAGTGATGGTGGTGAAGCCTCACAGACAGACAGACAGATGTGTCCACAGTAGCCAAACATAGCGACCCGGGCACCATAAATTGACAAGATCTTCGACCCTTTGTTGATGCTCAAAAAAAATGCGCTGACACAAAATCACTTCGAAACACAAAAAATAAAAATCATTTAATTTTTTTATTAAACTTAATGAAATTATAAAAAGTGTACACAGAATGTAACGTAAAAATGTCATGTTTGTATTAAAAAGAGCAAAGATTTTAAGAGAAAAAGAAAATAAACAAATAAAGTGAAAAGGAGTGAAATAATAAACAAAAATAATCACGGCTGAGATAAATATCAGAAATCATAAAAGGTAATATTAAAAATTATCTCAATATTTATTAAGTGCATAAGAACCTGTTCCCATTCATTTGCGTCACTGTCTTCTAATACGCAAATCTGCTGATGTTCACATTTCAACAAATTGAAAATTTTCCAAAAAAAAAAGGAAAAATTTTTGAAAAAAAAAAACAACAAAGATACCGCATATTCGATTTTCTATTTATGAGTTCAATTAAGCAAAATAAATTTTGGCTTAAACCTAGAATAGGTCGGCAACTCGCTTCGGCTCCAAACTATTACCATTGGATAGAACTTTTAATTTTAAGTAAAAAACATTAAATAAAAAAATCGGGGGCAACGCCTATTTTCGGAGTTGTGGGCCCCCAAAGGACCGATTTCAAAACTTTTTTTGTGTAAAACGAGTCGAAATAAACAAAAAAAATTAAATACATTTTTTCGATAACTTTCTTAGTTATCCACATATCGGATTTTAAAAATATCCAGAAAATATTTTTTTTTTAAAACAATCGAGTGATTTTTCGGACTTCGCCACACATCGACTTCAGGTACAGAGGGAATTTTAACCGCCTGTCTGAGCCCGGCCGGACGGCCGGGCGACTAATTGCAATATAAATTTAACGATTTTCTAAAAGTTCTACCACACGGTACGAGCAACATAGGTCCCTGCCAGGGCTACTTGGCCCGTAACTCACAAAATAAGGGTTCCCCCCGATTTTTTTATTTTACTTTTTTTACTTAAAATAACGATCCCTACACCCAAAAAAAAAAACAACAAAATTGGACGTGCCGATCTATACTAGGTCTGTTCCAAAATTATTTATAATAATTTCTAACAGAAAACGTGCCTTACGTCAGTTTTTTTTTATAAGAACACTTACCTGAAGAAAATTTCTGTAAAAGAAAGCTTGCCTAACGAGAATTTTTCTAAAAGAAATCTTGCCTAACGAGAATTTTTCTAAAAGAAATCTTGCCTGACGACAATTTTTCTAAACGAAAACTTGCCTGACGACAATTTTTCTAAACGAAAACTTGCCTGACGACAATTTTTCTAAACGAAAACTTGCCTGACGACAATTTTTCTGAACGAAAACTTGCCTGACGACAATTTTTCTCAACGAAAACTTGCCTGACGACAATTTTTCTCAACGAAAACTTGCCTGACGACAATTTTTCTCAACGAAAACTTGCCTGACGACAATTTTTCTAAACGAAAACTTGCCTGACGACAATTTTTCTAAACGAAAACTTGCCTGACGACAATTTTTCTAAACGAAAACTTGCCTGACGACAATTTTTCTAAACGAAAACTTGCCTGACGACAATTTTTCTCAACGAAAACTTGCCTGACGACAATTTTTCTCAACGAAAACTTGCCTGACGACAATTTTTCTCAACGAAAACTTGCCTGACGACACTTTTTCTAAACGAAAACTTGCCTGACGACAATTTTTCTAAACGAAAACTTGCCTGACGACAATTTTTCTAAACGAAACCTTGCCTGACGACAAATTTTCTAAACGAAAACTTGCCTGACGACAATTTTTCTAAACGAAAACTTGCCTGACGACAATTTTTCTGAACGAAAACTTGCCTGATGACAATTTTTCTAAACGAAAACTTGCCTGACGACAATTTTTCTAAACGAAAACTTGCCTGACGACAATTTTTCTAAACGAAAACTTGCCTGACGACAATTTTTCTAAACGAAAACTTGCCTGACGACAATTTTTCTAAACGAAAACTTGCCTGACGACAATTTTTCTAAACGAAAACTTGCCTGACCACAATTTTTCTAAACGAAAACTTGCCTGACGACACTTTTTCTAAACGAAAACTTGCCTGACGACAATTTTTCTAAACGAAAACTTGCCTGACGACAATTTTTCTAAACGAAAACTTGCCTGACGACAATTTTTCTAAACGAAAACTTGCCTGACGACAATTTTTCTAAACGAAAACTTGCCTGACGACAATTTTTCTAAACGAAACCTTGCCTGACGACAAATTTTCTAAACGAAAACTTGCCTGACGACAATTTTTCTAAACGAAAACTTGCCTGACGACAATTTTTCTAAACGAAAACTTGCCTGACGACACTTTTTCTAAACGAAAACTTGCCTGACGACAATTTTTCTAAACGAAAACTTGCCTGACGACAATTTTTCTAAACGAAACCTTGCCTGACGACAAATTTTCTAAACGAAAACTTGCCTGACGACAATTTTTCTAAACGAAAACTTGCCTGACGACAATTTTTCTGAACGAAAACTTGCCTGACGACAATTTTTCTAAACGAAAACTTGCCTGACGACAATTTTTCTAAACGAAAACTTGCCTGACGACAATTTTTCTAAACGAAAACTTGCCTGACGACAATTTTTCTAAACGAAAACTTGCCTGACGACAATTTTTCTAAACGAAAACTTGCCTGACGACAATTTTTCTAAACGAAAACTTGCCTGACCACAATTTTTCTAAACGAAAACTTGCCTGACGACAATTTTTCTAAACGAAAACTTGCCTGACGACAATTTTTCTAAACAAAAACTTGCCTGACGACAATTTTTCTAAACGAAAACTTGCCTGACGACAATTTTTCTAAACGAAAACTTGCCTGACGACAATTTTTCTAAACGAAAACTTGCCTGACGACAATTTTTCTAAACGAAAACTTGCCTGACGACAATTTTTCTAAACGAAAACTTGCCTGACGACAATTTTTCTAAACGAAAACTTGCCTGACGACAATTTTTCTAAACGAAAACTTGCCTGACGACAATTTTTCTAAACGAAAACTTGCCTGACGACAATTTTTCTAAACGAAAACTTGCCTGACGACAATTTTTCTAAACGAAAACTTGCCTGACGACAATTTTTCTAAACGAAAACTTGCCTGACGACAATTTTTCTAAACGAAAACTTGCCTGACGACAATTTTTCTAAACGAAAACTTGCCTGACGACAATTTTTCTAAACGAAAACTTGCCTGACGACAATTTTTCTAAACGAAAACTTGCCTGACGACAATTTTTCTAAACGAAAACTTGCCTGACGACAATTTTTCTATACCAGAAACTTGCCTGACGAGAATTTTTCTAAACGAAAACTTGCCTGACGACAATTTTTCTAAACGAAAACTTGCCTGACGACAATTTTTCTAAACGAAAACTTGCCTGACGAAAATTTTTCTAAACGAAAACTTGCCTGACGACAATTTTTCTAAACGAAAACTTGCCTGACGACAATTTTTCTAAACGAAAACTTGCCTGACGACAATTTTTCTAAACGAAAACTTGCCTGACGACAATTTTTCTAAACGAAAACTTGCCTGACGACAATTTTTCTAAACGAAAACTTGCCTGACGACAATTTTTCTAAACGAAAACTTGCCTGACGACAATTTTTCTAAACGAAAACTTGCCTGACGACAATTTTGCTAAACGAAAACTTGCCTGACGACAATTTTGCTAAACGAAAACTTGCCTGACGACAATATTTCTAAACGAAAACTTGCCTGACGACAATTTTTCTAAACGAAAACTTGCCTGACGACAATTTTTCTAAACGAAAACTTGCCTGACGACAATTTTTCTAAACGAAAACTTGCCGGACGACAATTTTTCTAAACGAAAACTTGCCTGACGACAATTTTTCTAAACGAAAATTTGCCTGGCGAAAATTTTTCGAAACGTAAACTTGCCTGACGACAATTTTTCTAAACGAAAACTTGCCTGGCGAAAATTTTTCTAAACGTAAACTTGCCTGACGGCAATTTTTCTAAACGAAAACTTGCCGGAAGACAATTTGGCTAATAGAAAACTTGCCAGGCGAAATTGTTTCTTAAAGAAAAGAATGACAGTAGAATAGACCCACTGTGCCACATCTTTATATACATAATTCTACTGCACGTGTGTTTGTGACTGAACTCCTCCTAAACTTCTGGACCGATTTGTGGTTGGTTTAGATTTACTATTCGGTCCAATTGGACAAAGGGGCGTGGTACATCCCTTACAAACCACAAATTAATCCTAATCGCTTGAAATATTATGCAGGACAACGTCTGCCGGGTCAGCTAGTTGTAGTATATAATGTCGTTGAAGCTTTTTTGATTTTCTGGTATTCGTTTTGTTTACTCTGTTCACTTTTCGTTTTGCGATCATGAACGTCAAAACATATGACGTTTTGATACTCAATTTGTGGGAAGGGGAGGGAATATGTACAACAGAGAGTAATGTCATATAGATGTGCTATTCATCTCATCTCAAATTTACTTTCACACTATTCGTGCTGCGGTCGGTGCGATAGAGAGTTATTTGACGTATATAGACTAACACCAGGTGGAATTACACAAATTGTTCACTTAAATTGTTCATGTCGTGTTGATGAATAACTGAAATTTAATGGTATTTTGGACTTTTTTTGATAGATTTTATTGTTAGTATAAATTTGTGATGTATTTACACAATAATTTTGACGCACAAAACGAAATTCCGTTGCTGATTTATTGCTGGTTGGTTTATGCCATTGGCTCTATCTGGCATTATTAATGCAATAACGTATAACCACTCATCTGCAACATATCAAACGCCATCTATTTACTGAGAGAGTTGGCTACTCTATACGTCATTGCTCTATGATGTACAATGTTCAAATTGTGGTCGTTAAAAACAAAAAAAAATATATATTTGTTTGTCGATGACTTTTCATAATTGTTTCACAATCCACTGTTTTTAGCAGAGAGCGAATTTTGATTTTTAAATTTTTATTTTCAAATTTCTAAAAATATCCGCGGTGTTTTGATAAAGTGGTGACATACTTTGTAGTCACATTTGTTGGAAAATTGGTGGGGAGAAGGTTCTGACTTGCGATTTCCTGTTGATGGGAAGTACTGTTTTTAAGATTGTATGTTTGTTTTGTTTATAATGGATGTTGAAGGGATTTCAAAAACTGTTTATAAATATCCTAGTCTAGATATTGTAATTGTAAAATACATCTCCCATTTTTTGGAAACCGCTGCACGGACTGAACTTGGCTATCAAAACCCACAGACGGATAAGCCATGGTATGACGAAGAATGTCGCAATGGAAGTTATGAAAAAGACGCTGCACGTATGGCAACGAAACAGTCAGTTACAACACGTGCTGCGAAAGGGGGGAAACCCAACTACTTACGCGTAACAAATGGCAGTGTGGGACGATGTGTTAACACCTTTCTGTTACACGGTACCTGTTCGATTTCTATGAACACATTAGTAAATGTATTGGTTTTATGGTGAAGACTCTTTTGCTACTGCACTTTCTTTTTTCTTACATCTGCTTTTACTTTTGATGTAATATTGTTATAATAAATAAAGCAATATTTAGCACACTGAAATAATTGTTTTTGTTTTGTCATGAACAGAGCGACGACAAAAAGTATTGAATAGTATAGAGAACTTATTTGCACTCTTTTTCGGCTCTCATGTGGAGAGTCTGAGTAAAAGAGCATAAACGAGTCGTATTCTCTTAATAGAATATTTTAATATAAATGCACCATTTCGATAAATTTAGATAAACACCATTTACATAAAACAATACAAACACCATAAATGTTTCAAAAGGCATCAATGTTTCTATTCTATACTATACTATTCAACACTCTTTGGCACCGTCGTCGTGCTTGCTTGTTCGCTGCCACTACATCAATACCATAATACTTATTTTCAGGCAGAGACTATTGATGTACAGCAACCTCGTATGTGATGCTAACGCTATGTGCTGTTTGCATGTGTTCACTTTGATAGATAGCCCTACCCGTGCCTATATATGTTAACACATCAAAAATATTTCGCCCTTTGAGGTCAAGTAGATGAATGTGGAAAATCGTGGAATGAACTAAAAGTACTAGCGAATAACGTGACCAGATGCAGATGTTTTGTTGAGGCCCTATGCTCTAGTGGAAGATAAAGGAATTGCGAATGATGATGAGGCCAAGCAGAGAATTGTACTTGCTAGTAAGTTTTATTTCGGGCCAACCAAGTACTGTAAACATAAAGTCTTCTGTCGAGGAACAAAAAGATCCAGCAATATCAGACTCTGATACAATATGTCTTGCATGTATGGCGATGAAACCTGAGCGCAATTGCAAGCAGACAAATCAGCCAGTGGAAATTTTTGAGAGGAAACTGCCTCGGAAAATATTTGGGCATATTAGGGTGAATATCAATGTCGTGTGAACCACGATCTGTATGGACTGAATGCCGACTTCGACTTAGTTAAGCGAATAAAAATAAGGCGATTACATTGACTAGGTCTTGTTCGTAGAATGGATAAGTTTGAACTAGGCTAAAAATATTCAAAGAGGTACTAGAATGAAGCCTACAAATAGGACTACTAAGACGTCGCTGGAAGGGTCAGGTGGACGACCCGCTGTTTAGGTTTGATGTTATCAACTATAGAGAAAGCTATAGATTGAGCCGGTTGGGAAAATATGTTGTCTTTATTTGTAAGGCTCTTCACACCCTGGTTCTCTTGAGCCCAATTGAGTAAGATGTTGAAGAGATGGAAGCCAGATTTACACTTTGATTACACTGTGCTGGATTTTTTTTTTTGGAAAAAGCGGGGAACATAGTGGGTAAACCTAATTCGAGATTCCAGTGGAGCTAGCCTTTTTTTTAGCTATAGAAAACTATGGTTCCAGGTACCTAATAATCACAATTTTCTATCACAAATTTCTCTTCTATCAATTTTCTACCATTTATTGAATATAAAAAAATGGTACCCGTTACATCCCATGAATGGATTGGTTGATCATCAATCGTATATATAAAGGGTGTCTTAGTGAGAATGCACCTTTTCATTTTAAAATAAAAATACCTATTTTTTGAGACAGTTCTGATTTTTTTATTGAATTGTAAACAAGACATGTTCCGATTAAATATGGAAACAAATATCCGTCAAACGGCCCCCACGTGTCTGATGACAGGCTATTACTCTTTCCATGAGATTTTTCATGACTTTTTCACTTTTTTCTCATGAATTGTTTCTGGTTTATTCGCATAAATTTGAGTTTTCAGAAAACCCCAAATAAAGAAGTCGCACGGCGTTGAATCGCATGATTTTGGTGTCCAGTTGACATCAGAATTTCTTGAGATAATTTGTTCTGGAAATCGTTGCAGCAATTAATTGTTTGTTTCATACGCGGTGTGGCAGGTGGCACCGTCTTTCTGAAACCACTTGTCGTCCAGATCTACGCCGTCCAGTTGAGGCCACAAGAACTCCGTTATCATGTTCCTGTAACGAACGCCGTTCACCAATCACGCCACCTGACCAAAATCCGCACCAGACAGTTGCCCGTTGTGGGAGCATTTGTTTATCATGGATTGCATGCCCAAAATTGGACAATTTTGTGTATTCACGAAGCCATTCAAATGGAAATGCGCTTCATCGGAAAATATGACTTTTGTTTTGAAAAACTGGAATTGACTTCACGTTGCTCCATTACCATACATGGGTTTTTTTAACTTGCGTTGGATTTTAATTTACATTACTTTATCTAATGAAAATGCAAAAGAATTACCATTGTTCGCAATTTGCTCAGGCAAAGCAAATGTAGGTTGTGGAATTGGATGCCAATTGTAATGAAATATGGGAATGCTTTAATTATTTGGAATTTGTTTGACTACTGGCAATTGTATTTTTAAAGTATTTTATGTGTAGAGGTTTGTGGCTTCGATAGGTATTGCCTCATAGTACTTTCAAATATATAAACCAGTACTGTATAAAATATTTGAAAACAAAAAGTGCCAGGTATGAAGGAAATTTTTTGAAAATAAATATGATTGCCAATGGAATTTAAATTTTTTTGAATTTGCATTTGTAGAGTTAATTCAAATTAAACTACCAATTATAATTGTCGTATAATTTATTTGTCCCATGTATGCCCATTACCCATTGAACGAATTGCCGGCGCTTTCCATAGTCTGCTGAGCTCCTGAGTGGTACATGGGACAAATTTTTTATATGACAATGCTAATTTGTAGTTCAATATGAATTACCTTTCGAAATGCAAATTCAAAAAATTGGCAATTGTACTTATTTTCAAAGCATTTCCTTCATATCTGGCACTTTTGGTTTTCAAATATTTTATACAGTACAGGTTTATGAATTTGAAGGCAATACCTATCAAAGTCACAAACCTCTATATATAAAATAATTTAAAAACAGAATTTCCAGCAGCCAAACATATTCAAAACAATTAGAATCATTCCCATATTTCATTATAATTGGCATTCGATTCCACAACCTGCATTTGCACTGCCTGAGCAAATGCAAATTCAAAATATTTTAATTGCCATTGCGAACAATGGTAATTCTTTTGCATTTGCATTAGATAAAGTAATGCAAATTAAAATCTAATGAAAATTAAAAACCCAAGTACAGGGTGTCAAGCTTGAATAAAAAACATAATAATTGACACAAATGCGTATTATATTTTTTAAAGATTATGCCATCCAGATGAGAATTCGAGAATTTTCGAAAAAATGGTCCAATTATCTCATGCGTGGATAAGGCACATCAAACAGTTACCCTGGGGCAATGCTATGGTTTTTGCTGTTTCAATCGAGGGTTGCAAGTTTTTGGAGACCAGTAGCGGCAGTATTGCTTGTTAACGTGGCCGTTTAAGTGAAAATGAGCCTCGTCGCTCCAAAAAATGGGATTTACAGTGCGAAAACGCTCCAACATCGTTTCACAACAATTTTTGCGTAAATCAAAGTCACTTTCTTTCAGTTCTTGAACTTGAATTTTAAAAGAATGTAATTTTAGATCCTTTTTTAAAATTTCATGAATAATCGCTCTGGGAAGTCCCACTGAGGCTGCTCTTTTCCGTATTGAAAGTCGCGGATTTTCACGTAAACTGCTTTTCACGTAAACTGCTTTCGGGAATCCTTGAAGATCGACTGAGCCCTGGCCGTGGGACATTCATAGCCGAAGCAGTTGCGCGGAATCTCTGCACCCACGAACGAATTAAATTTACACTCGGTCCATCACATTTTCGCCGAATACCGAACTTTGAACCAGCAATTACGTTAGAATCATTACTTTTAAAAAATGTCTCCACAGCGAACGCACGATGCTCACTCGACCACTGCGACCACAGTGGGATTTCTTCATATAAGCCGCGGCAAAAATTAGAAGGAATCGAGCTAGGGCTTTGAAATTTCGCACACATCTCTCATATTGCTAAATTAGAAAAAAAACAAGTTTTTGTTCAAATCCGCCTACAACCACGCCTACCTCCCATATAACGTAAAATAAAAAATCGTTGTATTTTCCTCATTTTCATATCTATGTCAATAAAAATTACTGCCAGTGCTTGCATTTGAGTCCCCAATTATATTAAAAATTTAAGTGCCACGCCCAACGCCCATATACAAATTTTCATTTTTCAAAATTTTCGAAAACACAGATATAATTCTTTGTAGTTTGTGATAGATGTAAATCAGCACTTACATCTATATAAATAACTAAAGCCTAATATGTTAGCTGAATATTTGCAAAAAAATTAGGGGGCCATAGTTTACCGTTTTTTTTTTAATTAACCAATCATTCCAAATAAAGTCAAATTTGTACTATAAAATAATCGAAATTTATTAATTTTTCAGGATTTCTCAGTGCATACTTTTAGGGATATGATATATAAAACACAACCGCTGTAAAAAAACTTTAACTAACGTTTCTATTATCGACAGCATTAAAACACATATGCCTACAAGTATACACCATTTGATATGGTGTTTTCATCCATTTTTTAATGAAATTTCGTGGCACTTTTTTTTATAAAATTCATAACTTTGTTCGTATTTATGAAATCAAACGAATACACTCCCACCTTTCACATTTTAGCAACCAGACCACAACGATTGATAACGACTACCTTTTTTTAGTCCAAGAAAAACTAAAAACACTTAGTTCTTTGAATGTCATCATAAAAGCATGAATATATTTTAATCTGTTATTGTTATTTAATTATTTTTTCTTAAAACTTAATGTAGAAATACCATATTTTTCTAATATACATATTCCAAATCGATACGACAAAAAGAAGTTATGTTTCCAGCCCATTGAAATGCATGAAAATCTGAGGCAGGTTACTGCAGTTTCATTTTGTTGACTTTGCCGCCTTTTTTTGTACAAAAACAAAAAAAAACTAATGATTTATTTCTCTTAACTAAACAATTCTCTACAAAACTGCATCATTACATTTTTGATATTTGACACTCGAAAAAGGGTATTTTTGCCGGCAAAATCCCTCTGTGCGACATCGTGGCTGACAAATCCGCACAGTCGATAATTCCAACGGCGCCACCATCCCTCCGCACCGTTTATTACTTTTTGAAATAATCGTATTTAAAAATATAAATTTGCCACCAGTCACCCTGTATTTCCTGAGTAAGCTGAGTTTTATATTCATGAAGGTGGACATAGACCAATACAGACATAGATACTTTTATTCTCTCATTTTTCGCGTTTCATTTCACATTTCATTTGTTTAAATGAGAGCAATTAAATTTAAAATTACCTTACACCAGGTGGAGTTACAAAATATGTTCACTTAACTTTTTCCTGTCGTTTTGGTGTAGAACTGAAAAATTTAAATATATTTTGCCCTTTTTTGTTGACTTTTATTGTTGGTATACATTTGTATTGTATTTAACACAACTAGTTTGCCACAAAACACGAAATTCGGTTGTTGTTCCTTTGTAGATCGTTGTATACTATTGCCACTATCTGGTATTATTGAACCAATATTTTCCACCATCTAATGTTTACTTTCCATCGTACCTATGACGTATAATTTATTGAGCGAATAAAATTATTTGTGTATGTATTGGTATATGAAGGAAAATTTGAAGTTGTTGAGAACGATGCCGAATTGATGGTTTCGGTGAAACTCTTCGATCACAGCAGCAACGTTCTCAAGGGACCGACCGGTACGTTGACGCACAGGAGTCTTAGTGCCCATAACCGATCCAGTTTGTTTAATTTTTTTGACCACTCTTCGAATGGTTGACATATTAGGTGCAATTTCTCGTTTGAAATTGTTCGAAGTTTACGAGCGATCTCATCATAACTTTCCAAATTTTTGTAATACGAGTAAGTTATCACAATTATAACGCGTTACTCTTTTGTAAAGCGCTCTATTTTTACTAATCGGAATAAACATATGTGGCAGCTGCCAAATTTCAGAGTTGCCACTTGCACAAAAATTTAAAAAGTGCAGTCTTACTGAGACACCATATATGATGGTCTTCCTGCAGTTTATTCCAAAATCATGTCCACTAAGTCGTTGAAGAGATAACATCCAAATACATATATACTTTGTTTATATTTTATCTTCAAGTTAGATAGGCAGGCATTGGGGGTTCTTATGCTTAATATCGTGTTTTATGCCGCATTGCCCCATATTGTCTTCATTAAGATGTTGAAGAGATTATAATTATGTTGCCTTAAACTACATCGGGAACGAAGTTTCTTCATGACACTTTTACCTACTGATTTGTTATGTAAATGTTTTTTTGCTTTTTCGTGTTACCTATTAAAACATCCCAACACTGGCGTTGTCTTAAATTAATATTTCTCAAAATATTTGAAATTATTAGAAAGAACTCGTACAATTTTGATTGTATTGTATCTGCCTTAGTGTACCATTTCACATTTTGAAAGGAAAAATAAATTTTCCAAGAAAAGCGACATTACTTAACATGATTAGTTTCCATTTCATTCCGAGTGCATCAAACAGTACCAAGTACTAGTGGGAACACTAACTAGTACGACTATGAGTACTACTGCTAGTGTTTGGTGACCGGCCGGAGGGGTGAGACGGTGCCGAGTCACACAAAGATACGGAAAGAAATCCATTAAAAATTTACACTTGAGGCAAATTACTCAATTATCTTTAACAACATTTTAGGTGAAAATTGAATTTAAGCTTCAGGCAAACGATGCTTCTTCATGATGGTGTGATGATGATGATGATGATGCAAAAGACGGGAAAAGTGCAGCACTAAAATATCATCATCATCATTATCGCCATCTTAATCATCATACTGATACGTAAAGGAGCTTTCATGATGATGCTGCAACACATGCAGATGTGAAATGTGTTTCTAATGGCTTAAAGATGACAAAGGGGCGGAACGATTTTCTAATGTTTATGCGAAAAGTCAATGAAGGGAAAGGAAAGGAATGGGAAGGAATATAAACGTAAACACTTTTCCACCAACGTCTGGGTATGACGAGGAACTACTACATGTAGACGAGCGTTAATAGGAAATGCAATAAATTCAATTTTAAACATTTTACTAGAGATGAGTGTCAGCGGAACCTGGAGGTGTTGACGTATATAACGCCGCTAAGAAATTTATCCATCCGGTGGTATAACCTGGCTACGATCGCAGCTGGTAGGATAAACGGTAATTGGAAAGGATTACCAATGTTAAAAAATCCAAGTTCTATTACCAAAAGGCAACTTCATACATCTTCTTAACATTTTAAGAGACATTTAGTTGATTCTTTTAAAATCTCTTAAATTTGACTAAATCAACATGTTAGTTTTCCCTCAACATGAGTTATGTTACGCCGCACAAGATTTTACTCCCGTTTCTCTAATATGCGTTCCCATCGTCCCCTAAAACAACATAGAGGAAAAGTTGAAAACATAAACCAACAATCACAATGTTGGGAGGGGGCAAAAGGAAAAGAAAATACAGAAAATGACAACGAAGGAAATTTCATTTTCATTTAGCATCATCGTACGTACGGTACACCCGAAAACAAATGCCATACAAACAGTCCCTATTTTGACTTTACGTAAACTCATCCGTCCGTCTGACCGACAAGTCCATCGTGCATTCTCTCGGTGTTCGTAAGGCATGCGCCCGAAAGGAGTCGGAAACTGTTAACCTTCAAATGGTTGAGAAATATTTGGATTGCAAAGATGTGATGTTGTTTAGACAAGAAATAGATTTTTTTGATAAATTCTTGGATTCCAGTTGCACCTATTTCTTCAGTGACTGTCAATAAATGTTGACTCTTAAATCCCGAGGCAGGGTTTGCATTACACAATAGACCTAAAAAATTCCCTGGAACCAAGGCCATTATTTCAGCCTTTGGTACACCCAGAGAACTAATTGTTTGAAAAGAGGTTGTGGCAACCGCAAATTCGGCTGTTGCCACCGAATTTCGGTTGCTATAACCGGAATGAGGTTGCCACAACCGAATTTCGTCACCACAACTGAAATTCGGTTGAAGCGACCTCGTTTCGTAATTGATTCGGTTATGACAACTGAATCTTCAACTATATTCGTTCTGTCAACTAAATTTTCCAAAATTTCGGTTGGAGCAACAGGAATTTGGAATTAATTCGGATCCAACAACTAAATTTGGTACTAAATTCGGTTGGAGTAACCGAATGTGGCACCAATTCAGTTGCAACAACCGAATTTGTTATCATTTCGGTTGTAACTATCGAATTTGCTATCAATTCGGTCGCAATAACCGAATTTAGCCTTAAATCAGTTGCAACGACCGAATTTGGCATCAATTCGGTTGTTGTAACCGAATTTATAATGAATTCTGTAGGTACAACCGAATTAATTTTCAATTCGGTTACCACAATATAATTCTATGCATTTCAAACCTGACGTTTAAAATTTTATATAGAAATATTATATCAATATCAAGATTTTTTTCTAGTTACTAACAAAGGTGAGTGCATATATTGTAATTATAGTTTGTCTTAAAACTGATTTTTCCCCCCAGGAAAATGTCCCGTAAAATATCAATGGTTTTCAAATTTTCCAAGGTCGAGCGTTTCAGATGTGCTGCAGTCGTCTATATACAAAACGGTTTAGGTAACCCAACATTTACTTACTTACTTACTTATCCGGTCACGAACAACCCCGAGGGGTCAGAGACCTTATAAAACGAAGATAACATATATCGCCAACATGTTCGATCTTTTGCCTTATCTCTCCAGTTGGCAATACCAAGTGTACGCTAGGATTCGTCAACCTGATCCTTCCAGCGCAGTCTTGGTCTTCCTGTTTTTCGTCTTCCTTCGAGATCGGGTTCGAAAACCCTTCGTGCTGGTTCGTCTTTATCCATTCTACTGACATGGCCTAGCCAGCGCAATCGCGTTATTTTGATCAGCATAACTATGTCAATGTCAGGATAAATCCCATACAGCTCATGATTCATGCGTCGCCGATACTCGCCGTTGTGCACTATAGGCCCATACATTTTTCGGAGTATTTTTCTCTCGAAGACTCCTACAGATGCTTCGTCTGCTTGCGATAAGACCCAGGGTTCTGCGCCATAAAGCAAGACAGGTTGTATGAGAGTCTGGTATGGTTGGACTTTTGTTCCTCGAGAGAGTGCTTTATCCTAAAGTGCTTGTTTAGCCCAAAATAACATCTATTTGCAAGCACAATTATCCACTTGATTTCAAGGATGACGTGGTTGTTTTAGTTTACGGCAGGGCCGAGGTATATAACTCGTCCACCACCTCGAAATTGTAACGGTTATTAACGCTCACGCTTTGGTCTAATCGCGTGGAGGCTCTGCTCGTTGAAACCCTTAATTTTGTCTTGTCCTCATTTACTGTCAGACCCACAATTGCTCACTCCTTCTCAATTCTTGAAAACACCGCAGTAACTTCTCTAATGGTGCTCCCATTGATATCTATATCATCAGCATAAGCGGGCAGCATGTGACTCTTTATGCTGATGGTGTTATTCATGTTGACTGCAGTTTTTGGAACGAAGTTCCTTATCGCACGTTGCGGGATGGGGGTTAAATGAAAACATTGTCAACAACTCTTTTGTAACTACTTTATTAAAACCCATTATTATCAACTCTATTGGGTACTTGGTTTGGTTTAACGGGAAGTTTTCTAGGTGTTGCAGCCTGTTTATTACATATTGTAGCTTTGAACCGAATAAAAAGTAAATTTAGAAAAGACAAAGTGAAAGAAGTTTAAAAATATAAAATTTTCTTAAGTAATTGCGTTTTCTTAAAAAAAGTTAATTTTCTCAAAACAAAAAAAAAATACCTATTCATATTCTTAAACAAAGCACCTTTTCTTAAAAAATACCTTATCTTAAAGAAGTACCGTTGCTTAAAAAAGTAAATTTTCTTACAAAAGTACCATTTCTTAAAAAGTAATTTTTTAAAATAAGTAGCTTTTCGTAAAAAAGTACTTTATCGTACAACAAATTGTATTTTCTTAAAAAACTACATTTTCTTTAACTTTTTCTTTAACTTTAAAACTACATTTTCTTTTCTTTAACTTCTTTTTGTGAAACAAAATAACTTTACTTGATATAAGTACCTGGATGGATCAAAGTTGGACGAGCAAGTAGGCTATGGGGTTCATTCACCGGACCTAAATATAAATATCTCCTTCAAGCTGTCTGATCACTGTAGTGTATTTCAGGCGGAAATTGCCGTCATACTGGAGGTTGCTGAACTACTGAAAAGTAGTGTCACAACCCTCCGGAGAATATGTATCTACACAGACAGCCAGGCTGCCATAAAATCCCTGGAAGCCATGTTTGCTACGTCCCTGACGGTGAAAGAATGCCCCTCATCACTTAGGGTGATGGCAGAGTATTTTGACATCAGGCTCATCTGGGTACCGGGACTCAGCGACATTCCAGGCAATTGCGTAGCGGATGCGTTAGCTAGACAGAGGGTACAACGGCACAGGTTCTTCCGGCAAAAGAAGGTGTTAGTATGCCAATCTCTACCTACCGTTTGCAGACCAGGCAGTGGGCCGATAATATGTTCAAGGACAAGTGGAGACTTACTTCAACTTGCGAACAAGCCACGGTCCTCTGGTCACAGGTGGACAGGAAGAGGACTAGGCAACTACTTAACTTGCCCAGAGGCAGGTTATCCACAATGATAGGAACACTTACGGGACATTGTCTTGTAGGAAAACACGCCCTAAGATTGGGACATCGAAACTCCACTCTCTGTAGATGCTGCATGGAAGAGGACGAGGAAACGACGAAACACCTTCTCTTGGATTGCCCTGCTCTGGCAGGACTGAGAAGTAGGATATTCGGTACACATCTAGTTAGCACCGTAACCCTACAGGATATTCCTGTAGGTCTTATAGGATAGACAAATTTATTGAAAGGCCAAATAGTCAATAGTTGCTATGGAGGAAACTGCAGGTATCACAATGGGCTTGTTTAGCCTAAGTGTGCTAAACAGCGTGCTGTCCTGCAGCCTTTTCAACCAACCAACCTACTCTTAAAATTGTACATGTTCTTTCGTAAAAAAAAGCTTTTTTCCAAAAAAAATATATCTTCTCATAAAAAAATACCCTTTCCTACAAAAATTCCTTTTCCTAAAAATAAAATAATACCTTTTCTTTTCTTGAGATAAGTAGCCTTTCTGAAGATAAGTATATTTTCTAAAAAAATAATGTTTTCCTAAAAAGAGTACCACTTCTTTACAAAGTACCTGTTCTTAAAAAAGTATTTTCTTTCATACTCTTATGCTTTTACTTACAGAAAGCACTTCTTATTAAAAATGGTAGCTTTTCTTAAAAAAACATTATCTTTTAATAAAAGAAGTACCCCTCATTAAAGAAAGGACCTTATCGGGAAAATATAACACATATTCTTACAAAACGGACCTAAAAATAAACATAAAAAAAAAAAATACATTTAATAAATAAAAAATTTCTTAAAAAAAGTTTATCATTTTACAAAAATTTTATTTTCTTACAGATCCATTTAAATTACATTATTTTTCAACGTGTTGGAACTAACTAGTAAATAATATATAGCGAAAGGAACTACATACGTTCCAACCGGGTGTCCCCTGACACCTCATGTAATTTGTTTCATAACGATCTCCATCAAGGTGTTATCGCCTTGCCTGAGGCCTCGCATAGTTTCCAAAGGTTCCGTAAGATCCTTACCAACTTTCAGTGCGGATTAGGTGTTCGTCAAGGTCATCCTGCAAAGGTGTATGAGTTTTGCAGGAACACCAAGCTCAGACATTTCTTCGTAGAGTATCCTCCGTATCGGACTATCGAAGGCCGCCTTTCGTGGGTCTCCTCCAGGATTTGGCGTAGCTTGAAAATTTGGTCAGTTGTCAATTTTTCAGGCCTAAAGCCACACAGGTATGGTCCAATCAGGTCAGCGATAATTGGTTTTAGTCTTTCGAAGATTATACTTGATAGAACCTTATATGCTATGGATAAAAGGCTTATTCCACGGTAGTTGGCACAGATACTCGGGTTACCTTTTTTAAATATGGGACATAGTACACTGAGAGTCCAATCGCCGGGCATGCAGTCATCTAACCAAATTTTGCTAATGAGCTGCGGCATGCACCTTATCACTTCATCGCCGCCAGCCTTAAATAGCTCCGCCGGTAATAGATCGACTTCTACAGCTTTGTTGTTCTTAAGCCAGGCAATAGCTGATCTGACCTCGTCTTGTTTAGGAGGGGGGCAATCGACGTCGTCGTACAAATTGTGACCGATTGTCTCATCGTCATTGGATACCTCAGTTACCAGTAGCGCGGAGCAATGATCTCTCCATATTACGCACATGCTCTGGACATCTGCGATGAGATTTCCGTCCTTGTCTTTACAGAAGGGGGGCTCTGAACCATGCTAATTAGTTCCGTTTTTGACTTTTTGGTAGAATTTTCGGACTTCGTTCTTCCTTCTTTATGACTCATTTTTCTCACTCTCGCGCTTTCTCCTCTGCAGTTTCTTACACCTAAAGAGACGGTTTACCTCCTTTTTTGTTTTCCTATACCGCTCAGCTGTAACTCGCGTTGCAATTGACTGAAGCATTGCCATACGTCCAGCATTCTTTTCATCATTTGCAATGCGACACTCTTCATCGTACCATGGTGTGTTGCGAAGCGGTTTTTCAAAACCAAGTACGGTTGTCGCGGCAGTTTTTATAGAATCGGAAATGGGTTTCCACTGTGCTTCAGGATCGTTGTCGGGAGGGGGAGGGTTCTGTGCCAAAAGTTGCGAGAGCTTCCTTGAAAAGGCTGTAGATACCTTGGGTAATTGCAGCTTCCGATGGTGAGATTTCTCTGCTCTGGTTTCATATGATTTTCGTTCTACTTAATCTTGTGTGACCCTTTGCTGCTACCAGGATGTTAGCTCCTCTGAGCACTCGTACCTCCATTACACTGGATGAGTGTCTTCCTTTAAATACCACGAGATCAATTTGGTTCTTTGTTCTTTGATCAGGGGATACCCAAGTAGCCTTGTGGATGTCTTTATGCTGGAATCTTGTACCATTAATGACGATGGTTTTTGCCGCGGCAAAGTCAATTAGTCACATATCGTTGCTGGAACTCTCAGCATGTATACTGAAATTGCCAATAGTTGTATGAAACACATTCTCCCTGTCTACTTTAGCATTAAATTCTCATAGTACAATCATAATGGCATGGCCAGGATAGCGGTCGGATGTTTCCTCTAGGTGCTCATAGAATATATCTTAGCATCATTATCTTTATCTGCTGTCGGGGAATGGACGCAAATTAGGGAAATATGAAAATATTTCGCTTTTATGCGGATTGTGGCTATACGTTCACTCACAGGATTGAACCTAGAGACTAGATGTCGCAGTCTTTTGCCAACTACAAATCCGCAACCAAATTCATGTTTTTTATCATGGCAACTGTAATATATGACGCAGTTTCTTTTTCTTGTGCAGCCATGTCCTGTCAATCGAATTTCCTGGATAGCGGTAATGTCAGCCTTATAACTTTCGAGGAAATCTGCCAATTGGATACTTGCACCGGAACTATATAGAGTTCTTACATTCCAAGTACATATACGTAGATCGTGGTCCTTATCACGTTTGCGGGGGTCGTCAACAAATTGGGGTTGTTTATGTTTTCTTTTTCGATCTTTTATAGTCACTGTCATTATGAACGGTGCTTCTCAAAATACCGTTCGGAACTGGTGTAAAAAAAGGTCTCAATCAGTGCGTGTAACACTAGAACGCGCACAGCTCACATGTTTGTGAGAAGCTCTCTCTAATCCCTTCATGGGATGTAACGGGAATAACAAGAATGAACGGTGGTGGGAGGCAAACCCAGTCCACCTGTTTTTTTTTTCATTTTACCTATTGCCAGGATATTTGATTTTGGATCAGACGTTGCCTAGGATGCAATATGTCGAATCTGGATTTTCTTCTTTTGGTTTCTATCAGCCGTTGGCCCATATGTTTGGCTCATCCGCCTTCTAAGGACAAAAGAATATGCCAGATAGCTTGATGAGCTTCAGTGGTATTAGTCACCTACTAAATCTGAGACATATCTGTGATCGCATTACCAATCAGGCTGCCTATTTGTTTCGCAGTCTAACTCTAGCTAGCTAACGGAGGTTTCCGATAAAGCCATTGCCCAGGTCATACTGCGTGGAAGTAGTAAGCTGCTTGAACTGCCCAATGAAGGAATCATTTCTTGCCACTCCCAAGTGAATGTCTATCAGAAACTTTCCACCTCCACGGACAGTCCCAATAAACTATTAATGGTGAGATTAATGTTTACGCCGTTACAGTTGAATTTTTTTTGAATACTTGTTTTGAAATTTATTAACCGTTAATGAGAAATTATTCACAAATAAAAAAGTTAATAAAGGGCGTTATTTTACCCTTTTTTGTAAAATCATTTAAATTTTTTGATAGTTAATGATAAAGACAATGAAAACTAATACAATTAAACCAAATCATAATGTATTATTATTTAATTAAATATCGACTTCATATAAAATAAAATGCGCTTGATAAAAAAATCAATGGGTGTTCGATGTGTTAACGGGCGATGTGTTAACACCTTTTTGTTATACGGTGCCTGTTCGATTTCTAGGAACACGTTAGTGAATGTTACATTGGAAAATAAATAAAGAATAGTTTTTGTTTTGAAGGCCCTTTTGCTATTGCTCTTTCTTTTTTTACATCTGCTTTAATAAATAAATAAATGGTTTCCCATTACATCCCATGAAGGAATTTGGGAGAACGTCTCACAGCCAGTGAGCTGTGCGGTTTATAGTTTTATATTCACTGATTGGGACCTACAGTTTGACACCAGTTCCGAACGGTATTTTGAGAGGCTTTTCATGGCTAAGTACTCGATGGTGTCGCCGTCACTAAGCGAGGTGACCGCCGTCGAAAGAAATTTTAAGGTGGCCGGAGCTGGGATCGAACCCAGGATCTAGTGTACAAGAGGCGCGCACACTAACCATTACACCACCGAC
The DNA here is from genome assembly GCA_963931995.1 of Phaonia tiefii. Taxonomy (NCBI): domain Eukaryota; kingdom Metazoa; phylum Arthropoda; class Insecta; order Diptera; family Muscidae; genus Phaonia; species Phaonia tiefii. The sequence goes on from OZ008371.1 coordinate 57,791,888, forward strand.
GGCCACCATCTGCTTTAATATTAGATGTAATATTGTTAAAATATATAAAGTAATATTTAGCTCACTGAAATAATTGTTTTTGTCGACAAATAGTATTGAATAGTATAGAGAACTTATTGCACTCTTTTTCCGCTCTCATGTAGAGAGTCTGAGTAAAAGAGCATAAACGAGTCTTATTCTCTTTATAGAATATTTCAATATAAATGCACCATTTCGACAATGTTGTTACATAAAACTACACAAAAAGTATAAATGTTTCAAAGGCTTCAATGTTTCACATCAAAATTATGAATTATGAAAGTTATGACAAAAAGAGAGTAATACGTTTTGAATCATTCGCCAGATGTCGCCAGTGTTTTTGAGTCATACAATTCGTTCCAAGAGTTCTCTATACTATTCAATACTCTTTGGCGACGACGACCTGTTTGTTTGCTCGCTACCGCTACATCAATACCATCATACTTATTTTCAGGCAGAGACTAATGTGATGCTAACGCTGTGTGCTGTTTGCATGTGTGCACTTTGATAGATTGCTTTTCCCGTGCCTATAGATGTTAATACATCGAAAACTTTTAATAAAACATTTTGAAATTTGTAGCAGCGTTCGGATTAGCACAAGTGCGGCTGGCTCTAGAGCCGAAATATGGCTTACGGCTCGCGAAATTTGCTGGCGAACTCAATGTTTCACATCAAAATTATGAATGGACCAAGTTATGACAAAATGAAGGTAATATGTTTTTGAATCCTTCGCCAGATGTCGCCAGTGTTTTTGAGTCATACAGTTCGTTTCATGAGTTCTCTAAACTATTCAATACTTTTCGACGACGACGACCTGCTTGTTTGTTCGCTCATAGAGTAATACTTAAGAGTTTCCATTAATCTCTTCGATGAATCTTCGTGACGACGAGGTAGTAGGCCATTTCATTGAGTTTTATTTGCTGCTGTATTTTACCAATTTTACACTTTCGTTGGACATAAAACGAACAGAAATCAAAGGGAATGCGTATTTTCTTTCAATGCAAACAACATAAAACATAATTTAGGTGTCAGTAGTATCAATTAACTCTATTTAAAATTAGTTCCTGTCTTCTTTGCTCTCTCATTCTCCATCATCGGCCTAGTACCTTTTCGATCAGCTGTGCCATAGAATCCCACTAGTTTGCTGCCGGTACAACAATACCATCATACTTATATTCAGGCAGACTATTGTTGTACAACAACCACGTATGTGATGCTAACGATGTATGTTGTTTGCATGTGTTCACTTTGATAGATTGCTTTTCCCGTGCCTATAGATGTTAACACATCAAAAACTTGTAATAAAATATTTTCAAATTTTTAGTAGTATTCGGATTAGCTCAGGTGAGGGCCGCTCTTGAGCCGAAAACTGGCTTGTGGCTCGCGAACTTTGCTGGCGAACTGAGAGCAGACCAGTCGAAGTTGAAGCTTGATAGCCTACTCGCGTGACATATTGAACTCTGGCCAAGCGAAACCTGAATTTAAGTTGTTAGTGTTAGAGACATACATGGGTTTTTTAATTTGCATTGGATTTTAATTTGCAATACTTTATGTAGTGCAAATGCAAAAGAATTACCACATCGGATGCCAATTGTAATGAAATATGGGAATGCTTTTACTTGTATTGAAGTTGTTTGACTGCTGTAGGCTTTATATGTATTTTATATGTAGAGGTGTGTGGCTTTGATAGGTATTGCCTCGTAGTACTTTCAAATTCATAAACCTGTACTGTATAAAATATTTGAAAACCGAAATTGTCATATATGAAGGAAATGCTTTGAAAATAAGTACAATTGCCAATGGTATTGCAATTTTTTTGAATTTGCAATTCGAAAGGTAATTCAAATTAAACTAAAAATTGTAATTGTCATATAATTAATTTGCCCCATGTATGGTTAGAGATAATGAAATTAAAGCAAAATATTGAATCAATTCTAACCCATTATATGAATTTTAATTTCCGGAGCCACAACCTTTATCCTGTTTCAAATTATATTTCCCCCATTTGGAAAACATGAAGCCCATTCTAGGCACGTTGCCCAGTCTTTGGGGTTAAACAACACAACTATGGAATTCGTGTATGTACCCCCAAAGTACAATTACGGAGTGTCCGTGTGTGGCCGTGTATGTGTGTATTTGTGACGGTGTGTGTGCGTATTTTGGGGATGCTGTCGCTGATGCTGAGCCAATTCACAGAGATCCCAAAGTGAATACATCAGTCTTTCTATTGAACGCGTCGTGAGTGTTAGTGAAATGTAAAAATTGCTAAAAAATACGGAAAATTCAATAATAATTTAATAATACACACACAAAGAGGCAGCAGCAGGATAAAGAAAAAAAATTAGCAAAGAAAAGGAAAAAAAAAGATTTTGCAAAAATGATTTGAAAATTTAAACAAGAAAAACGAATTTATACAAAAAAAACCGTCAACGAAATGGAATAACAAATTAACCACAACAAAGAAAGAAAAAGTAATTATAAGAAATACAAAGTGTTTTATAATAAAAATGTTAAATTTAAAAAATTTGCTGTGATGCAAAGAAAAAAAAATATACATCTACCAAGCTGCAAGTAAAGTTGAGAAAAAAAAGGACTAGTCCCATTTCCCTTCGCCATTCTACCCCATCAACGAACTCCCCTTTTGGCTTCGTCTGCTAAAGGACGACGAGGCTGAGAACACATCTTGTATCGTGCTGTGGCTGCCGCTGTTACAGTTACGTTTAGGGGCTGCTGGTGTGCTCCATCATACGTATACATTACAATATAATCTGTATCTATATTTCCGAAATGCTAAAGCAGTTTTCAGCTCTATACATGTAAAAGAGTCCTGCTGCTTAATGTATATATCCATACACACATTTGCACAGAAGCCATAAGGATATACGGCACGACACGGCGCGATGGTTAAATGTGTATGTGTGTATATGTTTTTGTGTTGTGGCTGGCTGGCTGGCTGGCTGGCTGACTGAGTGAGTGAGTGAGTGAGTGGTGCACAAGTATGTGTGTGCAAGCCAGCCGTGCGCAAGTTGTATTCTATTATAACCCGGATTGTACAATTTGCGTCGTTTCGTTTTCAGTATTTTCATACGGTCTTTCTGTTGTTGTTATTATTATTGTTATTTTTTTTTGTGTTTCTGTCGTCTTCTTCATCATCACCTTCTTGATGGCGTACAACTTCAGTTGTATGTCCTGTCATAATGTAGACGAGATTGTTATAGCTAGACTTCTCAGGCAAAGGATGGACCCAAACATAACGACAAACCGACATAGTATGTATGAACACAGAAACTATCATAAACTAAAGGCAAAAACTATAGTATCCTGAAAACTTCTACACGATTTCGAACAGGATGTTATTACTGAAGATACTACAGAAAATCCTAAATCAATTAAAAAGCTGTTTCCAAATTTTAAACTTTTAAAAATTTAAAAAAATAAAAATTAGTTTTTACTTAAATAAATTTATTTATTTCTTCCTTAAATTTCTAGTTTAGCTTCACTAACTCTAAATTGTTTTCTTTTGTAGACTGAAGAAAATCTTCAGAATTACATTTATAACTTTACAATTACATCGTCGGTCCTTATAAACCTTGGTATAGTATAGATGAAAGAAAAAAGCAGTCACACAGCCAGACTTCCTTAGATATTTTCCCCTAAACCTCAAAACTCATAATGTCCTGTTGTCTTCTCTCTAACGCTAGCACTTATTATAAGAGCGAGAGAGAGTGGAACTTTAAGCAGTGTTATAGACATCGATAAACTGACGAAAAAGAAGTACAAACCAAATAATCCCTAATGCTATGAATTCTGAAAAAAAGGAAGAACAGAAAATCTAAACGAAAAAATTACAAAATTACAAAATAAAATTTACATATTGCAATTAAATTTTAGAAAAACTCCTTGTAAAAATACTGAAAATGGAGTTATAATGATAACAAAAATCTACAAAACAACTTAACATAAAACTCGATGTAGTTGCAACTGCCCATTTAACTCGTTTAAGGATTTATTGATTTCCCCCCTAAAAGTTAAAGGACATTGCAGATATTATGTTTGGAGAAATTTGATTTAGAAATTAAATTTTAGTTTCAAACATCACATATTTTGTTGCACGCTTTGTTTGTAAAGGATAAATTAAAAAAAAAACTTATATTTAAAGAAACCTTTTAAAACGGGTAAAATTTTACCCCATTTCGTAAATAAACGGAATCATAAAACAGATCATCAATCGTATATATTCAAACTCAAATTTGAAATTTACATATGTGAACACGCTGGAAGTTCCTTAATTCCAACACAAGAACAGAATGCTTTTTTCCTCCATGTTCTTCTTGTCCTCTTGCATACTCGCGTTGTTGCAGTGCTTTGAGATACGTTTTTAATTTAGGGGGCGGATCAATAAATCCGTGACTTTTTGAATGAAACAAAGATTTTTTTCCAAAAAAATGTGTTTTTCAACATAATCACCTTTTAGCTCAATATACTGAGCCCAAAGGATTTTTCTAGGTCCATTAAATAGGCAATTGTTTGATCAATAATTTCATCGTTGGAGCTCTTTCCACCGAGCGATTTCTTTAGGTTTGGAAATTGGAAATAGTCACTGGGGGCTAAATCCGGAGAATATGGCGGATGATAAACCAATTCGTAGCCCAATTCATTTTAATTTTCCCATTGAGACTACACACGTGTGCACCCATTTGAGACTACACGCGTGTGCACCCGTGTTTTTGGCCATATGGGGTCGTTTTTTTAAATTCTCGTTAAATCGATCCAGGATGTTGCCATAATATTCGCCGATTATTGTTTTTCCCTTTTGAAGGTAATCGATGTGGAGTATCCCGCGTGCATCCCAAAAAACTGTTGCCATCACCTTATTGGCCGACAAACTTACCTTGGCCTTCTTCGGAGCCGATTCACCCGGAGAAACCCATTGTTTAGACTGCTGCTTGGTCTCGGCAGAGTTGTAATGGATCCATGTTTCATCTACAGTTACAAACCCCCGCAAAAACTCCTTCGAATTGCGGTTAAACAACTCCAGACAATCCTTTGAAATTATCGCACGATTACGTTTATGGTCAATTGAGAGCAAACGCGGCACCCATCTTGCAGACAGTTTTCTTAAATCGAAACCACACTGCCACATTTTCGGGTGTATTGTACTTGTGCGACCATAACGAAAGTCAGTAAACCACTGTTTTACCATTGAAATCGATGGTGCAGGGTCCCCATAGTATTTATCAAGCTTTTCCTTGGTTTGATTGACGGGGTTTTTCGCAAAAAATAATGTTTAATTAGCACTCGAAATTCACTTTTTCCATTTTTAAAAAATGCACGAGGTTATATGTTTTGAACAGCTGTTAAACACAAAGTAGATGACGGAACTTGGTTGGTCAAAATTTGACAGTAGTCTATTAACAGGTGGTACTTGATAGGAGCAGTGTTGCATTTCATATAACTACGAGGTAAGTTGGAAAAGTCACGGACTTATTGATCCGTCCTCGTAACGGGGTTTTCAATAAGAGCGCTACAAAAAAGTTTTTTTAAATAAAACAAAACCGGTTTTAGATACCAATGAAATTCTTTATTCCTGTGAAAGTACGTTCGATGCCATTATGTATGGAACTCGATTTCTTTTGCATGGCCACCACGGGCACGCTTGCAGAAGTCCAGACGCTGAACCCAATTTTCGACGGTTTTCAAGCATAAATCGGCCGATACTGCTGCAATTTCACGTTCGATATTCGTACGAAGTTCATCAATCGTCGCTGGCTTTTTGCCATAGACTTGACGTAGCCCCACAGGAAATATTCTAACAGCGTCGTTGTGGCGAATTTTGCGAAAAGATCTTGGCCTACATCCTTACAAGATCAAATTGACACAAGAACTGAAGCCGCTTGACCACCATAAGCATCGAATGTTCGTGAATTGGGCTGAGCAACAACTTGAAAATGATTCGGATTTTCATCGGAAAATCATCTTCAGCGATGAGGCTCATTTCTGGCTGAATGGCTTCGTCAATAAGCAAAATATGCGTTATTGGTCAGACAGCAATCCACACGTAATCCATGAGTCATCATTGCATCCCGAAAAAATTATGGGCCGGCGGCGTCATTGGGCCGTACTTCTTCCGTAATGATCAAGACCGGCACATTACTGTGAATGCGAATCGCTACCGTTCAATGATAACCGAATATTTTTGGCCCCAATTGGATAATATGGACTTGGAGGACATGTGGTTCCAACAGGACGGCGCCACAAGCCACACAGCGAATGCCACAATCAATTTATTGGAAACCAAGTTTGGTGAACGTGTTAACTCACGAAATGGCCCAGTCGATTGGCCGTCTCGGTCGTGCGATTTGACGCCGTTAGATTATTTCCTGTGGGGCTACGTCAAGTCTATGGCCTATGCCAACAAGCCAGCGACGATTGATGAACTTCGTACGAATATCGAACGTGAAATTGCAGCAGTATCGGCCGATTTATGCTTGAAAACTGTCGAAAATTGGGTTCAGCGTCTGGACTTCTGCAAGCGTGGCCGTGGTGGCCATGCAAAAGAAATCGAGTTCCATACATAATGGCATCGAACGTACTTTCACAGGAATAAAGAATTTCATTGGTATCTAACACCGGTTTTGTTTTATTTAAAAAGCTTTTGTATTGAAAAACCCTTTATTACCCCGTACATCCCCTACACAAATCAATAGACTCATGGTTGCTATGGGATCGTATTTCAATAGCAGATGTGTTTTTTCCCGGCACGGCCAGACATTTCTTGAATTTCTTGAGTAAAGTTTAATGGTTCTCCGGTCGAGATAGGGCTTAATCTCTTTGGCGGGGCTAAGGTTTAGTTACAGAAAACTCGATGGTAGTCGTCCATGAAATGCCACCATCACTTAACCTAAGTTAATTTAGGTGTTGCTGACTGTCGATGAATGACTCACTTATTAATTTTAGCCAATGGCCCTACAGTATTAAGTGCTAGACCCTCTGTAGAATCGTGTGGTTGGCTCCAAGAAGCGAAATTTGTGTTGACGCCTAAATAAGGCAATTCTCACAGATGCAAATTGAAGTTGAATCCCATGGGAAACATTCTCCTTGTTGCTAATGCTGAACATGTGAGGAGAAGATGTTCAGTGAATTCTTAGACTGTCTCAGCCTTACAGCTTCTACAAAAGTCGTTTATCATCACCGTCAGTCTCAGCCAGCATCCCGTCATAACCAACACAAGTATTAGTTTCATATATATCCTTGTATCCAATGTCGGGCAGATTTTTCTTTGACCTGCAGAAGTCTTAGAGGACACACAATTTGGAGAAAAATGCCCTAAGCAGACAAAAGTTTAGGCTTTAGTTAAAGTATTGATGACGATTTTCGTTGGATCTGTCAAAATCAGTATATGTGGAAAGCAATAATCTTGACAGATCCAATGACTAAATGTAATAGTCAGTCGTGGCCTTTATGAATTTCGAGTTCGAACTACCTGAATATAAATGTTGTCAATTTAAGCCGAAATCACAATGCGACCAATATTATTATTAACAAGCGTTCACACTGCGAGCAACAATTTACTTCGAATGCCACATACAGTGTTGTATTTTGAATCTTAATAAAATAATTAAATGTATGATATACATAATTGCAATTAACAAATTCTACATATAAAACTGTACTGTAAAATACAGTTTTCGAAGAACATGTGTTTACTTTCCATTTGTATTTCTTAGTAAGAAAATTAAAATAAATTCAAAGTAAAGCGCCATCTAGGTGTGAATTGTGTAGCTTGTTTGGAGCAAAACCCTTCTGCGCCTAGGTTCAACTACATTTTTGGCAAGAAAACGAAAGGCCATTATGTGTACGAGATGGCATGAAATTACACAATTGCATTGCGATTCGTACTTTAAGCCGCATTCCCAATGCCAGCAAAAATGTTGTAATTCAACGCCTCTCGGTCACAGTCACGGCATTTCATATAATGACCTTGCGCTTTCTTTCCAAAAATGTAGTTGAACTTTGGCGCAGAAATTCATCTACTTCTACTTCAGCAACAATTTTGTTTGAATCAAGTTAATTCACCCCTAGATGGCGTTTTATCGGGAATTTCATTTTAAATCTAAGAAATATCAATGAAAATGTAAAACCATTTGTTTCAAAAACTGAATTTTTCAACACAATTTTATATTCACTCCTAGATGACGTTTTAACTGGAATTTCATTTCAAATCTAAGAAATATCAATGAAAATGTAAAACCATTTGTTTCAAAAACTGAATTTTTCAACACAATTTTATATTCACCCCTAGATGGCGTTTTAACTGGAATTTCATTTCAAATCTAAGAAATATCAATGAAAATGTAAAACCATTTGTTTCAAAAACTGAATTTTCCAACACAATTTTATCTGTAGAATCTGTTTATTTTCAATATTTCGTGTATTTGAATATTTTATTAATATGTATTCAAGTATGTGGCATTCGAAGTAAATTGTTGCTTACATTTTGAAATTTAGCTTGCTTGTGATTCCTGCTTTGTTGCTACAGAATTAGCTGCCATATATTTTAAGAGAGTTGTATACTCACTGATTGGGACGTACTGTCTTACACCGGTTCCGAACGGTATTTTGACAAGCATTTTCATGTCTAAATACTCGATGGTGTCGTCGTCACTATGCGAGGTGCCCGCCGACGAAAGACATTTTAGGTGGTCAGAGCAGGGATCGAAACCAGGATCTCAAGTACAAGAGACGCGCACACTGGCCATTGCACCAGCGGCGACTATGCGCTTACAAGTTCTAAATTCTATGTTTGGGAGCTACAATTTAACATCGATTTCGAAGGGATTTTCGAGAGGATGACCGTCGTGTAGTAAAAAGTGGAGGTTTTATATAAGCCATTGCACTACCGACGGCCATTGAATAGTTCCCCATTAAATATCTCTAGAACTATAAGGGAAAATATTTTTGTGGAGATTATTCTTGGGTGGCCTTTTAAGTTCCAAGATATGGCAACACCGGTGCAGGATGAAAAAAACTGGAAGCTTGTATATGCTTGCAAGCATGGTTTAAATGAATTGAAGATCTGCTGCTTTTTTTGTTTCTTTGTTGTCTGTCACGTTTTTGTTTTCAGCAGTTTTCAACAAACAAAGCCACATGTGGGTCACAAACATACATGGGCTTTTTTAATTTGCATAGGATTTTAATTTGCATTACTTTAACTAATGCAAGCGCAAAAGAATTACTATTGTTCGCAATGGCAATTAAAATATTATGATCTTGCATTTGCTCAGGCAATGCAAATGCAGGTTGTGGAATCGGATGCCACTTATAATGAAATATGGCAATGCTTCTAATTGTTTTGAATTTGTTTGACTGCTGGGAATTCTGTTTTTAAATTATTTTATATGTAGAGGTTTGTGGCTTTGATAGGTATTTTGTCATAGTACTTTCAAATTCGTAAACCTGTACTGTATAAAATATTTGAATACCAAAATTGCCAGATATGAAGGAAATGCTTTGAAAATAAGTACATTGCCAATGGTATTGAAATTTTTTTTGAATTTGCATTTCGAAAGGTAATTCAAATTAAACTACCAATTTTAATTATCATATAATTAATTTGCCCCATGTATGGTCACAAATATATATGTATATTATAACCAATTAATCATTGAGTCTCAAACATGTAATATTTAACATGTAATATTTCTGACCACCTTAAAATTGCTTTCGGCGGCGATCACCTTGCATAGTGACGGCGACACTATCGAGTATCTAGCCATGAAAAAGCTTCTCAAAATACCGTTCGGAATCGGTGTAAAACTGTAGGTCCCAATCAGTGAGTAAAAACTGGAAAGCGCACAGCTCAGTGATTGTGAGAAGTTCTCCCCTGTTCCTTCATGGGATGTAATGGGAAACCATTTATTTATTTTATTTTTATTTATTTATAATATTTGTGACATGCAGTATTTCTGTCAAGCTGAAAACACGTTACATTGGCATCCAAACAATAAAAAACACACATTTTCCGGCGTGTACCCATTAAATATTTCTAGAATTATAAGGGAAAGTATTTTTGTGGAGATTATACTGGGGTTGCGTTTTATGTTTTGAGATATGGCAACACCGGTGTAGATACGTCAAACCTGACAGCAGCGTTGTAAAGTTTAAGGCCTCAACCCAAATGCGCACTTGTGCCAGTCACGAAAACCGCGTCAAAGTATATTCGTCTCTATCTCTCTTTGGCAATGCCAATTTAATAATTTCTAACTTTATCGTTAGTTTTGTATGGAAAATGTTCCGCGCGGAATACAAGTGCCGAATTTTGTTGGGACCTAACTTTTTTTGATTGTCCACGTGCTCAGAACGATTTGTCATACGATTGTTGTTTGTGTATTTTGCAGTGATTTGAAAAATAATATCGCATTTCATCGGCGACAATTTTTGTGCAATAATTTGATGAAGTAGCATCCTGAGCCACTTGGTCCCGATGGGGTTTTCCCCGAACTCAATTGCTGTTCATTCCAGGCTGTATTTCGTGAATGATGTCCCAAATCCCATGTTGTACCAGGAAACATCGATGATATACGAGAACTGGCCTTGCAATGTTGTCCTGTGTCTTGTTGTAAAATTGAAGCATGTCTGAGAATTGGTTCCACTCTTAGTCATTTAAAATTACATGGGCTTTGGGCTTTCAACATAAAAAAATCGTCGCGTTGGATAGCGGAAAGTCTGATAGTCACTTCACAAGACGTTCGTGTCGATTGATTCAAAGAAATGTTGAACAAATTCGATCGCGGTGCATCGAAGGAAGTCTGTTAGATCATGGCAAATGATAACTAATGACTGTGACATGTTGTAAAATTAAAATATACCTGAGCATTAGTTTCATTCTCAGATACTTAAGGGCATGACATTCAAGCTCTGCAATTTGAGTTGAAAACTAAACACCAGTCGACTGCCTCAATCTTTCAATACAATGTAGCGCAACAAAAGTTATTTCAGGTTCAAACCACTTTGGAGCAAATGATTGAATGTTTATGGGGAAAAAATAGACGTGTTGCCACTGTGCCATTAGAGCAAAATAGAATGGTCAGTTTTGAATGATACGCCATCATTTGTTGACCAAAAGGCCTTGAAGAAATGGGGAAAAGCAGCCGCAGAACACGGGCTCTTCTCCGCTACGGCAATGCGATCTCCTAGTGGTCGACTGAATCACATGACCTTTTGATATTAATAACCCAGTTTATGGCGCCTGAAGAAGCTAATTGAACTGATGATTTAAAGTTAACTTCTTCGTAGTGAAAAAGTAGATTAAAACTAGCGTGTATGGTAAATCGTTCTGAGTCAGATTTGGCGTATCTACAATGACTTTGGCACATCCCGAAATGTAGAAGAAATATAGAAAAATATGGAAGGCAACCCTAGTAGTTGTCCCTTTACTACAGATTACCAAAGGATGCTTAGATGCTTATAGTACTGCAGACACTATACTTTAGTTAATAATAATAGATAATAATAAATAAACTATAGATCATAATATAATATTTAGAGCGTTTGATAACTTTTGTGCATTTCAGTTAAATATCTAAGAAAAATGTGGCATTTATAGTGGCCAGAGGGTTAATAATATATTTCATTAAGTTTTTCCTAATAAAATCATATTTTCCCTAGGAAATTTGAAAGAGAACTAATACATAGTTACAATAGGTTTTGCTCAGTATGTGTAATAGTTGAAATGCGTCTTAAACATTTTCATAGGTGATTCCTTATAAATTTGAACTTTCCCAGGCCACCTTGGCGTATGAGTGTTGTATGGAAGGGGGAAAAAAACAAATATACATACGTATCTAGTTTATCTATTATCACAAATATGTTGTTGTTGTTGTTGTGTTTGCTGTTTTTGATTCTGCTAATGCTGTTGTTGTCCACATCAGGGATGGAAAAGGACATTGCCATGTCAGTACTAACCAACCAAAATTATTAATATTTGTTGTATTTTTAAGTTCTTCAATAATTTTCCCGGTTCAAAATCAATTTCTATGAAAAAGTATTTTTATTTTTCTTAAAAATTACGTATTTAAAAAAACTTCCAATTTCCAATTGAAATTTAAAAAAAACTCCATTGAAATTTAAAAATTCTATATGAAATTTGAAATACATCAATTGAAATTGAAAAAAACATCAATTGACATATAAAAGACGTAAATTGAAATTAAAAAATTTAATGCCTAAAATTGGTTAATAGTTTTTAAATTTCAATTTGATGTGTCTCATTGCAATTGATGTCTTTTTAATTTTAATTGATTTGTTATGAATTTCAATTGATGTGTTTTAAATTTCAATTGGTGTCTTTCCAATTGAAATTGATGACTTTCAATATGTTTGATCAATAATTTCATCGTTCGAGCTAAATCTCTTTCAACCGAGTCATTTCTATAGGTTTGGAAATAGGAAATTGTCACTGGGGCTAAACCCGGAGAATCGTAGCTAAATTCATGGAATTTTGCCATTGAGAGCAAACGCGGCACCCATCTTGCAGACAGCTTTCTTAAACCCAACTGATAATATAAAATCGAAACCACACTGCCATATAAAATGCGCACTTTTACTCTTCGATCGCACTTTTACTCTTCGATCGGCCAACACCATATCGTGGTTTTTTTTCGACATTTTCGGATGTATTGACCTCAATTGGCCGTCCAGAACGTTCAGTGTCATTTGTACTTGTGCAACCACAACGAAAGTCAATAAACCACTTTGTTTTACCATTGAAATCGATGGTGCAGAGTCCCCATGGTATTTATCAAGTTTTTCCTTGGTTTAATTGACGATTTTTTCGCAAAAAATAACGTTTAATGAGAACTCGAAATTCCTCGAAACTCGAAATCGAAATGTCCATTTTGCGACGAGGCCGATTTTACGATGAACGGATACATTTACAAGCAAAATTGCCAGATCTCGGGCGAAGCCAATCGATAGGAGGTCAACGTAGTGAAAATGCATCCACAGAAAGTTACTATTTGGTGTGGATTGTGGGCCTGTGGCATCGGCAATCCATACTTCGTCGAAACTATGATGCAATTTCTATCACTGCCAATGAGGAGCGCAACCGATCGACGATAAATCAATTTCTTTTGGCCAAAATTGTACGATACTCGTATGGATGTGAATGACATGTGGTTTTAACAAGCGCTACAAGCCACACAGCTGATGCCACAGTGGACATTCTGCACAAGCGATTTGAGGACATGGCTGTCTCTTGCAGAGGCGACGTGAACTTGCCACCGAAATAATTTTTTGTATAACTTTGACTAACACTTTGCCTCCTACAAATTCAGTGTATTGCATTGAATTTAGGAAGTAGGAATAGGTGTAGGACGAAAGAGCGAATAGTGTTGGCTGATGTTTGACTTAAACTGGTCGACATCATAAGTAATAGGGACCTAGTTGGAAATTTCCTAAAGATGTCATCAGTGGCTAAGAAGTCCCTGCTGACTTGCCAATCCGCTCCTATACGAAAAACTTCATGACACCTTCTGACATTTTCATGAATTTGGTAAAAAGCCAGCAGGAAGTTTCCGTAGATTACGACATGGACACAAGTCGTTCTTAAGTCACTATTCATCAGTGGGTCAGTTAGCCAAGATGTGTCCAAATATGGCGACCTTGTGTCATTTCCTATATAATTATTATACATATTTGAAACTTTGAGATGAAAGACGTCTAATGCAAAACAGGGTAGTAGCTCAATTCTGCTGAAACCATATCTTACATCATTTTTCACCAGCAGGACGTGAAAAATTTTATATCATACACCGATACCGCTCTCCATTTAGGGTTACAGCACTTCCATCATAATTTTCGAAGAAGTAGGGCCCAATGACATTTTCAGATGTAACGCCACACCATGCAGGACATCTAATGGGGTGCAATTGGCGCTGATGAATGGTTTCTTCGATTTTCAGAACCCCACAATCTACAGTTCTGCCTATTAACAAAGCCATTCAAATGAAAATGAGTTTCATCACTCATAATCAGATTTTCAATAAAGTTGATTTCATTTCTGGCCAACTGTTGATAATTAACTGCAAAATTTAGACGTTGCCAATTATCTGCGGGTTTAAATTCTTGCACCAATTGCACCTTATATGGGAATATCAGTAAACCTTTTTTAAAATACGCCATAGTGATGAACGAGATATTCCCAGGTGAGAAGAACGCCTTCTGGTACGTGCTTCTGGTGTTTCGGTAACACTTTTCGCTACGAATTAAAGACAAATCTCTTACGGTGCCATGTTGGTGGTGACGATGAACTAAGTAACGAATCATTGCTTCAGAGGGCGAATTTTTGACGTTAAAGTGTCGGCGATATTCTCTTTGCCTTAAAATAATTTATCGCTGATTTAAATAATAAAATTCTATTATCCTGGTTCATTGTTCAGTTGTGAATCTCTCCATTATTTATTCTCCAGGTGTTATTTATATAATCTGAAATAAAAAATAAAAAAAATATAAACAAAAGTTTTATTAAATTGTTAAACACCATGGTGACTTTTGGTCCACACTGTACAATACAAATATAAATGTTTCAGTTTTATATTTTCTGAATAACTTGAAATTCTATACGCATGATTCGCTGTTGACGAAAGATAAATACTTCTGCTATCGATATTCAGCATTGGTATTAGTCAGAGTAATACTGACAAGCCAAGACGGCGGTCTTGTCAGCCCGTTCACAATTTATGTCTCCTAAGACAAAACTAGTGACATGTCACGAACATGTCATATATTATAAAGTGCCAGCGCCTACTGGCATTGTCCTAACGAAGTTCTACTGCCAATGTCTTCAAGACAAATTTTCCAACTGGGGAATACTTAAAATACAAAATGGTTTCCTGTTACATCCCATGAAGGGATTAGGCAGAGCTTCTCACAAACCAGTGAGCTGTGCGCGTTCTAGTATTACACTCACTGTTTGGGACCTTCAGTTTTACACCGGGTTCCGAACGGAATTTTGAGCGGCTTTTTCATGGCTAAATACTCGTTAGTGTCGCCGTCAATAAGCGAGGTGACCGCCGTCGAAAGAAATTTAAGGTGATCAAAGCACAGATCGAACCCACGTTATTATGCACAAGAGCCGCGCACACTACCATTGCACCACCGACGGTCACGGGGAATGTTTTCACCGGTAGCTTAATCTATTCTGCTAAAATGCGAATTATCTATGTAGTGGACAATCCTGTCGTCCGGTTAAATACTCTCACTTCCGGTATGAGATCATGTATCTCAGAGAAACATTAATAGAACAACGACACACAGCTCCCATTTCGACGCTGTTCCAACAACTTCACAGTGGTGGCTACCGTGTTGCCATCTCCAGAAGCTTCAATCTGGACCTAAGGGCATCAGCTTAAATATGAGAGTTATATTTCATCTTCGGCCGAAGGTATGTGATGTAGATATTGAGAAGGTCGGATGAAGTTAAGTTTAAAAAGCCCAAACACTTGAATGCTTCTTTCGACACATTAAATATATGTCTATTCCAGCGGATGTCATACAGTATTTTCATGACGAGAACATCAAGAAGTTCCGATTTTAATATATAGACCACCTATAGAAGTCGACTGGGTCTTACGTGCATTAAACTCGACTCTATTCATCCGACCCCACTCAGAAACCAACTGCATATACTGAATGCTGAAGAATCTGTATTCGTTTGTTGTTTGCTTGCAAATATAACGTGTTTGTAGCTTATCGCAAATATAGTATACTTGTGTCCAAACACATTGTGTTTGCTATTCAATATTACATGTTAGAGACACAAGGATTAATAGGTTATAACATATGTTTTTGTGATACAAATATGGTTTTGGACAACGGCAACATCAACATATTGCAGGAACCGTGTATATGTTTGCAAGGGTTGTTTGCATGAAATGAAGATCTGCTGCTTTTTTATTTCTTTGTCGTCTGCAACGTTTTTGTTTTCAGCAGTTTTCAACAATCAAAGTCATAGTTGGGTGACAAAGCTTGTGTTATTACCTAATAATCATTATGTCTCCCACATGTAATATTGTTTGGACACAAGTATACTATATTTTGAAAAAAGCTACAAACACTATATATTTGCATCGAAGCAACAAAAAATACAGACAGATACAGACAACAGAAATACAGATACAGCGTGCAGACAAGTTGCGACGGGCATTTGAACGATTCCATTTGCCACACATAATTTCATTTATAGCCCCTTAAACCGATCACACTCCATTTGTTTTATTAAATTTTAAAATCAAGCTGTTCCTATTGGAAAACCGTTTATTACAAATTAAAATTTGCAGCGTTTGTTGTTAGGGTCCATCAGTTTTTGTGAAAGTACTGTGCACTTATATGTTTAGGACAACTATTTTGTGAATCAAATTTATCATGGGAGTACGGTAAGTACTTTGTATCAAAACAACTTTTCCATCCCTGGTCCACATTCAAATACAAAATATAGCAAAAAAAAACATGTTGTAGGTTCACAACACAATGGACGCCATCTTGAAAATACTCAACACCAAAACTCGCATATATCGTGAAGTTGTAAAAAAGAAGAAGCAAAATCAAAAAAAAAAAGGAAAAGAAGTGAAGAGAAGAGTAACGCTAAGAGGACAACTGGCAAATACTACTTGAAATGTAATAATGTGTGTGAATAACTAATACAACTGCAAAAGCTCAATAGTAAAATGGTTGGAAATAATGCAAGGCGTAAAATAAAGTGAAAAGGAAAAAAGAAAATGAAACAAACAAAAAAACAACAACAAGAAAATAGTAGAAAATGGCAACATCACAAAAACAAACAACAACAAATTAAGAAAAAAAAAACTATACATGAGTATGTGTAAGTGAAAACATTAAACGAATCGAGTCTAGTACGATGGTACTGGAGCAAACGAGCAGCTTGGACAGACAAGAGGATGTAAGGATTCAAAAAAAAAAAAAACTATGGATACGACAACAGTGTAAGGATGATGGCGAAATGTTTAAAAGAATAGGGCGAAAACGACAACGACATGGATGGTACACTGTTGTGTAGACGTTGGATTTTATTCCTTAAACAAAAGGGAAAATGAAAAACATCGTCGACTACACGGGAAAAACAAAATATGAGAAAAAATTACGAGTCTACTGCACGATATCACAAAGAGTAGTACAAGATAAATGAAGAGAAATGTTAATGTAATTGTAAGCAAAAGGGAGCGAGAGAGTGGAGATGAGCGTAATGTGAGTTATAGAGAGATTTAAGAGAGTTTTTGTTGAAAGACGTTTCTTCTTGTTTTTGCATAATTTTCACAACATAATGTAAAGTAATGAAGACAATAATACTATGTATGTGTTTAGCTCTTTATTGAAAATATACATTTCTTTACAAAAGAGAACTTTCAGATATTATGACAATGAAAAGATTTCTTTTATTACTTGTTCTGTCTATCGTTGATGCGACATTAAACTTAAAACTTGGCTTTCTATTATATCCTATCAAGAGTTTGGAAAGAGAGTTTCTCACAATCAATGAACTTGTGCACTTTCTAGTTGCAGACACTCTGATCGGAAACTACTGTTCGGAATCGATTACAAACAGTTGTGTTTATTATTAGGTCTGTCTGCGTGCTTTTCCAGTAAAAAAATCCAGTAACTATTTTTGAGAGAGTAATCTTGATTTTACTCTCCAAGTAGAAAATATCACAAAAAGTACGCACACAATATCCACCAAAAATTTGGAAGAAATAACAACTTTTGTAAGTAAACCATACATGGGCCAATTATAATTTGTAGTTTAATTTGAATTTCCTGTCCAAATGCAAATTCAAAAAAATTTCAATACCATTGACAATTGTACTTATTTTCAAAGCAGTACTTATTTTCAAAGCAATTTTGGTTTTCAAATATTTTATACAGTACTGGTTTATGTATTTGAAAGTACTATGAGGCAATACCTATCAACGCCACAAACCTCTACATCTAAAATACTTTAAAAACAGAATTGCCAGCAGTCAAAATTAATTCCAAAGAATTAAAAGCATTTCCAGATTTCATTACAATTGGCATCTGATTCCACAACCTGCATTTGCATTGCCTGAGCAAATGCAAATTCAAAATTTTTTAATTGCCATTGCGAACAATGGTAATTCTTTAGCATTTGCATTAGATAAAGTAATGCAAACCCAATGCAAATTATAAAAACCCCTGGTATGAAGCCAACAACCACAGTTCGAATATAACATTACAAATCACCAAAAGTGTTTTTTTAGGAAATAGTTAAAGGTTAATTGGGGAGCATTAAAAAAACATATTTTTCTCTCTTAGAAACTACAATTCCACGGATTAATTTGCTACTATATATTCACTCTATTTCCTTATTATGTTCGTTTATACAAAACATATGTTTGGACTTCTTACTGGCTAAAGACTTGTCATATGTCCAAAAACGGTGTACTAAAGTATACAGTCAAAATTTCTATTCACTCGAATCCCAACAAACAAATCGAGTGAAGCCCTAATCATTATCTGCTCTCTCTCTTACACTCTTCATTGAATATTTCAATACGCGAACAGTTTTTGATACTGTTATTGTATATTGAAGTAAAATTACATAAACTATGTAAAAAGTACGAAATAAGATATGACGCGAGAGAGAAATGCGTTTGAGTGAATTCTGACCACTTTATGGTTCTCCAAAGACGATCTAGATTTAGACAACCAGAAGATGTGTGCAATTTGGCAATCCTGGTAAAAGAGAGCCAAAAAGTGCTAGACATTCACTCAAAGGCATTTCTCTGATGCGTCATATCTTAATAATTTCTTACTTTTTGTATAGTTTATGTAATTTTACTCCAACATGGTTGGAATTTGTATAATTATGTACAATAACACTATCTAAACGCTGCTCGTGTATTGAAATATATAATGAAGAGATTAAGAGAGAGAGAACAGAGAATGACTAGGGTTTCACTAGTTGTGTTTGTTGGCATTTAAGTGAAGAGAAATTTTGACTGTCTACTTGTACGTCGTTTTTGAGTTCTCTTTTGCGAGGGTTGCCAAATTGCACACATCTTCTGGTCGTCTACTTCTTGATCGTCTTTGGTTTTCTATCCTCGAACTGTCAAACTAATCTCTCTCTTGCTCTCTCGTTACTGGTCATTTTTTGTAAACAGACAACATTCAGTAACAATTTGTTACAAATTATCAGTACGCAGACAGACCGAATGTTATTACAACGAAACGTAATCACAAGCTCACAGCTCGCTCGCTCGCCACGAGCTGTAAAACAATGAGTCGAAAAACGCACCCGCACGGTAAGCGTGAGGTGTCAAAATATAATCAAAATATACGCCACGAGAGCATGAACTAAACAGAAAGTAAAAAACGCACGCATCCGTGAGCGAGCTATGTGCGTTTGTTTCTATGCATTCCCGCACGCTCTTTTTAGTCTAAAAACAATAAATGGTTTCCCATTACATCCCATGAAGGAATTGGGGAGAGCTTCTCACAACCAGTGAGCTGTGCGCTTTGTAGTTTTACACTCACTGATTGGGACCTACAGTTTTACACCGGTTCCGAACGGTATTTTGAGAAGCTTTTTCATGGCTAAGTACTCGATTGTGCCGCCGCCACTATGCGAGGTGGCCGTCGTCGAAAGAAATTTTAAGTTGGTCGGAGCAGGGATCGAACCCAGGATCTCCTGTACAAAAGGCGCGAACACTAACCATAGCACCATCGACGCACACGTCTTAGTTAGCACACGTTTAGTCTGAATCGAGTAAAACGACCAGCACAGGATAAAGCTAATATGAAGAGACAATAGAGAAAATGCTTCCAACTAATGAATGTGGATGTGTCTTCTCATATATTCACTACAATTTGTACCAATAAATATATAACATTTACCACAAAGTACACAACATATTTTAGAGAATTAATTTTCTTACTCCGGTACATAAAAGTACAAACAACTTACCAAAAAAGTACATAGCTTGCTTCAGTAGGCAAGTAATATAATTCGCACCAATTACTTTATTTTTACTTTAGATTGTAATGTACAAAAAGTGCACAAACTTCATTAAAAAGAACATAAAATATAACAAAAATATCCTAAAGTGTACAAAAAAATTACAGCAGACAGTTGTCCGAGGCCTTCGGCCACGGACTGTCCCTGCAGGCTGTGTCAGAGACACGGCCATTAAGTTTAACGTAGAATACGCCATCCGATAAGACAGAAAACATATATAACAATAAATTCATTTGCTTATATTATTTATCATTTATTGTTATATATGTTTTCTGTCTTATCGGATGGCGTATTCTACGTTAAACTTAATGGCCGTGTCTCTGACACAGCCTGTAGGGACAGTCCGTGGCCGAAGGCCTTGGACAACTGTCTGCTGTAATTTTTATATTTACCAACGGCATTTGATTCAAGTCCGTTTAAAAAAAAAAAATATTATGTTCAATTTTTTTAAACTTAATTTAATTTATGTATTTTAATTAATATTTTTATTGAAATAAGTTCTGCGAATGTTGAGAGGGCCGCCCTAATATTAAAAAAGGTTTACCTTATCGAGTCTTCGCATTAGCATTCCAGCGTTGTGTGAAAGCTGTACGCTTTACAATTCAAAATTAATGTTACAACAGCTTTATTGAAGCTTTCGCAAAAAAGCTTTATTACGTTAGCTTACTGTTTGTTTCACTTTTTACTAGATACATGTTGCCAAGCAACATTAGCTTGCTGTTCGTTTCACTTTTTACTAGATACATGTTCCTAAGCAATGTTGAGCAACCAAAAACACTCAACCAAACACCACACATATGTTTGAGTGTATGTGTTTAAACAATTTTCATTTGAGAAATTAAAATACTAGAAATATATCAACCAATATGAAATGTATATCAAACGAAAGATAACATTTTAAAAAAATTCATCTAGCCGTTTCCTCAAATTCAATGAAATAAAGATTACAACAATAAAAACCTGACATGACTCCTCATACCGTAAGGTAAGACGTATTCTACGTCAAACAAGTGAAGTCACAAATACTGCATAAAATACATCCCAAAGTGTATCAAAAAAATTACTTCAGGTCCACTTTATGCACTTTGGTACAAAATATGTCAATTTTTTGCTACACTTTATGTACTTTTTGCTGCCTTCATGTACTTTCAGGTTCTCTTCATGTGCTTTCTGGGGTACACAATATGAAATATTTTGTATATTGTGTGTCTATTCAGTGGGTCATCTTCCCACTCTTCGTTATAAATAAAAATAAATTAATGTTTACCCATTTCATTCCATCCATGAAGGAACCAGTGAGCTGTGTGTTTATAGCTTAAACTCACTAATTTCATCTACCGAACGGTTCTGAACGGTTTTCTGAAAGGTTTTTTTTATATCTATTTACTCGATAGTGTCGCTGTAACAAAGCGACCTAAACGAAATGTTTGATTATAATGTAAGTTGGCCTGAGCAAGTATCGTGCCCTCGTTGAGAGGTAGAAGAGTCGGACGCACTATCCATTGCACACGAGACGGCCGCTCATCGTAACCGCTTTTGAAAAAAGTCATGTCTACCAATACACCAGTGTCCAGTCCAAAGTGATGCAAGCATTGAGACCTTAGGCCTAGATTGATAGGGAATGTTCACAGATCACTCACTTTCTTTCCAATGTCAAACAGGATCCTCTTCTATGTATGCAATCAATGTCCCTAATCAATTTTTCCTATGTTATTATTAACGGAATTGTTGTCGATATCAAGTTCTCTGTGGATACCTTTCAGATTTCCTAAACCCAAAATCCACATATGACTTCAATCCTTTTGAACTTCGGCAAAATGAAGATAAGTACTGGCGAGCGATGGTCCAATATTGTATACAAGATGCATACATGTGAGACATTTATTATATGACAATTATAAATTGTAGTTTAATTTAAATTACCTCTCCAAATGCAAATTCACAAAAAAAAAATTCCCTTGGCAATTGTATTTATTTTCAAAGCATTTCCTTCATGTCTGGCACTTTTGGTTTTCAAATATTTTATACAGTACTGGTTTATGTAATTGAAAGTACTACTAGGCAATACCTATCAAAGCCACAAACCTCAACATATAAAATACTTTAAAAACAGAATTGCCAGCAGTCAAACAAATGCAAACTAATTAAAAGTATTCCCATATTTTATTACAATTGCCATCCGATTCCACAACCTGCATTTGCATTGCCTGAGCTAATGCAAGTTCAAACATTTTTAAATGTCATTGCCAACAATTGTAATTCTTTAGCATTTGCATTAGATAAAGTAATGCAAATTAAAATCCAATGTAATTTAAAAAAGGCAATGTATGACAAGAATGCGGTTTTAAGTTCTGAACTGACGATCTACATAACATTAATTTCGGTGATGTTCACCTCGGTATGTGAGGACGATGAAAAATAGTCATAAATAACCGTTCAATGCTAAACTATTCGGAATTGCCAAAGCCGCTTCGGAATAGGGGAATGCCAGATCGTATGGGAATCTCTTGTGAGTAGTAGTATCAGTAATTCAATTAAAAAAATTAACAGATCCTGTTGTAGTCAATTAATTGAACCTTCGTGCGGAAGCAGAGTAACTTGTACAACGGTCGCACTTATAAATCTTTGAATAGATATAATACATATGTCCTTTCCACCTTCTGTCCGCCCGTCGGTCCCTATTTTCATGTATGGTTCACGTTTATCAACAGAGTTAAATGAAATTTACCTATAAAACTTTGCTGAGATCCTAGACCAATTCTGGTAACATAAAGGTTATTCTAGTTAACGATTAAAAAAGTCACTGAGGATGATGAAACAATTCCAAACTCAACCCATGATATCATCTTGATATACGATCAGTGTTTTCTTAGTCTAAGGCATTAAGTTTTGTCTCTACATCATCGTTGAACTAGTCCATATAGTTCCAATAATATTCCACAGTGCATGTGAGTTATGCCGCATATATTCAATCACATCCGCCCAGAGAAATCCATTGTTTCGACTGCTGCAAATTTATGAAACGGTTTGTGAACACTTCAATGCCAAACACTCCTTCTAAATTATCCTAGGTCAATTACGAATAAACTCGCCATCCAATAATCAGATCATTTGTTTTACCAAAGTTATCACGCAATATCGAAACTACTAAAGCGAATCACAGACTTGCCATTAATGATCATGAACTTTGTCGATAACTTTTTATCTGGCTGATGAATTTTGAACAATATTACAAAAACAGTTTAGTTCCCGTGGCCTCTCGATGCTACAGTAGTTTATTTGTTTGTAGAATAACACATAGTTACCTACTTAATTATCGATATATCGATAGTTATTTAATTTTTTTAAAGTATCTACTTGCAATTTTGTTGTTGAGACATATCCAATAGTTATCGGAAGTTTAAAATAGCTGAAAAATTTAATATAATTTTTCGACGACTTGCTAAGTTACAGAAATGTCAGTTCTGGCCATTTTTTTTAAAGAATCCACAAATGGAATGTTATAGATGAATTGGTTAAGCGCCCGAAAATGTTGAAAAAGTTAAATCATATTTGTCGATAACACACTTTTTTGTCGAGATGGTTTCCCGAAATTAAGTCGAAAAATATGAACTAAAATTTCTCGATAACTTACTTAGATATCGAGATATCGATAACCTTCTTTCTAGACATTTTTTTAAAATATCTGCTTGAAAGTTTAATGCCGACCACACAATTGTCAATCATGAGCATGAAGGTGAGCTATCGTTGATGTTTATTGTCGGTTTACCGCCCTTCTTGATACCAATTAAGAATGCAGTCGAAGTTGTTCGCATCACTAAGCGTGTTTTGGTTACACCGCTTGCTTATATATTCGCTTGTTTTGTATGAATCACTTAGCGAAGACTTAGCGAGAATTTAGCGACGCGATTATTTTTCGCTAAATTTTAAAAATATATTTTTTACATCTTTTATCGTTTTTAAGCATTTTCCATATTTTTTAATAAAATGACTTCTCGCTAAAGAGCCGTTTTCTTTGCAACTTAGCAAGCGATAATCGCTTGCTTGTAGTCAAAACATGACTACTATCATGTTCAAAAAATTTGTTGGTAATATTTTTTCAAATTCCTCAACCAGATAAAAAGTTATCGACCAAGCTCATGATCATGAATGACAAGCCTGTGGTGGTTCGCTTTTGAGATATCGAGGATTTTACTTTTAAGATTTTATGCCCAGTGTACGGTCACTGCGATTACGGGTGCCCTTCTCACAACCCCTAACTCGGGTTTGGGGGTTGGCTACGCCTGTTACTACTAGATATGATGGGAAAACAAATGGGTGCAAATTCGGCACTACGCCTGGGACATTCGTCGCAATGGACCACCAGCCCATATGGTCATCGTTCGGTTTTGAGAAACCTACGGTTATCTACAGTAAAAGTTGACTACATGTCGCCCTCTTCAACTTTTGAGAGAAACTTCAGTAGTCCTATCCCGGACAGATAGGATTGAAAGGGGCGCGATTCAGGGTTTAGAAGGAAGTTACTCTGATGGTTCCCAACTAGGCGGCAAGGTAGTGTTTGGGGTCCATTCTACAGAGTTGGGTTTAGTCCTTGCACAAAGGCTGCCAGACCATTGTAGTGTCTTTAAGGCAGAAGTCATTGCAATGAGAGAAGTTGCCCTTTAGCTGGGACGAAACATCATCACCGCCTGGCGTATCAACATCTACTCTGACAGTCAGGCAACTATAAAATCGCTGTATTCCTGACTTCAAGAACTGCGCACTACTGCCGCTCATCTCTAAATGAGATGGCCAAGCAGTTCGATATTCATCGTACACGAACATCTTAGGGAACCATGGAGCAGATGAGCTGGTAAGATTAGTAACTGGTTCACATGGTCCATTAGATAAGATGCATGTGAGCTCATACTTGAAACTGAAGCTCTCAGACATACGAATGATAGATGGTCTCGTGGCACAACTTGCGGGATCACCACCAAGTAAGCTATGACTTAAATCATGCGCTAAACTTGATATCCAATCCTAGACAGGAAATCTTTATGCTACACGCTGAATTTTGTCGTTGTTTGGATGCAAATATAACGTGTTTGTAGCTTGTTGCAAATATAGTATACATGTGTCTGAACACATTGTGTTTGCTGTTCAATATAACATGTTTGGTACACAATGATTAATTGTTTATAATATATGTATTTGTGATCCAAAGGTGGCTTTGTTTGTTGAAATCAGCTGAAAACAGAATCGTGACAGACAGTAAAGAAACAAAAAGCAGAAGGTCTTCAATTTACGAGATCAGTTATTGCAAACATGTAGATGGTTCCTGTAACATGTTGCTGGGAGCGTTATTTTTCCGAGTGTAGTAGCTGTGATCACTGGACCCTGTTTATCAGGCAGATATGCGTCTAGACTTGGAACCTCAGCACATGATTACTGCAGATTTGTGGGGATGAAGTGGAGGACGAGAGCGTCGAACATTTCATATGCTACTGTCCGGCCTTTTGTACACGCTGAAAAATTTGTCTACTTTTTATGTTTGGAAGCAAATATAACGTGTTTGTAGCTTGTTGCAAATATAGTATACTTGTGTCTGAACACATTGTGTTTGCTATTCAATACAACATGTTTGGGACACAATAATCAATTGGCTATAATATATGTTTTTGTGATCCAAAGGTGGCTTTGTTTGTTCAAAACGGCTGCAAACAAAAACGTGACAAACAATAAAGGAACAAAAAGCAGGATATCTTCAATTTACGAAATCAGTTATTGCAAACATGTAGATGGTTCCTGTAACATGTTGCTGGGAGCGTTATTTTTCCGAGTGTAGTAGCTGTGATCACTGGACCCTGTTTATCAGGCAGATATGCGTCTAGACTTGGAATCTCAGCACATGATTACTGCAGATTTGTGGGGATGAAGTGGAGGACGAGAGCGTCGAGCATTTCATATGCTACTGTCCGGCCTTTTGTACACGCTGAAAAATTTGTCTACTTTTTATGTTTGGAAGCAAATATAACGTGTTGCAAATATAGTATACTTGTGTCTGAACACATTGTGTTTGCTATTCAATACAACATGTTTGGGACACAATGATTAATTGGTTATAATATATGTATTTGTGACCCAAATGTGGCGTTGTTTGTTGAAAACTGCTGCAAACAAAAACACGACAAACAATAAAGGAACAAAAAGCAGGAGATCTTCAATTTACGAAATCAGTTATTGCAAACATATAGATGGTTCCTGTAACATGTTGCTGGGAGCGTTATTTTTCCGAGTGTAGTAGCTGTGATCACTGGACCCTGTTTATCAGGCAGATATGCGTCTAGACTTGGAATCTCAGCACATGACTACTGCAGATTTGTGGGGATGTAGTGGAGGACGAGAGCGTCGAGCGTCTCATATGCTACTGTCCGGCCTTTTGTACACACTGAAAAATTTGTCAACTTTTTATGTTTGGAAGCAAATATAACGTGTTTGTAGCTTGTCGCAAATATAGTATACTTGTGTCTGAACATATTGTGTTTGCTATTCAATACAACATGTTTGGGACACAATGATTAATTGGTTATAATATATGTATTTGTGATCCAAATGTGGCGTTGTTTGTTGAGACCGTGACAGACAGTAAAGAAACAAAAAGCAGGAGATCTTCAATTTACGAGATCAGTTATTGCAAACATGTAGATGGTTCCTGTAACATGTTGCTGGGAGCGTTATTTTTCCGAGTGTAGTAGCTGTGATCACTGCACCCTGTTTATTTATTTATTTATTTCAGTCTATGGATACACAATGAATCCTTACAGACTAGCACCTACAACTAAATAATAGATACATCAATTAATTAAGTTATTTAGAATAGTCTTAAAATGCTGATGTGAAAAACTTATATCTAATTGATTACAGTGTTTGTTATATAATCTTAAAACTTTAGTTAATGGCTCATTTAGTGCATATTCAGTTCTATGAAAACCAACATTAAAGAAATACGAGTTAAATCTTAAAGATCTAGAAGGTACATTTATTTGAATAACTTGCAGTAAATCTTGACAGTCAACTAAGCCCCAAATAATGCCATACAAGAAGTTTAGCGACAAAATATCTCGCCTTGCTTCAAGCGTTTTCATCCCTATTAGAGAACATTTATCGGCATACGAAGGAATAAAATTAGAATGAGAGTCTGTTGGGAAATTAAGAAAAGAAAACGTATATTTAATAAATTTTTTCTGAATCCTTTCCACACGATTAATATGCACTTTAGCATTTGGTCCCCAAATAAAAGAAGCGTATTCTAACTTTGATCTCACAAAGGAGATGAATAAAGTCTTCTTTGTAAAGTGGTCGAAGCATTTATCAGAGTTCCGGCGAATAAAAGCAAACATTGAATATGCTTTGGGCAACATAGTATTAAGATGGTTGTTAAAAGAAAGTTTAGTGTCAAATACCACTCCTAAATCTACAATTTCATCAACAGAGGGTAAACCTAACCCCTTTATTGAATATAAAGAAGGTAAACTTTTACGAAGTCTATGAAATGACATAGTGAAGCACTTACTCACATTTAAAGGAAGGCCGTTCAAATCTGACCAGAACACAATCCTATCTAAATCATTTTGCAAATCCATAATATCACGAACAGATGAGATTTGTTTAAAAATTTTCAAATCATCTGCATACAACAGCCATTGAGAAGATTTTACGATAGCAGAAATATCATTTATAAAAATATTGAATAATAGTGGGCCTAAAATGCTACCTTGCGGTATACCTGAGAGAGGAACAAACGAGTTGGACTTTAAATCATCGACAGATACCACTGAACATCTACCAGTTAAATAATGACGGAACCATGATAACATTGGCGGGCGAAACCCAATCTTACCAAGTTTCGCCAAGAGGAGATTGTGGGGGACACGGTCAAAAGCCTTTGCAAAATCGGTGTAAATGCAATCAACTTGATAGCCCTTTTCAAAAGACGATATACAAAAGTTAGTAAACACAGCTAAGTTTGTGGTTGTGGATCTTCCAACCATAAAACCATGTTGGGATATGGAAATATGCCGCTTTAAGCTAAAGAAAATTTTATCATAAATTATGTGTTCAAAGATTTTAGCAACATTTGTTAATTTAAAAATTGGTCGATAATTACAGACATCATTTTTATTGCCAGATTTATGTATCGGCAAAATAGTTGTAAACTTCCATCTTTGAATAAAGTAGCCCGCACTCAGAGATTATCGGGCAGATATGCGTCTAGACTTGGAATCTCAGCACATGATTACTGCAGATTTGTGGGGATGAAGTGGAGGACGAGAGCGTCGAGCGTCTCATATGCTACTGTCCGGCCTTTTGTACACGCTGAAAAATTTGTCTACTTTTTATGTTTGGAATCAAATATAACGTGTTTGTAGCTTGTTGCAAATATAGTATACTTGTGTCTGAACACATTGTGTTTGCTATTCAATACAACATGTTTGGGACACAATGATTAATTGGTTATAATATATGTATTTGTGACCCAAATGTGGCGTTGTTTGTTGAGACCTGCTGAAAACAGAAACGTGACAGACAATAAAGAAAAAAAAGCAGTAGATCTTCTATTCACGAAATCAATGATTGCAAACATGTATATGGTTCCTGCTACTGCCCGCATTTTGTATGAGTAGGGAAAATTATCTAGGATCTTATCGTACTTCATGTTGGCTGATATCCATTCCTAGACAAGATATCTCTAAGCTAGTAGTTGTGATCACTGGACACTGTTTAATAGGCTAACATGCGTCTAGATTTGGAATCTCAGCCCATGATGAGTGCATAAGCTGTGGGGATGAAGAGGAGGACGGGAGCGTCGAACACTCATATGCCACTACCCGGTCTTTTGCATGAGTAATGAAAAATATCTTGGATTTTACTTCACGTCTAATGTCTGTTAGAATTCAGGAAGTTAAGCTAAATGACATTAGGACGTTTCGGCAGAGCACTAATTATTTCGCCAGGGATCAATGTACGTCTTATCTTTAGCCACATGATGTCATGTCGGGATGATGCATCACATGGCTTGAACGTCCCTCAACTTTACTGGGTCAGTTTACAGGTTTAACAATGGGGACTGAATATGACGTCCCGTGGTATCACAACAATCCTCATTAAACACAGTGTGTTAATTGTGACAGCCACTTCTACCTACCCTAACGATTGTTCTGGTATTTTATGTAATTGATTTTCTGGATTTTAACGTTGCATAAATCGATAAATAAGCAAGTTATCGACAAGTTTAATTTCACCAAACCACAGACTTGTCAATCACGAGCATGAACATCAGCTATCGTTGATGTTTATTGTGGGTTTCTCGTCCTTCTTGCTACTAAACACCAATGCTGTCGAAGTTGTTCGCATCACTATCATGTTCACTAAATTTGATCGATTTCATCATCCAGACAAAGAGATATCGACCAAGCTCATGGTCGTGAATGACAGGACTGTGGACAGGACTTTTTCTTATTTTTTGGTCTTTCATATAAAGTTCCCATTATTGTGGAAAAAATTCGAAAATCCTAAAAATTTGTTCACACTAAACTGTCGGTATCTCGAAACCGATTTTCAATTTGTAAACTTTTTTCATTTTAAATATTCGATTTCTCGTACCATTTTGAGAAACCATTTGTTTCAAAAATATTGATAGTGCATTTTTCACATTATAACAAAATAAATTTCGTCAATTCCAAAAAGGACTAAATTTTTCTGGTTTGTTTTTGGAAGTTATTTTCTTTTCTCCCCAGTTGTTAAACCCGACAACAGGACAAATATATTATACATATACTTGAGGTCTTCTGGGTAACACTCTCTTAACTTTTACATCTCTCTCTTCACTCTCTCTAAATGCTACAACAATTTCTCTACTCGTATCCTGCAGCATTGTCAGCATCAATTTGTAATTTATCCACCTACCGCCACCCCCATTTCGAAATGAAACTCGTCAACTCCAAAAGCAACAACAATGTCTACAGTGTCGGGACATCAACAACATTAAAGACGTCCACGACAGCAACAGCAACCGACAACGACACGACACATATAAAAATTGGCCTGCAAGAAATGGTGTATATGTGAATATTTTGGATACAAATGTATGATGTAGAAGAGACTCCACAAAACAAAAAATCGAAAAGCAAAAAAAAAAAACAAAAATAACACATCGAAATCCTTAACATTAGCCACAACACAAACAACAACCAAATAAATATTGGTGATGTACGGGAGGCAGAAGGTACGTCCATACGTAGTATCTGGCCGAAAAGCGAAACGAAAAATGTTAAAAGTGAAATCAAACGACGCCCCGTAAAAAATCTGTTTTTTTTCTTTCACGTACAAAAAATTGCCAGGACAAAATATACAAAAACAAGAAATTTTATGGCAAAAAAGGAAGAAGCAAAAATTACAATACTGGAAAAATGTATTTAATAAAAAACCAACTGTGATATTAAAAAAAATTTTAAAGTTTTCAAAATTAAAGAGATTGAAATGAAAATAATACAAAAAAAACAAACGTGAAACTTGGAAATTACTGAAATTACTGAACCGGATATTTGGCTCTTGGGGTTCTTCAAAAAATCAAGCAATGACGACTGCAACGAGTACACAGCCATGAAATGGTTTATTAAACCTAACCCGTACATTAGCTGTAATCGGTACAAAGCTGTAGGCCCCGTTCAAATCAGTGCGTTCTGACATAACAAGCCGCCAAGTTATCTAAACAGTGGCGTGCCAAATTGTAACAGGGTTGACACAGTTTGCAAATCAATTGGTATAGTTTAAATATTTGACTAAAAACAACAAAAAAAAAATCACATGAGGCGTCCGGGAACACCCGGCTGGAACGAAGTTCCTTTCGTTATACATTATGTACTACTTAGTTCCAACACGCCTAAGGCGCCCGTTGAAAAATACGATAATTGAAATAGATCTTTAAGAAAATATACTTTTTCTAAAATGATACCTTATTTTAAGAATGTTTTTTATATAGAATGCATTTTTTAAAAAAAATTCCGCCACAGATCTTCATCACCGGTTTTTTGAAATGGTGCTTTTGAAACATTCATCAAACTAAATCCAAACGAAAACTCATCTGAATTGAGAATTTTCCACTATACAAGTGTTCGAAAAATATCGCAAGCAAACCACACAAGGAAACATTTGCAAACAACTTCTTTCCATCTCCAAAAAACCATCGGTCATCATTAGAAATGATTTTTGTTGTTGTCTAAAAGACAACACAATGTTTACAGGCAATTATTATTGGCTGTTGTTTCGTCGTGCTCTACGTTCATCAGGGATGATTTTTAAATAAATACCAAAAAAATCATCCCCAAGAGGTACTATTTGTAAGAAAAAGTACTTTCTGTAAGAAAAAGTCATAAGAGCATGAATTTTTTAGAAAGAAGTACTATTTTAAGAACATGTACTTTTTAAAGAAATGGTAGTCTGTTTAGGAAAAGGTTATTTTTTTAAGAAAATGTACTTATTTTCAGAAAGGCTACTTATCTCAAGAAAATTAAAGAAAAGGTATTATTTTATTTTTAAGAAAAGTTACTTTTGAGAAACGGAATTTTTGTAAGAAAAGGTATTTTTAAGAGAAGGTATTTTTTGAAGAAAAGGTTTTTTTGTAAGAAATGCAATTTTTTTAGAATTGGTCCTTTTTCAAGAATAGGTACATTTTTAAGAGAAGGTATTTATCTCTAGAAAAGTTATTTTGTTGTAGTTTTTTTTGAGGAACGGCAATTTGTTGTAAGAAAATGTATTTATTTAAAAAATTTAAATTTTTAAGAAAGGTACTTTTTGTAAGAAAATGTAATTATTTAAGCAACGGTACTTCTTTAAAATAAGGTTTTTTGTTTAAGAATATTAATAGGTATTTTTCTTTTGAGAACATTTACTTGTTTTAAGAAAAGGCACTTATTTAAGAAAATTTTCTTTTTTTAAATTTCTTTCACTTTGGCTTTTCTAAATTTACTTTATATTGGGTTCAACACTATAATATATACTAAAAATTGGATACAGTGTCAACCTACAAAACTTCCAATTAAACAAGAAATTTGCCAACATATGTTAGTCTAGACACAAACCAAAGCAAAAGTTCTCAGCAAACAATGTGTTATTTGTGCCACAAAACATATTACTTTCCATTGCGATGTTGTAGACTTAGTTCGGTACTCGTATTGTGCGCCGTCTTGGCAATGTCAGTTGGCCGCCTCGGGGCTACGATTTCACCCCTTTAGACCTTTCTTGTGGGGTTCCGATAAAGACCGATATTATGCGAATTATGCAGAAACGAACCACAACCTTAAGGCTAATATCGTCCGAGCCACCCGTGAGATTACTTACTTACTTATCCGGTCTCGGACAACCCAGGGGGGTCAGGGACGTTATAAAACGAAGATAACATATTTCGCCAACCAGTTCAATCTTTTGCTTTGTTTTTCGAGTTGGCAATACCAAGTGTACGCAGGGATTCGTCAACCTGATCGCTCCAGCGGAGTCTTGGTCTTCCTATTTTTCGTCTTCCTTCGAGTTCGGTTTCGAAAACCCTTCGTGCTGGTTCGTCTTCACCCATTCTACTGACATGGCCTAGGATAAAGCTCATACAGCTCATGATTCATGCGTCGCCGATACTCGCCGTTGTGCACTATAGGGCTATAAATTCTTCGGAGTATTTTTCTCTCGAAGACTTCTACATATGTTTCGTCTGCTTGCGATAGGACCCAGGATTCTGCGCCATAAAGCAAGACAGGTTGAATGAGAGTCTGGTACAGCTGGACTTTTGTTACTCGAGAGAGGGCTTTATCCCTAAAGTGCTTGCTTAGCCCAAAATAACATCTATTCGCAAGCACAATTCTCCGCTTGATCTCAAGGCTGACGTTGTTGTTTTTGTTCACGGCAGATCCGAGGTATATAAATTCGTCCACTACCTCGAAGTTATAACGGTTATCAACGTTCACGCTTTAGTCTAATCGCGTGGAGGCCCTGTTCGTTGAAACCATTAATTTTGTCTTGTCCTCATTCACCGTCAGACCCACTTTTGCTGACTCCTTCTCAATTCTCGTAAAAACCGCAGTAACTTCTCTAATTGTGCGCCCAATGATATCTATATCATCAGCATGCGCGAGCAGCATGTGACTTTGTGACCCGTGAGATAGAACCAGAAAAAGCCAACAAAGACTTGTAGATTGGGACTGACAGTATGAACTACTGCAAAGCCAGTAGCGGCAGTCACATGAATGACATCGGGTTTCATAAATAATGGGAATATTTGGTATTTCTAATAAAACCATAATATATGAAAATAAATTAAGTTTAGTTAATTTTATTGTATTTCTAAAAATGTAATGGACCGCCCTTTATATGCGTAGTGCATTATTTCTCTTTGATAAGTCTTCGGTGGTGCAATGGTTAGTGTGCGCGACTCTTGTACATGAGAACGTGGGTTCGATCCCTGCTCAGACCACCTTACATTTCTTTCGACGACGGTCACCTCGCATAGTGATGGCGACACTATCGAGTACTTAGCCATGAAAAAGCTTCTCAAAAATACCGTTCGGAACCGGTGTAAAACTGTAGGTCCCAATCAGTGAGTGTAAAACTAGAAAGCGCACATCTCACTGATTGTGAGAAGCTCTCCTCAATCCCTTCATGGGATGTTATGGGACACCATTTTTTATTTTATTTTTAAGTCTTCTACTTCTACTTATGCTTTGATGCTCTATGTCAAGACTTCTTCTTCTTGTGCTTTGGGTCTCTTTGTATTCCTTTTCTCTATAGGAAATCTATCCACCAATCTATCTATTAGAGCTCAACCCCGTTTCTATTCCACCAACTTCATAGCACAATCGCAAAAGGTTGACTACACTACGACAATAGTTATAAGCACACAGTATCGACTGCCTCTTCTTGTTACGTGTCCTAAACCTAACCTAAATTTGTTTTCTGAGAAACCACTGTAAGACTCCCATACATGTTGAAAAATACTATCGATGTTCTTCAGAATTGGTACACCCACAGATACCCATTGAGAGGTTATCAAATTCGATATTAAGTGTAGTGACAGCCGAAATAAGAAGTAGTCACAACCTAATTTAAACGTTGTCACAAGCTAAGATAGAGGTTAGTCAGTTCGAAAAAGAGAGATACGATAGAAAAATGTCTCTCTGATCTGCCCCATGTCCATAGCCATACACTTCAGTCGCTGATTTGATCTCTTATGGGCTCTAATTGCCCTACTAAGTCATAATACCCTCATCGGAATTCAGTGGCATGCACGAAGTTCTTCAAAAAGTTCCAGTCTATTCCCATAACATTGGTTATGTCCGGTATTGTACTGTCCGAAAGGTATATGGACCTTGCTTGCGCTAAAGCCGGGAGCCGGGCATTGACACTGGAAATGCTCCATCGCTTATCGTCCACCTGCATTCACTATTTGTGACTTGTCCAATAGTTCATATAATGCTCGTAAGCCCGAGTGTTCCATTAAGTCTCCCATCATCTTCCAACCCATCGGGGTCTCTCGATATGATCCTTGACAACCCTCCCACTGTTTCCTGATTCCACAAGGCTCTGTGGGCCGATTTCGCCCTTTGGCTAAACTCAGCCTTCGTCGCTCGAAAGGCTTCTCGCTCTCCAGGCTCATGGTAAGAAGTTTTCTGGCTTTTGTTGCCAGAATGTTTGCACGCTCATTCCCGATAACTCCACTGCGTCCCGGCACCCAGATGATGTTAAGTCTGCTGTGCGTGTTATAGTGATTAATCACCTTTGAGTAGTTAAGGACAGTTCTAGATTTGACAGCTTCCGATGATATTGCCTTAATTGCCATCTGGCTATTCGTGGAGATATTCATGTCCGTAGGACTCATAGTGCTATCGAGCCATTTAATGCATTCCGTAATCCCCCGAACTTCCGCTTGAAAGTTCGTATTGCGATCCGGGAGGCGTAGTCAGGTTTTAGTCGGAGGAATTTCAAAGATACCTGTTCTTTCCCCTAGCTTTGGGCCATCTGTATAATAACAGGTTCCAATTGGCGTTTGTGCCGGGATCCCATCCTCCCACGAGTCCCTAGATGGCGTCATAGTCACGCAGATCGCCTTAATCCTTACTTCGTATATTCCTTCGGATTCACTCGAACCTTGCGTGTATCTGACCAATGTTGATGGAAAGGAATTGATTTAAAATGCTTACGCGATCCTACTCACGCTGACCATTTTGCCTTGTTGTGCTCTGTTTTAAATTTGCTCACTTTCTCTCTTACCTCCAGTTCTCTCTTGATCATGATAAAAACTAGTTTCGTTTCGATAACAACTCATTCGTTGAAGCAACAAAATGGTTTCGCTAACTATAAATGTAGGCAACTAGTCAAAATAATAAATTCTGGAAAAGTAATATATGCATAAACCAAGGAACAATGGTCGAAATTTCATACACTTACTTTTATTCCAATTTTTTGCTCGTTTTTCTCCAAAATTCAAATTGAACATAATTGGTACGGGAAAGAATAGTTCGTTATTGCTGCTACAAAACGAGAAATTGTCAAAGATGTCGTGGATAACATTTTTCGATGCAGTAACAACCAAATTGTCGGATATACGAAATTCTTCATTACAGAAACGTAAAACATTAACGAATATGTTTCATCCATGTGACGAAGAGTTTGCTGATGCAATGAAAATAATGGGAAATGCATATGGCCGCAAACGAATTAATAATGAAACGAAGTTGTATCAATCGAGTTTAAATTGTAGCTGCTGAATTCAGCTGAGATAACCTCGATTCTGTTGTAGCAACTGCAGTTCGTTGAGAATTGTTATACCCTCACCCATAGGGATGGGTTACGGTTGTTACAACCAAATAATTCTGTGTGTATAAACGATAGTGCTCTATTCCAAGACGTTGCTGTTAATATTAAATAAATCCTTTCGCATTCACCACTAAACATTGATAGCAAACGTGATTCCTAATGGTTTACAGCCTTCATAATTTTTTTTAATTTCATATCGCATTTCCCTATGGAAGGATATGACCTGCAAAGATGGTTTCCTTTTTAGGATAATCGACCTAGAAGGTCATTATGTTTCTACGTCTATGTTCCTTGGCACATTATGCTCATCGGAATGACTTGGATGTTCAATGGCATTTCACTTTCCCCTCCATAACCTACATATATCCCCGTTTTACTCATTACTCTGCCAGAGTGACTGAGAGGGGGCTGTAAGTTTTGAAATTCAATTTAATTGAATTTCAGCGTACAACAAATAACTTTTTTTTTTTTACAAAAAATCGCATAACATACATTGTTGTTGCATATCCTTTGTTTTCGCTGTGTGTGTGTGTGTGTGTGTGCTGAAAGGACTACTCTATACGCTGCATTGCATTCTGTTTGTTTTTCGTTGCTTCACTACTCGAATATTCTATTCTTTTCGTCATAATGTAGCTTAATTTGTTTTTGTAACTGCTGCCAAAAAAAAGAAAAACTAGCTAGCGAATATATATAGAGTACAGTCTTGATATATTATTAAAGGATATTCAGCCCAGAAAAAAAAATCCTTAGAAAAAAACTGAAAAAGCAAACATTATGTGAAAAACTGTATCAACACCAGTGAATTTTACATGGGTTTGGCGACAAGTTAAAAATTTGAATTTAGGTTTCTATGATATTCGTACGAAAGAGATAATTAGCTATGACAAAGCGTCTCCATGCAGAAAGTTTTGAATTCAGAAGATTGTGAGAGTCTCTCCCATATCCCTAATGTTAAAGGTAATCACGTTTTTTAAAGTATAAAAAGAAATTCGTTTTAATGAACACGGTTCTTAACATTGAATCCCAATTAAACTTTAAGATGAGTACATCCTTTAAATCTTTATATTACATTAGTTTGAAGTGGCCGCACAGACCTTCTTCAGAAGTGGAAAGTTGGTTATTTGCTCCAAATGTAATGTCCACGTAACAGCTTCTTAAATTTGTCATTGGGTACGCGTATGATAAATTTCGAACAAGTGTGGGAAAGAACAATTGCATGACTTTTGCATTACATGCAATGCACAACTATTACATTATGCTATCCGGCAGTCACCTTGTCAACAGAAGGTCCTTGTTGCCATCAGTTTGTATTTTGCCCCACTGTACATTTAGTGGGTTCGGTAGAAGGAAACTACATACGATATATTTTTGAAGGCTAATCTGTTTGTCAGAAATGCAAAACGACATATTTATGCATTATTTAGTTGCAGCAATGTGGAACGTGAATTCTATTTCTCGCACATATTTTGAAGATCCTTGCAAGTTGTACGGGAATCTTGGACAAGTGTTGTATGGAATAAAAGTAATACATCTGTATAACTAAAAAGAGACAAATAGTTGAAGTATTTTGCGTCAGTAGGTTTCATTGGAATTGAGAAAAATCACATTTTAATATTGAGAAAATACTAAACATAAAGGGTGGTCCATTTAAAATTTGAATACCCTCTAAAAAATATACATTTTTTAAAGTTATGGTATCATTGATAAGGATGAAACCAGGGGTATCCATGACACAGTTGATCGACTATATAGTGGGAAATTGACAGAAAACAGAGTGGATAGGCGAGAGGGAGCGATAAGCAAGCAGAAGCAAACCTTGCAGCAAACTATTTTCAAATAGTGTTTGATTGATACTAACGACAGTTAAATTATGAAACGAAAAATTCGCACTCCCTTTTATTGCTGTCGGTTTTATGTACAACCAAAGAGTAAAAAAAACTCGAACTCGATGAACCGGTCTAGTACCTCATTGCCATAAAGAGAACGTAAAGAGCGGGATGGTGACTATCGTCTATTCCTCTATGATGAAACACAATATATCGTTCAAATGGCCTCTATTTCCTAAACGACAGCGTTGATTTAGTGTTTGATTGATACTAATGACAGATAAATTCAATTTTATGTTAGTTGCATCGAACGAAAATAACTATTCACTTTTATTTCTGTTCGTTTGATGTCCAACCAAAGAGTACCATACAACAACAACTCGAACTCGTTGAAATTACCTACTACCTCGTCTTAAAAGAGGCAACGTAAAGAGAGAGAGATGTCGACTCCCATCTATTGCTCTATTAAGAAACACAACATCGTTCAAATGGGGGTACCGATGAGATAGCTGATCATGTTAGTGCTTGGAGAACTTATAGAGAAAATGCTTTCAAAGAAGAAACGGTGATAGGTGACTGGGTCGCGTAATGGGATTTTCATACTTTTGCACCCGCGTGTCAACCCAAAAGTACAAAAGACATTAACTGGAAGTACATTTTGCCAATTAAATCGTTTAAAAAAAGGGATATTCAGTGAAGAAATCAAAATTTAATAAAATGTTAGAGTCATAGAGTAATTCTTTAAAGAGAGAAGCTTTGACTTATCTGACGTTTCTTTTCACAGTCTTCGTGGTACGGTCAGTGAGACAGAGCTGGGGGTTTCTATGGCACAGCTGATCGAAGAGATACTAATTAACTGATGGCGAATGAGAGACCAAAGAAGACAGGAACTTAGTTTAAATAGTGTTTATTGATACTAATGACAGCTAAATTATGTTTTATGTTGTTTGCATTAAATGCAAATACGCCAACCCTTTGAATTCTGTCCGTTTTATGTCCAACCAAAGTGTAAAATTGGTAAAATACAGTGAGGAAATCGCACTCGATTATGAAGAGGCGGCGAAGAGAGTAGTAGAGGCTCTTAAGTATTACTATTTGGATAGAGAGATGTTTAGCGTAAAGTGACTTACACCAGCTGGAATTACAAGAACTTCTGATTTTAATTTTTCCTGTCGTTTTGGTGAAAAACTGTGAAATTTTAATGTATTTTATACGTTTTTTGGACTATTATTGTTATTATTATTGTGTTGTTGTATTTAACACAATAATTTTAACACATAAATCTAAATACCGTTGTTGTTAGTTTGTTGGTTGTTTTGAAACATTGCCACTATCTGGTATTATTGAAGCAATTTTTCCCAATTTCCAACGTTCGTATCACACCCGGTCAAATGTCATACATTTGCTGAGCGAAATAAAAGCTTTAGTTATAAGAAGTACCCTATGGTTAGAATAAAATTAGTTGTGTAGATTCCAATTAACACGCAAATTGGTAAAATTGGAAATTTCTCTCATTCTCTATATGTATTCTAAGTCTAACTCGGTCTTTGTTAGTACATAAAACAGCTGTTGCAAACTCTTATTAATATTACTAGGTGCTTCCACGACTTTGTTCACAGTACCTCATTCGATCTACCCAATTTTTCAGTACATTGAACTCGGGATTATGTGCGTAAAACTTATCTTTCATCTAGTCCCAGAGCAGGGGGTATCCATGATGTGGTAGGAAAATGATAGAAAACGCAGTGGATAGGCGAGAGAGTGATAACCAACCAGAAGCAAACCATACCGTAAACTAAGTTTAAATCATAGAGTAGTACATATATATAGAGCGAAAATTTCTCTCATCTGATGTTACCTTTCTTACTCTTCGTGGTAACATCAGTGTGATAGGAGCTGGTAGGCTTACACCACGTGAAGTTACAAGAACTGTTGACTTAAATTTGTCATGCCGTTTTGATTGAGAACAGTGAAGTTTCTGCGTATTTTGGACTTTTTTGGACCGAAGTTCCTTACCGCACGTTGCGGGACGGAGGCTAAATGAAAAAAAATTAAACAACTTTTTTTAAATACTATTACTATATTGGGTACTGTTTCTTCGGTTTGTGTCTCGACTAACATATGTTACGAAATTTCTTTTTTAATGGGAACTTTTTTAGTTGGAGCCTGTAACCAATATTTAATATATATTGTAGTTTTGAACCTAATAAAAAGTAAGTTTAGAAATGCCAAAGTGAAAGAAGTTTAAAAAAGAAAATTTATTTTCTTAAAAAAAGTAAATTTTCTCAAAAAAAGATACCTATTCATATTCTTAAACAAATTACCTTTTCTTAAAAAATACCTTATCTTAAAGAAGTACATTTGCTTAAAAAAAGGAAAATTTTCTTACAAAAAGTACCTTTTCTTAAAAAAAGTAGTTTTTTGAACTAAGTGCATTTTCTTAAGAAAAGTAAATTTTCTCAAAAAATATTCTTAAACAAAGTACCTATTCTTAAACAAAGTATATATTCTTAAAAAAATACCTTATCTTAAAGAAGTACCTTCGATTAAAAAAAGTAAATTTTCTTACAAAGAATATATTTTCTTAAAAAAAAGTATTTTTTTAAATAAGTACCTATTCTTAAAAACGTAAATTTTCTTACAACAAATTGTCTTTTCTTAAAAAAATACCTTTTCTTTAAAGAGCACATTTTTTGTGAAACAAACTGTCTTTTCTTGAGATCAGTAGCTACTCTTAAAAATGTAGCTATTGTTGAAAAAAGGACCAACCAAAAAAAAAAAAATTCCCAGTTCTTAAAAAAAACCTTTTCTTCAAAAAATACATTCTCTTAAAAAAATATCTTTACTTACACAAATTCCTTTTCTTAAAAATAAAATAATACCGTTTCTTTTCTTGAGATAAGTAGCCTTTCTGAAAATAAGTAAATTTTATTAAAAAAATAAACTTTTCCTAAAAAGAGCACCACTTCTTTAAAAAGTACATGTTCTTAAAAAAAAGTACTTCTTTGTAAAAAAAATTCATACTCAAGGCTTTTTCCTACAGAAAATACTTCTTAAAAATAGAACCTTTTCTTAAAAAAAAACATTAGCTTTTAATAAAAAAAATACTTCTCTTGCAAAAAGGACATTTTCGGGAAAATATAATACATATTCTAACAAAAAGGACCTAAAAATATACTTAAAAAAAAATACATTCTTTAAAAAAAATGTTTCTTAAAAATGTTTATCATTTTACAAATAGTATCGTTTATTAAAGATCCATTTAAATAATCGCATTTTTCGACGGGCGCCGTAGGAGTGTTGGAACTAACTAGTACATAATATAAGTAACGGGTTTTTCAATAAGAGCGCTACAAAAGTTTTTTTAAATAAAACAAAACCGGTTTTAGATACCAATGAAATTCTTTAATCCTGTGAAAGTGCGTTCGATGCCATTATGTATGGAACTCGATTTCTTTTGCATGGCCACCATGGGCACGCTTGCAGAAGACAAGACACTGAACCCAATTTTCGACGGTTTTCAAGCATAAATCGGCCGATACTGCTGCAATTTCACGTTCGATATTCGTACGAAGTTCATCAATCGTCGCTGGCTTGTTGGCATAGACCATAGACTTGACGTAGCCCCACAGGAACTAATCTAACGGCGTCAAATCGCACGACCGAGGCGGCCAATCGAGTGGGCTATTTCGTGAGATAACACGTTCACCAAACTTGGTTTCCAAGAAATTGATTGTGGCATTCGCTGTGTGGCTTGTGGCGCCGTCCTGTTGGAACCACATGTCCTCCAAGTCCATATTATCCAATTGGGGCCAAAAATATTCGGTTATCATTGAACGGTAGCGATTCGCATTCACAGTAATGTGCCGGTCTTGATCATCACGGAAGAAGTACGGCCCAATGACGCCGCCGGCCCATAAACCGCACCAAACCGTAATTTTTTCGGGATGCAATGATGACTCATGGATTACGTGTGGATTACTGTCTGACCAATAACGCATATTTTGCTTATTGACGAAGCCATTCAGCCAGAAAAGAGCCTCATAGCTGAAGATGATTTTCCTATGAAAATCCGAATCATTTTCAAGTTGTTGCTCAGCCCAATTCACGAACATACGACGCTTATGGTGGTCAAGTGGCTTCAGTTGTTGCGTCAATTTGATCTTGTATGGATGTAGGCCAAGATCTTTTCGCAAAATTCGCCACAATAACGTCACAGAGATGCCCAACGCTTGAGAACGACGTGTGAGAGACACATTTGGGCTTTCTTGAACTGAAGCCTCAGCGGCAGCAATATTCTCGACACTGCGGGCACTTCTTTGTCTCACTGGCACGGGAACATTTTGTACTGTGCCTGTGGATTCAAATTTTTCCACTAGACGCTCAATTGTTGATCTGGTAGGACGATTATGACGACCATAAATTGGACGTAGCGCTCTTAAAGTTGAGGCCACTGACTCCAAATTTCGGTAGTAAATTTTAATAATTTCGACTCGGTGTTGGCTCGTATATCTTTCCATGATGAAATGGCAAACCTTAATGAAGAGAAATGTTAAAAGAGCGGGAAAAAATATGGCGTCGTTTGCTGTCCCTATCGATTTACTTTTGTAGCGCCTCTGTTGAAAAGCCCTTTATATAGCGAAAGGAACATCGTCCCAACCGGGTGTCCCCTGACACCTCATGTAATTTTTTGTTATCTTTTATTTTTAGTATAAATTTGTGTTGTATTTAGCACAATAATTTGAAAACCCAACACGAAATGCCGGTTGATTTGAAAACCGTTGCCTCTATCTGGTATTATTAAAGCAATTCTTTTCAACATCCAAAGCCAAATGTCAGAAATTTGCTGAGCGAAATGTTAAATCTATATATATGTATTACTCTATGGCTTAAATAGTGTCTCACTGTTACTAATGACAGTTAAATTATATTTTATGTTGGTTGCATTTAACGAAAATGGGCATTTTATTTCTGTCCGTTTTATGTCCAACCAAAGAGTAAAATTCCACAGCAACTCGAACTCGATGAAATAGCCTACTACCTCGTCATCACCGAGAGAACGTAAAGACAGAGATAGAAACTCTTGTCTTTCTCTATGCCCAGAGACAATAGTCTAACGTGTTCAAACCATACGTCGCACAGTGTATAATTCTGATCATTTTGGAATGTACCAAATATTTGTAGAGGAGGAGTGACACTTTCAGAATATTACATTTAGAGGTACCTCGTATCAACACAGTTGGTGCTACAGGGTGTCAACTTTGGTCAGATTGGTGTTGTTGAAACTTTCGAAGCCTGCCATTTCTACACTTATAGGCGGCTTACAATGATTTTTTACGTTTGAGAATCTACTGTGCAAGACAAAGGAAAAATGCGCGCAGTGTTCTGGAATTTCTTTCACCGTTATTAAGATATTCTCAATCAAATTTGAAAATTGTAAATTTTTTTATTGACTTTTTTCAGTTTTTTTAAAGACTCGACTAGTTGAGGGTAAAGAAAATTTTTGAAAAAAAGACTAAATTAGGAACATTTCAATAAAGAATACACTGTAAAAATTTTTAATTTTTTGAAAACAATTGCATATAATATTCCACTGCAATTAGAATTTGAAAAGCACTTCGCCAAAATTAGGCAAGTTCGACATATTTTATGATTCAAAATCATAGTTTCATAGAATAATGACATCAGGTAAAAATATGAAGTGTTTGCCACTGCCATAGTGTAGTTGTCTTTCAGAACGATGCAATCGGCATGGTGCAGAAATGGCAAAATCAGGTCAACGTGTTACGTTTGCGAGTGAAACCTACACTTGTTGTAATTCCCTACATAGACATATTATACATTGTTAGAAAGGTAAACTCATTTACTATAAATCTGTATTCAGAACTATCCACATTTCAAAAATTTCAAAACACTTTAAAAAAAAAAT
Source organism: Phaonia tiefii (assembly GCA_963931995.1). Taxonomy (NCBI): domain Eukaryota; kingdom Metazoa; phylum Arthropoda; class Insecta; order Diptera; family Muscidae; genus Phaonia; species Phaonia tiefii. The sequence goes on from OZ008371.1 coordinate 57,835,548, forward strand.
ACAAGGAAAAACTCAAAATAAATAATTTTCAAAATTTTTTTTGGAAATTGTCATTTGAAGTAATAAGTACATATTAACGGTATTTTAATAATATTTTATATGTTATAGACCAACGCACGGCCAATTAAATTCAATTAAGATGTTTTCCAAATTGTAAAAAATTAGAGATTTTTAATCCCAAACACATCTCCTATGAGAATTCGATATTTTTTTACACATTAAGTGCGGAACACAATTGCGACGTTTCGACGTACGGCGTCAAAAATGATACGCTGTCAAAAATAAAACACACATGTTCCTATGATCTCGCCCACAATTGACGCCGACAACGTATTGGCGTTTTTGCGTCGTACGTTCAATTATATCTATTTCTATTTTTTACGCCACGTACGGCGATGTTTGTAAATAAAATTCAAATTTGGTGAAATTATTTATAAAATAAAACAATTGCTGATAAAAAATGAGCGGAAATAATTTAAGTGAAAAGATTATCGAGGAGGTAAGGAAGGACATATAAAATGTATTATAAAATGTAAACACATGTATGTTGATGTATAATACGTTGCTACGTTGTACGCCGCTATTGTGTGCATGGCTGACGTATGGACGTATTTTCACGACGTTTTACGTCCGAACGCCGTACGTTGTACGTCGATGCGTCGCAATTGTGTTCCGCACTTTAAGCTCTCCTGAGCTCATATTTCTTTATTTGTGTGCGGTTAAGACTATTTCAGTCTACAATAGAAATAAAAAATTTATAAAAATACCCCGAGTTAATTTTTTGCCAAACATCGAAAGTAAAAAATTGGTTTTAAAATTTCAACGTTCCAGAGAATGCTAGCAGTAGGGTGCATGTCCAAATGATCTTAATTTTACCTTAAGGAGATTTAGAAAATCCTTTTCTTTCAGAAAAAAGTAAACCTTTCTATAGGTTTCTTGGGAGGAAACTAAAGAAAATACTGAATGAATCGTGGTACCTTTTCGGGAAAATAGTTTGTTTTTTACAGGTTAGAAAAAATTTCAAATGAGATGGGAAAATGTCGTAATTTTATCGTATAATCGGATGAAAAAAATTATCTTGGATTTCCCAACATTTTGAAATAATCAAATAGGCACGTTTCGTTCTGCGACTCCTCAATTTTAAACTTTAGTAGAAAATATCTTAATAACTATAAAATATATTCCGCAACAGAGTTTTTTTTGTTTATCTTGCATAGTAAATTCTTAAAAATAAAATAAGAAATCATTGTAATCGGTTCATATGTGTAGAAGTACAAGGCTTAGAAAATTGCAACCGCACCAAAGTGGTCAACTTTGACTCACAGTAGAATCAACTGTGTTGACCCAACCTGACTCCTCCTCTATAAATGTCTAGTACATTTCAGAATGATCAGAACAATGCTTTAAAAGTTGTGATATTATTACCGTGATTTTTACAATCGGTCCCACTATGGGACGACCATTTTCCATTTCCATCAACCATATCTGGAAGTCCCCGCACATCTCTAGGCGCCTCAAAGTTAACATCTTCAACAGTTGCGTGGAAGCAGTTGTGTTTTATGGGTGTGCGTCGTGAAATTCAAATCAATGTGATATAAATGCCGTGCAAGTATTCATCAATCGCTGCCTCAGTCGAATACTGAAAATCTCAAACGAGCATTTGTGGGCAGAGGGCGGGCAAACACCTGTTAATTTTGAAATCCGAAAACGGAAATGGCGCTGGATTGGACATGTCTGACGAATATAACTCATGACGACATTACAAGAAACGAAATCGAGTGGAATCCACTTGGCAGCCGCAGGAAAGGTTGACGGAGCCACACCTGGCGTCGACAACTAGTTACCGAAACAGCGAAAGTCCACAAAACGTGGAACGAACTAAAGATCATAGCAGCAGACAAGCAAGAACGGAAAACAATCGTTAAGGTCATACGTTTCTGATAAGAACAACAGGAATTTATGTATACATACATACATATATATTAGACCGACTCACAAAAAAAAATCCTTTTATCGACCCCTCAAAATATACCTTGGTTTGATTTATGATAATTCCCAAAATATTTCGTGTCCAGCATTATCCCGTGTGCTGGACCATTTTTAAAAAAGGTGTTTTTTAGTTTTCCAAGGAATTTTATACTTTAACTATGGACAATGTATACTATATTGGTGTCATATGAAAGTCTAATGTTGTATAAAACATGTCAAATCATGTTTGACACATCCTTTTTCAGGGACATTCTGAAAGAAAAAAATAGAATTTTTAAGTTTTCAGTACGGATATTTTTCTGATTTAAATGTCAGATTGACATATTTTAATCTTTAGTCGACTTAAGTAAATACGTGTTTCAGTTTTTTTGAAACTCAATACGGAGGGTACATTAAGATTTGTACAGGGCATAAATGGGTATCAACTCTATTCTTTTGACAAGAACATCATTGTTGTATAGGTATAATGTTTCTATTTTGTAGTACATTTTCTGAGGCGATCTGAACCAAATTTTGAATAATTAGAATTATTCCAATTTGACATTTAAATCAGAAAAACGTCCGTACTGAAAACTTAAAAATTCGATTTTTTACAGAATTGTTTGCAGAATATCTCTGAAAAGAGGATGTATTAGGACATGTTTTGACATGTTAATAAACCCTTTTATATGATACTAATACTGTATACATTGTGTTTAGCTAAAGCAAGAATTTCTTTGAAAAACTAAAAAAATACCCTTTTTTCACGGGATCTAAATTCTAGACAGGCAATATTTTTTGGGAATAATCAGAAAACAAACCAAGGTACATTTTGAGGGGTGGACAAAAACACTTTTCCCGCCATGAACTGTTAGTCTAATATAAAGTATATACGTTGGTTCAGGTTGATTTAGAGATGTTTACACGGCGGTGCTTCTAGACATACACCTAATCAAATAGGGGCGCTTTTCATTTCCGGAAGTACCTTGGCTTTTCTGTATGACGTTTATGCTGAAACAATGTTTGTTATTGACTTTCAAACCGATCCCCAGAACTAGTCTGTACAATTTATCGGAGAGGTATTCGAGATTTACTGACGCGAAAGCGGAAAGGTGGCAGAGAAAATTCAACATCTCCTTCACAACATTAAGTCAACTTCTACAATTCTATGTAAAATACACGCAATTTCAGAGTGCAGAGTATATATAAGTATAAGTATAAAACAGCCATGTATCGACAGTTTTCGATTGCCTCCAGCTTATTTGATCCTCGATCCCATATTCCCCACTGGCAGTTCTTCGCTGTCCTGATGCGTCCTGAAGTATAATACTTTTCATCTCAAGATTGTGAGCAAACGCGGCTCTCATTTGCAGAACCTAAAATGCCAAGAAGTGGCGACTGATGATTTTGATTAGAGGGGTTTGAAACCCCAGTGTTTAAATGTAATAATTTATATATATGAACTAAAATAAAAATAATGTTCCTACGCTTGATTGTAATCACACGCAGCACCCTTCTTGTTGTATTTTATAAAAATAGATTTATTTAATTTAAAAATTTTCCCCAAAATTAATATATCTCTAACTGTTGTTTTTTCTTTCCTGTATTTCAGAATTTTTTATAAATCAAACAAAAATTAATTGGAAGAAATTAACCCCTTTGCCGGACGCAACATCATTACGAAATTCCGCAAAAATGTGGGTTTACGGGTGCAATCTACGGAATAACGTTTGCTTTATAATCTTTAAGACATTACCAAAGTGTTGCAATAAATACAAAAGTTAAGTGACAGTGGATTCATCAGTCCCAAGTCTTAATTGAAACCAAAATTGATTATCCCAAAATCGTGTCGAAAATTAAAAGTGCAAAAAAAAAACACACACACACACTCAACACAAACATTCTGTAATGATAATAATGTGAAAAAACTATTGCATCAGTAACGTATAAAAATCAGATAAAAATCTCTAGAATTTCATATGTAATCGCACAAATATATATATATATATATTCATTATATCAGAAACGGAAACTTTATGATCTTATCTCTACGATCTCGTAATCTAAACTACTCGTAACTAAACTTCACAACGATTAACATACGATGGCACGATCATTACCCCATTCAACGGCTGCAATGGCGCGGCAACATTTCAGTGTTGCCACCTTGTGTTTCGTGACATTAACCCTAAGCTCGGTGCCTGTGAGGGAGATCGAAGCCCAGAGACCTTTGCTGAATCACACGACCTACAATACGATACCCACGGGCCAGCACAACTATAAGCTGAGGAATGGACGAACTCATGATTTCATTATACCACCCACTACGGTGGCGTCGATACCTCGTGGAGGCATTGGCGGCTTACTGGGGGCTGGATTGCCCATTTACGATGACATGGATAGCACTTTAATGCCCCCACTTAGTGGCAGACGTGATAATAGACGTCGTTTAACCTTTCAATCTCTGGCCAATCTTCATCGGGGCAACACCAATAGTCGCGGCATGGAATCCCTGCGTAAAGAGCTAATGAAACCTTCGGTGGGTGGGCCAGGTGGTGGCATCAGCGGCAATAGTCCGGGTTATCCCTCATACGTGGCCACATCTTCGATTGGCAAGATAGATGGTTTAGGAAGGGTGGGACCGGCTCAAAGGCCCACGGTTTTGACAGCTCCCGGATCTATGTATTCGACCAGTGTACCACCGCATCAAGGTAAGTGCAAGATACAGAAACTCAAATCGTGTTGGTAAAAATATCCTGTTTGTATTTTACAGGGTCTGTGGATGGCAAATATATTCGGTTCTCACCCAAAACCAACTCGATTGCAGAACTCAGAAAAATTAACAAAAATCAAGCTGATCAACCTATGAGAGGCATAGATGATGATATCATCATGGAGGAACATCTAGATCCATTGCAGACCATAAAGAATCAATTGATCAGCTCGCAGCCACATCCTGTGAGTACTTAGAAAGAATTCTACTAAATGAGAAATGTAATGGAAAGATAACTAGTTAGAAGATGTGGTAAAATAAGGCAAGAATAAACCTAGTTTTCCACTACGGGGGTTTATTAGAGGATAATCGAAGTTATTGAACTCCCAAAACCAGATCTACATTCACAGAACTAATGGTTCGAAAAGAGGTTGTAGGAACCGTAAATCCGGTAGATGCCATCGAAATGCAGTCGCCACAACCCGAAATGAGGTTGTCACGACTGAATTTAGTCTCCACAACTGAAATTCCATTGAAGCAAACTTTAATGCGCTTGTGACAACCTCTAGTAGGTTGTGACAACCTCTAGTAAATTGTAACAACCTCTAGCAGGTTGCGGCAACCGCTAGTAGGTTGTGACAACCATCGAAATGCAGTCGCCACAACCAAAATGAGGTTGTCACGACTGAATTTAGTCCCCATAACTGAAATTCGGTTGAAGCAAACTCTAGTGTAGGTTGTGAAAACATCTAGTAGCTTGTGACAAACTTTAGTAGGTTGTGAAAACCTTTAGTAGGTTGTGACAACCTTTAGTAGGTTGGGACAACCACAGGTAAGTTGTGACAGCCTCTAGTAGGTTGTGACAACCTCTAGTAGGTTGTGACAACCACTGGTAAGTTGTGACAGCCTCTAGTAGGTTGTGACAACCTCTAGTAGGTTGTAACAGCCTCTAGCAGGTTGTGACAACCTCTAGCAGGTTATGATAACCCCTAGTAGGTTGTGTCAACCTCTAGCAGGTTGTGGCAACCGCTGGTAGGTTGTGAAAATCTCTAATGAGGTTCTGACGACCTCTGATGCGGTTATAACAGCCTCTAGTAGATTGTGACAAACTCTAGTAGGTTGTGACAACCTTCTAGTTGGTTTGTGACAACCCCTAGTTGGTTGTGACAATGTCTAGTAGGCTGTGACAACCTCTTGTCGGTTGTGACAACCTTTAGTAAGTTGTGACAACCTCTAGTATGTTGTGAGAGCCTTTAGTAGACTGTGACAGCCTCTACTAAATTGTGACAACCTCTAGTAGGTTGTGGCAACCGCTAGTTTGTTGTGACAACCTCTAGTTTGTTGTGACAACCTCCAGTTTGTTGTGACAACCCCGAGTAGGCTTCAACATCCTCTAGTCGGTTGTAACAACCTGTAGTAGGTTGTAACAACCTGTAGTAGGTTGTAACAACCTCCAGTTAGGTTGTGACAACCTCTAGTAGGATGCGACAGCCTCTAGTAGGTGGTGTCAGCCCCTAGTAGGTTATGATAGTCTCTAGTAGGTTGAGACAACTTCTAGTAGGTTGTGATAACCTCCTGTTGGTTGTGGCAACCTCCTGTCGGTTGTGGCAACCTCTAGTAGGTTGTGACAACCTCTAGTAAGTTGTGATAACCTCTAGTAAGTTGTGACAACCTCTAGTATGTTATGGCAGCCTTTAGTAGGCTGTGACAACGTCTAGTAAGTTGTCGCAACCCCTAGTAGGTTGTAACAACCTCTAGCAAGTTATGACAGCCTCTAGTAGGTTGTGACAACCTCTAGTAGGTTATGACAATCTCTAGTAAGTTATGACAACCTCTAGTAGGTTGCGGTAACCCCTAGTAGGTTGTAGCAACTGCTAGTTTATTGTGACAACCTCGAGTAAGTTGTGACAACCTCGAGTAAGTTGTGACAACCTCTAATAAGTTGTGACAACCTCTAGTAGGTTGTGGCAACCCCTAGTAGGTTGTGATAACCTATAATGCAGTTGTGGCAACTTATAATTCGAAGGTGCTACCAGCGAATAGGGTTGTGATAACCTCTAAATTCGGTTATTTTTTCTGTGGTTGTGGGCAACCCACTTGTATGTTGAGCTATGTTTTCTGACTGTGATCCAACTTGCATTTTGCCCATGATTGCATTGCTTTTTCATTTCTTCTATTGCCTTCGGTACCAAATTTGTAGTTTCCTCATTTAAATGTGGCAAAACATAATGTTTAAATCATTGAGATTTCTCACAATTCTAATAATTTTATCCATTGCATTTCAATTTAAAAATACAATTTTCTTTTGGGAATATTCTCGTATCTCGTGGCTCGTCAAACGCGAAATGACAACTGGAGCTCTAAAAATAAATTGCAAGTGTAAATCCCCAAACATAACCCATCCATAGAAAAGACGGCTATGCACTCACAAGTGAATCCATACATCCATCCATACGCAGCAATACGATGCGTGTGTCCCCATTTAGATGAGAATTGGGGTTGTATGCGATATCCTCATGTCCTATCCCAGTTTAAGTTTTGCTATGCCATGAATGAAATGGCTAAAAATATCCCCTTCAAAATATCCCCACTAACATATGCGACCAAGAAAATAAAAACAAAAATATGAAAACGAGTATAGGAAATCGCAAACACAACTGTCATGTTTGCATTTGTACTTCCATGTTGCTCGAATAGGAGCAGCAGCAGCACTTGCTTTCTGTAGATGTTGTTGATTCGTATTTTTGAGGTTGGAATATTGCAATATCCGTACACGTATATCTGGTCTACGATAAATTGTCATCCGCTTTCAATTTAATTAGTTCCTGTTATGGAGATTTAGGAGCCTCCGATATGACAGCTGAGCAGTTGTAGGAGAGCGTTGGCAATTCCTGGTGTAGACTTAACTGCATATCAGAAAATTTCTGTTATTTCATTTTCTGTCAATTTCTATTTCGGGATGGAAGGATATTATTGAGGAGAATTTAAATTAAAATTATAAAAATATGATCAAATACTATGGAGGAAAACATTATGGAGTAGAGTTGGCTGCCCTAGATCAAAGCCATAGAATAACACATGCCATAGAAGGTTTTATTCGCTCAATAAATTAAACGTCATAGGTACGATGGAAAGTAAACATTGGATGGTAGAAATATGGGTTCAATAATACCAGATAGTGGCAATAGTATACAGCGATCAACATAGGAACAACAACCGAATTTCGTGTTTTTGTGGCAAACTAGTTGTGTTAAATACAATACAAATGTATACCAACGATAAAAGTCAATAAAAAAGTGCAAAATATATTTAAATTTTTCAGTTCTACACCAAAACGACAGGAAAAAGTTAAGTGAACACATTTTGTAACTCCACCTGGTGTAAGGTAATTTTAAATTTAATTGCTCTCATTTCCACAAACCTACGATGAGAGTGTGAAATGAAACGTCAGATGAGAGAATAAGTTTATCTAGGTATGTATTAGTCTATGATCAAAGCATGTAAATCAAGAGTTGCCATCGCGTTGTGTAATTGACAAATTTGGAATTGGGAATTAGGAAGAAGCTTTTGGTAAAGCAATAGTTCTTTCGACGACGATAATCCATGACAGCGATTCTATAGAGTAATAACCCGTAAAGAAGAACCTTTCGGTCACGTTAGCGCTCGAAAATGGTTTGAATGGTCGGCTTCGATCAGTGATAATTAATGGTGAAAAACTTTATCCCAGCCATCGCTGATCCAAGCGCTCCTCCTGCATGACAGCGTATAAATTGAAAAGGAATTGAAATTGACTATTTTGAAACGGGCTTTAGTTTTTCTAATTCCCTCATACGAACTTACTTACATAGGTGGCCTCAAACAACCCAGAGGGATCAAAGGCTTTACAAAATAAGAATATAATTTTTCTCCAACCGGTTCGATCTTCAGCTTTTCTTCTCCAGTTGGTATCACCAATTTTTCGCAGATGATATTCCACGTAGTCTTTTCAGCGAAGTATGGGTCGTCTTATTATTCGATGTCCGTCTTCGAATACCTTTCGCCCTGGTTCATTCTGATCCATTCTACTGACATGGCCTAGCCAGCGTAAACGCGTCTTTTTTCATACACATAACTTTATCGATGTCGGGATACCGATTATACAACTCGTGGTTCATGCGTCGTCTATACCCGCCATTTTTTATTATAGGGTCATGTACGATATTTTTCGGAGCATTGTTCTCTCGAAGTCTCCCAGTGACGTTCTATTTGCAGGCAATATGACTCAGGATTCTGCGCCATAAATCAAGACATATTGTACTAGAGTCTGATATAGTTGGATCTTCGTTGCTCGAGAGAAGGTCTTATGTCTGGAGTGCTTGCTTACCTCGAAATAATAGCTATTAGCAAGCACATTTTTCCGTTTGGTTTCTTGGCTGAGGCTATTGCCTCTGACATCCGAGGTAAATAAGTTCATCCACTACCTCGAAATTATATCATCGGGTGGACGTTCCGCTTGTCGAAACTATTAATTTTGTCTTGTCCTCGCTTACTATCAGACCCGATATTGCTGATTCCTTCTCAATTCTCGAAAATACTGCAGTAACTTTTCGCAGATTTCGCCCAATGATGTCTAAATCATCAATATATGCGAGCAGCATGTGACTTTTGCTGCTTATAGTTTTATTCGTTTTGACTGCAGCTTTTCTCATGATAATCTCAATTAATATGTTGAAGAGATCGCATGATAGGGTGTCGCCCTGCCTGAGGCCTCGCCTCTTACTAAATCGTTCGGTGAGATCTTTACCAATCTTTACGGAAGATTTTGTGTCGGTCTAAAAAGGCGTTTCAGTTTAGCAGGAATACCAAGCTCCGACATAGCTTGGTACACGCAAAGAAAAAAAAAACGTTTATTGCCCGGTTGCCACAACGATACTTTGATTGATTTGTATTAATTTATTAATCGCAACCGTTTATGTAGTTCTCCCAAATAAACTCATATATCACAAATGTGTATCATGTTGTTGCAAACGAGATCTCGTTTGCATTAAACGCGTACAAAATTACATTTGTCGCAAGTTAAAAATCGTTTGCGATAACTGAAATTAGCCATTTTTCTAATGAGAGCACAGATTACGAAGAACGTAAATTTCTCTCATTCTGTCGACTGTATACACAGTCCACTCGTTTGACATACACACTCACGCATCCACATAAAAGGCTTTTGCCTTGTCAATATATCTTGGATGGACAACTGACGCGTTACTGCGCTTTTAGTTGTTATTTGAATGCAAGGCGAGACAGACGTGTTAGTAGACACTGAAAAGATAGACAAAAATTCAAACTTTTTTTAAAACAAACTTTATGGGTAAAACCAAAATCATAAAAGTTGGAAATTTACACAAAAAAGAGCTTATGGAAACCATAAATATAAATTTTAATGTACAAGTAATGTTGTACTAAGTAGAGTAACTACAACTACAACTCGGTTGCTGTCGGTTGATGTAACCGAAAGAACAGTTGATGGAACTGTTGTTCGTTTATCACAAATGTTTTTCAGCTTATGTTTTTCATAACTCGTTTGCTGCAAACATTTTTCGGTTCTCCCAAACGAAATGACATGTACGGCGTAACAGAAGTTGGTTTCTCCCAACTACAGTCTCCAAACGAACTTCAGCTATCTGAGATTTCGTTTGAGAGGAACGAGTTTGTTCTTTGTGTGTACTGTTTTCGCCGTATCGGGCTATCGAAGACAGCCTTAAAATCTACAAAGAGGTGGTACTTGTCGATTAGTTTTTAGTGTTTTTTTTAGGGTTTGTCGTAATGTGAAGATCTGGGGGATAATTCACTTTCCAGGTCTAAAGCCACACTGATAAGGTCTGATCAGTTCTGCAGCAAACGGCTTCTGTCTTTCGCATATTATGCTCGAGAGGACCTTGTAGGCTTATTTCACGATAGTTGGTACATATACTCGGATCGCCTTTATTGAAAACAGAATGCTGTATGCTAAGACTGATATGCAGATTTATCATAAGAGGCCTTTCAATCCCATAGCCGCCAGCCTTAAACACCTCAGCCGATAGTCCATCAGTACCAGCGGCTTTGTTGTTCTTAAGCTGGGAAATTGCAGTTCTAACTTCGCTTTGGCTAGACGGCGAGCAGTCGACGCCATCGCCGTATATGTGATCAACACTCTCATCTATATTGGATTCTCCGGGGACAACTAAAGCAGAGAAGTCCTATCTCCATATTCACAACATACTCTGCACATCTGTGACACGATTCCCGTCCTTATTGCTGCAAAAGCGGGGACCTGATTGGTTTCCGTTGCTTTGACTTGTACTTTTCGGTAGAATTCTTCATTCTCATTCTTCCGTAAATTCTTCAATTTGCTCACTCTCGTGCTTTCTCCACAGCCGTTTTTTCTTCCTAAACAAACGGGGTTCCTCCCTCCTCTTATCGTTATACCGCTCTGTCGTGGCTTGCGTTGCAACTGACTAAAGCATCGCCATGCGTAAAGCGTTTTTTCATAACTTGTATTGCGACGCTCTTCATCGTACCATGGTTTGTGTTTCATAACCAAGTACGGTCTCTGCAGCAGCTTTCATAGAGTTGGAATTATACTTCCACTGCGCTTCAAGATCACGAGGCAGGGGTGCGTTCTGCGCCAGTATCTGGTTGAGCTTCTCTGCATAGGCCGTAGTTGTCCCTGGTAAAATTTCGGATGTCCAGCTTTCGATATGTCTGGTTTCGAACGACTTTCGCTTTGGTTAACCTTGTGCGAACCTTTGCTGCAACCAGGTAGTAATCCGAAGCGATATTAGCTTTAAGAATCAGACGTAAGTCCATTACACTACCAAAGTGCCTTCCATCAATTACCAGGTTACCAATCTGGTTCTTTGACTGTTGATCAGGCGATATGCAAGTAGCCTTATGGATGCCTTTATGTTGGAATCTCGTACTACTGACAACCATGTTTTTTGCCGCGGCAAAATGGAACAGTCTCGATTCGTTGTCGGAAGTGATGGCGTGTAGACTGAGTTTACCGATGGTTGCTTCAAAGATACTTTCCCTGCCGATCTTAGCATTAAAATCACCTAAAACAAACTTTATGTCATGGCCAGGGCAGCGGTCGTATGTTTCCTCTGTTTGGCTTAAAACTAAGCTTTCTGTCGAGAATGACACCGAGATTTCTTGCATGTCCAACTTTCTCTGTCTCTGATTGTATACGATTGTCTGTTTGCTGCAACAACCTAGAATCAATTATACGTACATTATAAAGTTTCTGAGCAGGAGTTACCCAAGTAGCCTTGCTGAGGCCTTTACGTTGGAATCTCGTATCACTGACAACCATGTGTTTCCATTGATCTTAAGCGCCTGAACATCTTTCCAAATTTTTTTTATCGACTCGTTGATGAAACGCGATTGGTGCAGGGAATATGAAGCAAGCGTGTGCGACTATTCTTCACGATAACTGAAGTTGGACTCCCTCACTGCCGACTTTTTACGTTTTTCTGTGATGGCGACACTATTGTCAATCGGAAGCTGTAAAGTCCAAAAACTCTATCGCGGTTCCGATACCAGTTTCATTATCACACGATTCGATTGTAAACAATTTGGATGCACAGATTTCGCTAAGGGCATTAGTTTCTCCGATTCCTCTACAGTGAATGCAGTATAATAATGTCCGAATGTCATATGTTTTGAGGCATCGAAATAGACTTTAGTTTCAGCACTTTACTTCTACGTGTCTATTTGGTCGACTGAAAGCGCGTTTCCTGGGTTCACCTGCATACTCAGGCTACAGCCCTTTTAATATCTCGTTTGGAGAATAAAATAAAGACACGAGCCGTCGGTGACATCGTAACGTGGTCTTGCCAGATTAAAACACTCGCAGCACTTCGTAATATAGCAGCGTGGGTTCGACGTCAAGTTTCCCGTTTCTCTGTCGGTTGGGAATCGGAGGTAAACCATAATTCATAAAGAAACGTGCGGCCTTATTCATGGAAGGTTATGAGAGGTTTGAGGGACGATTTATCACACAAAAAACGTCTCTCAAATCTCTCACAACTTTTTATGAATAAGGCGGGTACACTCTAGACTTGCTATCCTGATACAATATCCGTCAGAAATGTGGTCGTTTAGAAAAAAATACTCGAGATACTTTCCATGGGTACTGAAGCCCGATATCTATGAAGTTGGTGCATTTTGTATTCGAGGACAGTGTGTTAACATTTTATTTTGGTTTATACTACAGTCAGCATTTAGGTCCCACCATGAAACTTGATTACTTGTCCGGACGAAAGCTCGTTTGGTCACCAAGTCATATATGTTCCGAATCGGTATAGAATGGTTGGTTCCGATATGTGAGCCTAAAAGTAGAAATCTTACTGATTGTAAGAAACTAAAACCACATTCGTCAAGAAATATAACATTTAGGACGCCAAGTTTACAGGTTCCTGGCACTTACCCTAGTCATCCTGCCCGGCGTTAGTCTTATGAGGAATCTGCCCATGCCTCGAGATATGTAGCGAACAAACTGAAGGTCTCATATAGGTCGCCGATTCGTGAAATTCCATAGGTTAGGTTGAAAGGGAAGCCCGTCATTTGAGTTAGAAACAAAGAACGAGTTCACGCGAGGCAGTAATTTCGGGCCATTGTGGTTTCCCTTATAAAGAATTGAAAGGCGAAAGGAATAGTTGTAGAGAAGAGGAAGAATGTGGGAGAGAGGGTAAGTTAAAGAAGATAGTCTAGCGCAACATTTTTTTCCCCAGTTGTCCTCTGCTGAACCAGCGAGATTTTTCTATGAACTGGACGATCGTCTGCTGGGTCATTGAGGTTTTCGAAGAGCCTGCCCCCAAGGAAGGCTAGACGATACTCTTGCAGTCCTCTACATGAATAAAGCAAGTGCTGTGCTGACTCCCCCTCTTCTTCATCTAAACAACTTCTGCAAAGTACATAAGTTCTGGGAAGAGCTTCGGCAGATTCGCTTAAGACCATAAACCCAGAATAGTTTTTGTTTTTTGGACTCTGCACTGTTTACAATTCTAGAATACTTTAGATTTTTAGTAAACAATCCAATGATCAGATGATGTCCTAGTTGTATTTCGGAAAGGATCTAAGCTACAACAGTTTCGATTATTTTTTACATGTGTACAAAAGTCGCAATTTTGTTGGGTTTATAAAATTCTTGCGGTCAACTCACTTGGGGAAAGTTTGAATTTGGGTTCAAGAGAATTTGACATTTACTATATTACTTGGCTCTACCCTTTACACGTAATATACCGTTCAGATTCTTTCGCATCCGGTGACCCAACAACACATTTTCGCTAGGGGTCGCATAAGAATTGTAAATCCTATTGGAATATCTTACTTGTTCTTGGTTTATCTACCAAATTTTAAACATTAATTTCCTAATCCTGATTTACAGATGACAAATACAGAATCTTTCCTTAACTCGGACATTGAGGACCTTCTCGGGGTTCGTTGCACATTTGAAACTCCGTGTGCTTGGAAATGGTCTGACAACTTATCCGATGGCTTTCACATCATGAGTGGCGCTGAGGTGTCCAAGAAGAATATGACCGGTCTCTATCCCGGTCCGCTAGCCGACAATGTTGACGATGCCAATGGCCATTTCCTTTACGCTCGCTTATCTCCCAACACGTTGCAAATTAATTTGACGTCCCCGCAATTTAGTACAACCATGGAAAAATGCGTCCTGGAAGTGTATATGCATCAAAGTGGCATGAGCCATGGTCTGGCAAGAGTTGTAGTGGAACCTTTGCATTCGCAGGAGAATTCTTGGGTACCCGCTGAAGTTGTGGGCGATAATTATCCCCAATGGTCGAAGAAGTCTTTCCGGCTGGGTCGTATATCACGGGATTTCCGATTGGTTTTCGAAATTGTACCCAAACTACTGGAGGGTCAAAAGGCCCATGTGGCCGTAGATAACTTAAGGATGGTGGGCTGTTTCCCGGAAGGAACAAAATCTGAGAAGTGTAGCACTTCACAGGTAAAATGCATGATGAACAAAGTCCCTGTTTGTATACCCTTGCCAAGGATTTGTGATATCACGCGGGACTGCGATGATGCTGAGGACGAGCTGCTCAATTGTGGTGAGTAAAATAAAGTTCTGCGGATTTGTGTTCAAGGTTAGTAAAACTTATGGTTGATTTTTAGAAAAAATACCCTTTGGAGCTCGTTGTGACTTTGAGAAGGATTGGTGCGGTTGGCGTGATTCGGGTCGTACGGTTCTCTCTTGGTCTCGCCACACGGGTTCGTCACCTACCCACGACACAGGGCCCGATAGTGATCACACCTACCAGCCCCTAATGAACTCCAGTGCGGGCTACTACATGTTGGTGAACATGAATCAACATAGCAACAATACGGAAAAAGGCTCTTTGATTGGGTTTGCCAGTAATGCCATCATGATAAGTCGAACCTTTAATCCGCCACCCTCAGTTCATGGCGATCCTCATTCCGCATATCGTAACTCGTGCGTGGTAAGATTTTATATTCACCAGTTTGGCAAGAATCCTGGTAGCATCAATTTGTCAGTGGTGGAAATGAAAGAGAAGGAGAATATCACTACTACACTGTGGTGGAGTACAAAAAATCAGGGTGCGGACTGGCTAAGAGCGGAGTATATACTACCGAACATTACCTCAAGGTAAAGCAGAAGGTTTTGTGGAAGGGAAAGGACGAATTAAATAATTGTTTTGGTCTCATTTAAAGGTATTACCTGCAATTTGAGGCACGCATGGGTATGCGTATTTACTCCGATGTAGCCGTAGATGATTTCTCATTATCGCCAGAATGCTTTGGCATTAACATACCACCGGAACATTTGAATGGGTATAACTACTGGAATGTAAGGCACACGAAAAGTCCTACGCATAAAGATTTCGAAAATAGTAATTGTAAGTTTGGGCGGATAAACGATATTCAGGACTTTCCTGCTTTACATTTAAACCTTCTTTTTCAGATCTGGAACTGGGCACTTGTGATAACAGAGGTATTCATGGTCCCTCACAGCCTCAGTGTGAGTCCTTCTACACGAATTTAAATTTGACAAACGTCCTGAAAGAGGTGAAGGTTGCCGATGACATACCCTATAAGGGTATGCAGAAATGGAAGGTGCCGCACGAAGGATTTTACACGTAAACAAGCAGGACTTTTGTGGGTTCCTTTTAACAGTCTAAAGTTTTGTCTCTTTTTCGTTTGGATAGGTTTATTGTGAAAGGTGCCAGTGGAGGTTTGGGGTCGACCGGCGTCGGATCCTCTAGAGGAGCCGTGGCTGTCGCAGTCCTGGAACTGCACAAAAATGAGGAACTCTACATCTTAGTGGGTCAGCAGGGAGAGAATGCATGTTCCAAGGCGGCCAATACAAAGGAAGAAGCTTGCAGCCCAAATACAGAACAAAGTGCCGGAGGTGGTGGTGGAGGTTCATACGTGTTCTTGGTAGGTTTGATGATAACTTGTTAAATATATTTTAAGATTTAATGTCTATATGTATTTGCGAATTGCAGCTGAATTCCGCCCGTAATGAAGCCGTTCCCTTGGTGGTTGCCGGTGGTGGTGGCGGTTTGGGAGTAGGTCGCTACTTGGACGAAGATTTCCAACATGGCCAGCGAGAAAATCCCGGGCGTCGAGGTCTTACCGGACAAATTCATGGTGATCAGTTAACCAAGACTTTTGCAGGCCCTGGAGGTGGTTGGAGAGCCAATGCGGAACGCGCTTTGGACGCTAAATACGGCGCTGCTTTGCTATTAGGTAGTAGAGGGGGCTTCTCTTGCTTTGTCGAGATGGAAAACAACAGCTCCAATATTAAGCGCCACAGCCAAGGAGGGTTTGGTGGAGGCGGTGGTGGCTGTAATACCGGTGGTGGCGGTGGAGGCTTCGCGGGTGGTGATGTCTACTTAAATGGCTCGAATGGCGAGGGAGGCTCCTCCTACATAAGTGCATCAAGGACCCTAAAAGAAATGAGTTCCATATATGAAGGCTCTAATTTGGGTGCAGGTTCGGTAATTATCATTCCTGCTATTGAGGGTTGTGGATGCGATTATAGATGTTTAGCTCTCGATGAATATCGGTCATCCGTCAAGTGTATATGTCCCGAGGGCTGGAGGATACGTAAGGACAATTCTTCGTCATGTGACAGTAAGTGAATACAATAAGGATGTTAGTGTTGAGAAATTTAAAATATATTTATTTCTCTTTGTAGTGCCAGTTACAGACGCCATCCCCTTGAACTATTTGATCTCATTCGTTACGGTCCTAATACTGTTGCTGATCGCTTCCTTGGCAGCTCTCATTGTGATGCTATGTAAGTGTGGAATATTTTTGTACCTTCCTCAAAGACTTTTGAGTGTTCCTAATTCCTACTTTACATATGTATCTTAACAGACAACCGATACCAACGTAAGAAGATGGCGAAAGAGCGCCATAAAATGCTACGCGAACAGGATATGCAACTCACCCGTTTACGACACAACATAGATGAAAATAATCTCAATAATTTTAATCCAAATTATGGGTGTGACGATATGATCAATGGCCAAATTAATGTCAATTGTTTACCCCAAGTGGCTCGGGAAAGTTTAAGATTGGTCAAGTAAGTGTCCACTGAAACCACTGTATTTGGGTTTACTTACCACTGTGTATTCTCCTTCGTTACAGAGCTTTGGGCCAAGGAGCTTTTGGCGAAGTCTATCAAGGCTTGTATCGCCATCGAGATGGCGATGCCGTCGAAATGCCTGTTGCCGTCAAAACACTACCAGAGATGTCCACCCGTCAGGCCGAGGAAGATTTCCTAATGGAGGCAGCCATTATGGCTAAATTCAATCATCCCAATATGGTTCACTTAATAGGTGTCTGCTTCGATCGTCATCCACGTTTTATTGTCCTGGAATTATTAGCTGGAGGAGATTTAAAGAATTTTCTACGCGAAGGACGCCACAAACCGGAACGTCCCTCACCGCTCACTATGAAGGACTTGGTCTTTTGTGCTTTGGATGTAGCCAAGGGCTGTCGGTATATGGAGAGCCAACGTTTTATCCACCGTGATATTGCGGCTCGTAATTGTTTGCTGAGTAGTAAAGGTCCTGGCAGGGTAGTAAAGATTGCTGACTTCGGTATGGCTCGAGATATATATCGCAGTGATTATTATCGCAAGGGTGGCAAGGCCATGTTGCCGATTAAGTGGATGCCCCCAGAGGCATTCTTGGATGGCATATTTACCTCTAAAACAGATATATGGTCATTTGGGGTTTTGTTGTGGGAGGTAAGTTTGCGATAAGATTCGTCACGATGGCATCAATCAATCTTAATGTCATAATTTGTTTCGTCTTTGTAGGTTTTCAGTTTGGGCTTAATGCCCTACACTGGCTTACCCAATCCAGAAGTTATGCAGTTGGTTACTAATGGTGGTCGCTTAGGCACACCCCTGGGATGTCCGCCTGTTATTTATAAAATAATGGCAGACTGCTGGAATCCCACACCAGAAGATCGTCCAAAATTTTCTAGTCTCTTGGAGCGTCTTAAAGCTGTGACAGAGGTAAGTGTTTTGAAGTTTATAGAAATAAATACACTATAATATACATATTTGCAACATGTGGAATTGGTAAATGCAGCTCTAGTCAAAAGCTTTAATTAGGTTCTGCTTCACAGCTGTCTACCGAGTTTACCTTCTCATTCTACCATGGAAAGGTCTTTAAGAGGCCTTTCAGAATCAATAAAAAAAATAGGAAAAAGTCAAATCACCGAGATACAGAGCTTTCGGAAAAAAATGGAAAAAAATTCACACAACCTCAATTTGCTCAGCCAGATGGCAGGTAACTTATGTTTTTGTTGAAAGATAGCCATACCTCTGACTTTTCCAAAACGAAAGCCCAGAGGTCTTACCGTTCCAAAGTTATGACCATTTTACTGCAATGCAAAAATGTTTGTTTTTGTTTTTGGAAGCGAAATAACACAACACATTTATTTGTTTTTGTAAATTAACACGTTTAAGATTTTTCCAACAAGCCCAAAAACGAAAAAATCCGACCACTGGCTCAGAAGTTAGCAATTTTACCCTGCTATCCTTCGACCGCCAATCCGAAAATTTTGAACCCGCTGCCATTTCGCACCCTTGCATTTTCGGACATGGTCCTAGGTGACTTTTCTTCATGAAATGAGCCAAGGAATACGCTGGAGAAATTTGTCCGGAACTTCCTGTATCACCCTGTATATTTAAATAAATAAACAACGGAATAGGTTTACTCATGACAATCTTTTAGATGGGTTGAAGTCAACTACTTTTTGTCATCCGCGCACATGTCCATGTCACCGTTCTCTACGTAACTGAGCTTGATGTGGTCAGTCATACTTGGAGACGATCAAGTAATACGCCATCAAATTAAAAAATCAAAATTTTTTGATTTTGATCAATCATTGCCGACAACGCGTACGTGTAGCCGATGAAAGCCGATTGCACGCACCCACACACTTATAGCGTTGATGGAATTATTTGATTGGCTCCAGGGCGCTTAAATGGAAACAATTAAACAACTTTTTTACCACTACTATAAAACAACCCAGTATTATCAACTATATTGGGTACTTTTGCTGTGGTTTGTGTCTGGACTAAAATATGCTGGGAAATTTCTCGTTTAATGGAAAGTTTTGTAGGTGGAGCCTGTATTCAATATTTAGAATATATTGTAGTTTTTGAACCCAACAGAAAGTAAATTTAGAAAAACCAACGTACTAGACTGGAAAAAATATTGGATTTTATTAGAATTCCTTTTAATACCTTTTATTTGGAAAAAAAATAATTTTCTTGAAAAACTACTTTTATTTAAAAAAAAGAACAATTTCTTAAATAAAAAAAGCTTAAAAAAAGTAAATTTTCTCAAAAAAATACTTATTAATATTCTTAAACAAAGTACCTGTTCTTAAAAGAAATACCTTATCTTAAAGAAGAACCTTTGCTTAAGAAGAGTAAATTTAAATAAGTACCTTTTCTTAAAAATTTTCATTTTCTTACAACAAATTGCCTTTACTTAAAAAACTAAATTTTCTTTAAAGAGTACATTTTTTGTGAAACAAAATAACTTTTCTTGAGATAAGTACCTACTCTTAAATATGTACGTATTGTTGAAAAAAGGACCAATTCTAGAAAAATCCAATTTCTTAAAAAAATAAATTTTCTTCAAAAAAAAAAATTTTAAAAAAATACGTTTTCTTATAAAAATTCCTATTCTTAAAAGTTCCTTTTCTAAAAATAAAATAATACCTTTTCTTTTCTGGAGATAAATAGCCTTTCCGAAAATAAGTAAATTTTCTTGAAAAAAACCTTTTCCTAAAAAAAGTACGACTTCTTCAAAAAGTACCTGTTTTCAAAAAAGTACTTCTTTGCAAAAAAAAGTTCATACTCTTATGGCATTTTGTTACAGAAAGTACTTCTTCTTAAAAACAGTTAATTTTCTTAAAACAAACATTAGATTTTAATAAAAAAAAGTACATATTTAAAAAATTACCTTTTCGGGAAAATATAATAAATATTCTGGCAAAAGGACCTAAAAATAGACTTTGTTTTTTAAAAAAAATACATTAAAAAAAATTTTTTTTCTTAAAAAAGTTTATAATTTTACAAAAAGTATATTTTCTTAAAGATCCATTTAAATTATCGTATTTGTGAACGGTCGCCTTAGGCGTGTTGCAACTAACTAGTACATAATATATAGCGGAAGGAATTCGTTTGTAGTTTCTTATGTTTTTCTTTTCTTCAAAACCCAATTACACAAAGTGTTTTTATCCACAAAATGTTTCAGTGTAGTGTGTTGTGAAAAAAGCTTAAGTCATTGTATTCTGACCTATGATGGAATGTGATAATTGACAATGAAGATGAGTGAATAAACATAGTTATATAGAGAAAGGGTTTCCCTTATTTGGCGAACGAATCTGAGTACTGATAATTTGTGAACGGAGAACTCAACTAAAGTCGAAAATTTACTTTTCTGCCGATTTTCTGAATCAAAGAGCCCCAAAAAACCTGGTATTCGAGATAAGCTTTGTTCGCAAAAGTTGAAGCCGGAAACGTGTGGAACAACTTTGTTGAAGAAAGTTTACCGGTACAACCAACCAAATAGAAGTTAGTGGTTGTCAAAAGTGAGTCGAAATCGAAAAATCCAAAAAAAACCGTAACTGTAATTGAATAAACTAATGATTCAGTTCGGTTCCTCGTACCCGAATTAGGGTAAAACCCTCCCCTCCGGTCTTGTCATCGAAAAGTTTTGCCAAAAACTCACAGTATTATTCTTCTCAGCAAATCGACGTATCTGTAGACCGCCCAGCTATTCGTCATTTGCTGAGTCCCATAATAGTCAGTCCATATTAGACCAGGACTCTGCTGAGCCACGCCGGCTTTTGAGTTTTTCGCCGCGCCGCCTCCAGATTACGTAGAAATCGGCGTTGCGGCGGCAGCGGCTTTGTTCCGCGGCGAATAACTTCTTGTTTAGTATTTCAAACTATGAACTACACACAACCAGAATCAGAATATTTCCTAATAGCAGTCGGCTTAGTTTCCCAAGAATTAACTTATGGAGTTAAACGACAAATTGAATTTTGCATAACAACAGCCAGGCGATATTCCTATTCCCATTCCCTAACAGGATACAGAACACCTTCCAACTATTACAACAGCAGGTCAAATTTCCTAAGAATTTAACTCTGCACAGCCTGGTAAAGTTCCTAGGAAGTAGGAATAGCCGCCGCAACCAGGTTAGCCGACAAAGCCGCCGCCGCCGGTTTTCCCAGGTGCCTACGCCGCCGCCTAGTCAGAATAAACCGACGTAAACCTCTAGTCCATATTTAGATTATGCTTGTCAGGCTGCAATTATTCATTATTCTCTTTTCACGATTTCATTAGATTACATTGTGCGTTTAGGTTTGCAACCGCCACTGCAGTTTTTGACGTGTAATCGGCTGATCTCTCTCATTCTTACATTCGTAAAAATTTGTAAAAATACTCTCTCTGATTAAATTTATCAAAAAAGGGAATTCGTTGCCTTACATTCGTGAAAATTGAAAAGTGGTGCAATCTCAGTTAAATTATTAAAAAATTTAATATGTGTACCGGTCGATTACAGCATTTCGCTTCGACATGCGAATTAATATGAAACAAAATGACTGAAAGATGAAAGTGATGAAAGAGCAACGTCAAAACTGCCCACAAAATTTCAAACCGTGCGTGAAAGTCTACCACGCCATTTGTGGTAACTGAGTTGAAAATGAATTCGGTTGTCCCAACAGAATTCGTAAGAAGGATACGTCAACTGATTCGGTCGCTACAACCGACATAAGGCCAAATTCGGCTATTGTGATTGAATTTATGCCACTTGCGGTTGCTACGACCGGATTTGGTAACAATTTCAGTTGATGCATCCGTCTTAATTCCATATGCGGTTGTTGCAACCGAAATTATTGAAAATGTAGTTAATAAAACGAATATAATTAAAGAGTCGGTTGTCACCACCGAGTCAATTATCAAACGAGGTTGCTTCAATTGAATTTCAGTTGTGGGGAGTAAATTCAGTCGTGACATCCTCAATTCGGTTGTGGCAATCTCAATTCGGTGGCAATAACCGAATTTATGGTTGCTACGACTTCTGTTCAAACAATTAGTTACCTGAGTGTGCGCCTGTTGAAAATAAGATTTGGACGAAATGAAGTACCCACCGCGCGTGCCATATTCAAGTTTCTGCAAAAATTTCCGTGAAACTGGCTTGATAGTGTGGGTGAGAAGCCAATGTCGAGAAGTCAAGGCATCTACAGAGAGTGGCACTTTTTTATGGATTTGCCCATTGGATTTTCGAAAATACTGTTGAAAACGCTATTTCAGTCAAGGGCGATCACTGCAGTCATGATTATGGACCTTTTATGGGCTGTAATGGAAGACCTGAACTTGTATAGTCTTTGGCTTCAGCAGGATGACGCACCAACTCACACAGCTCATCAAATAATCGATCTTTTGGGCACTAAGTTCGGTAATCGTGTTATTATCCGTCTTGGCGATGTCAATTGGCCGCCTCATAACTGTAATTCGTGAGCTTGAACCAGAAACAGTCAACAAGATCGTGGAAAATGGGACTGAGAGGATGAGCCACAATCGTGTTTCATAAATAATGGGAATATTTGATATCTCTAATAAAACCAAATTACTATTTAATTTTTATTTTATTTATTGAATTTATTTTATTTATTTAATAAAAGATTCCTGTATTCGGGCCACCCTGTGTTAGAGGGTCTACAATTTTTGAATGATGAATGATATCTAGCAAATGACCCTGCTGGCCCTTAAACAAACGTCGACTCTTTTGGTGAAATTTTCGATGGCATTTGGGAATAATTGTGGCTCCATCTTGGGAATTTCACGCCGAATGTTGTTTCCAAGGCTTAAATTGTTTCTGGTTAATTTGAATGAAGTCTATCTTAGTGATGTCCCAACAGAAAATTGGCCACAGGCGTTAAATCTGGCTACTTTGGTGATCAAGTTGCTTCAGATTTTCGTGAAATTATTGTTATCTTTCGTTGGCTGTGTGGCATGTCGCACGCTATTGTTGTAGTTGTAGCCCCCAGAGGATCGTTGTACATGATACAAAGAGAGAAAAGAAGAGAATTGTTAAAGGTTAGTTAGGGATATTGTCTGGAAGCACAACCGGTTCGAGGAAGCGTGCTGCCTGAAGTTTATGGAGCCAGAGGGATAAGGGTGTCAGGTCTGTGGGATTTGCTGGGTACGTAAAAAGGTTGCGTATGATGTGTGGTGTTACATGTCATTTTGGACACTCATCGCTTACTTCCTGGTTCATCTGGGACAGCTATCTGTTTAGGTTCCTGGAGAGCCCCGACCGCAGTTGGGAGAGGATGGCTCTCGTCTTCCTTTTCAGACGCTTCTCATCACAGCTTATCGTGGTCGGTCTTCCCCATGGTACGATATTGCCAGGGTAGCTATCCATTGCTGCTTGCATCGTGTCCGTATGTACCCGCTTCATCGCTCCTCTGATAGCGTCGCTGGTATTGTCTCCCAAAAGGTGCCGTATGTTTTGCCTCTCCCTCCGTAGATCAAACCTGATGGGCACCGTCCGTTCTGATGGCGATCTCCTGGTAGAGGCGTGATTCGGATGTTCCGGATCTGCTCATTTGATCGGGTACTGTCTGGTAAGGAGATTACAGGCCAGCGTACCGATAGCATCTCCGATTCCCGCTGTAAAGGCTCCTCAGGTGTTTTGGAGTGGCATCCACTGGCGACCATCAGGGCCGCATTTTGGGCAGTTTGCAGGCCTGTCAATTGCCTGTCTCTGATGCAGGATGTCCACATTGGGACTCCATAGTCGATTTGGGGGCGGCCAATGGTCGTATATGTGGTCAGGGTCGTCTCCTTATCCTTCCCCCAGGTGCTGCTCGCCAGTCCTTTCAGAATCCGAGTTCTGCTTCGTACTTTCCCCGCTAAAACCTCGGCTTGCCTGGAGAAAACAAAGAGGTTATCGAAGACTATGCCGAGGATCTTGGGATTCTTCGTCGTGGGGATGGCTTGGCCTCGAATGTGAATATTGAGTTCGCTGTTAACGACTTTTGGCCAGCACATGAACAGGTGATTTTAGAGCGGAGATCCGATGATTGCGGTTGGAGAAGTAGTCAATCAGGTGAGGGAGATATTCGATAATTGCCCCTTCAGCAATACTTATGTCTTGTCTGTGGATATTATCGTGCAGTCATATCGGCGTATGAAATGAATTGGACTCCAGTAGGGGGAATTGGGGCCTTTGAGAGGTATAGGTTGAAGAATAGCGGGGAGAAAACGCCGCCTTGCGGCACGCCTTGTTTGTTTTTCCTTTGTGGGCATTTGATACCTCTAAATTCCACATATGACTGCCTACCCGCTAGGTAATTTGCTGCCCATCTCTTCAAGGCGTTTGCAGCGATGAAGCCAGGATGTCATCGCGCTGTTGTTGAACCATTCTCTTGTTCTTCAATGAAATTAATGAATTGTCGTTGTTGCTAAAGGTCGTTTGGTTTCAATACTTGCATCAACTGAACTTTGTAAGGCTTAAGAGCTAAATTTTTACGTAAACTTCATCATGTGGTGTTTTCACGTAGCTCCAATTGCTGTGAACCCAGCCCAGTTTCCAAATTTTGATCTTCTTTAATGCTTTCCCTTACAGCGACGATATATTCAGTTGAATAACCGGGACGTATATGTTTTTATGTTTTATACCGAGACAATCGATTCACATTTTTCGATCAACTCTATTATTCCAGCATTGGTTTATAACGACTATAACGATTATAACGACCACAAATATATACAATTTTGCGTAATGTGGGTTTCACAAATTCACCATTTTGGTGATGGACTTGAAGGGCTCGGGTCATGCGTACGTGCCTGTAATAATTCAAAATAAAACTAACGTTTATATTTAAGGAAGTAATTTTGGCCGTCGGTGGTGCAATGGTTAGTGTGCGCAGCTCTTGTACATGAGATCCTGGGTTCGAACCCTGCTCTGACCACCTACAATTTCTTTCGGCGGCGGTCACCTCGAATAGTGACGGCGACACTATCGAGTATATAGCCATGCACAAGCTTCTCAAAATACCGTTCGGAATCGGTGTAAAACTGTAGGTCCCAATCAGTGAGTGAAAACTGGAAAGCGCACAGCTCAGTGATTGTGAGAAGTTCTCCCCGGTCCCTTCATGGGATGTAATGGGAAACCATTTATTTATTTTTTTAATTTTTGCTAAATGTACTCTATTGCGACATGATGGGATAAAGCCTCGCCAATCTAATCGTCGTTGGAAATATTGGCAAAAGAGATTGTCAGTGGGTTGTCAAAGACAGGAATCTCATGATGTCTACCACGTTGTTGTTGCTGATTATTTGAACGATAATGTCGCCAGAAATGTCGTCAATGATAAGATTCCCAACAAGTCGCCTACAGGGTCGTCAATGACGCAATAATCGAAGTGTCGGTCATTTAGTTGTGTGCGACATGCTGGCCACTTGTATGAAACTTTCGTCGACGATTGCCATGGACTGTCACTGATATGTCGTCAGCGATTTAATATGGTCGTGCGCTCAATATTTAAGATGTGCTAAAGGCTCGGCCAACTCGGTTTATTTCACTAATACATGAATAGAGGATTACAGATGAGATGTAGCATGTACACACCGCTTTAATGCTTAACAATTTCTTATCTTATATGCAATATTTCTGTTGCACAATCAGAGGTACTTGGGATTGCTGGATAAACTTTTACAACTTTACGAAACAATTACCAATTTTGCATTTTCATTTAATCTCTTTGATCTTTTTCCCCATTGCCTTTTTGATGTATATCCTTTTTGATTATAACTAATTTTTAATAAAAATTGTAATATACTCTCTCTTCTTGTCTTTTCAGGATGCAGCTGTTATGAATGCGCCCCTACCCCACATCTTACGCCCGCCCTCTAGTGAACGCGATCAAACCATTGTGCGACCGCAAGGTGTCGATGATATTTGTCTACAGGTACCAACCACATCCGATTATCTTATACCCCTGCCCGGTATCACACATCTCGCGCTGCAGCATCACAACCTACAAATTGACACAGTCGAATCCGGTTGTCCAATAGCCGTCTCGACAGGAACCAATATCTGCACGCCGCCAGGTGTCTCATCCCCATCGGCACCACTCCAGATCCAGGCTAAGGACGATGAACACAATAATGCAACCAATGAAGGTTGCTGGGAGACATCATTCATTTTGCCCAATTCGAAAAGTGACCAGCCACTGCTGAATAACAATTCGAATGGCTCGCAGAAAAGCATCAACACCGTATCGATAGGGGCCCCGGGACCCGGCAATACGAGTGGCTACAGCAGCAGCAGTCAAAGGTCGCCCGTCTCGAATGGCCTAAGGACAATACAATCTTCAAATACGTCGCCGCACGACGATGAGGAGGAAACTAAGCTCATTAGTTTAGATACGCCACAGCCAACACCAACCACTATACAACCGCCATTATCATTTTCATCACAGCTGGATGGTATAACTCTAGATCCGGCCGCTTTAACAAAGAGTCTGAATAATACCGTAACAGTTCCAAATGCTCCTAGCGCAGCCGCTGCAGTAGCAGCCGCCGCTGCCGCTGTCGCAGCAACAAATACTAATCTTAATAATAAACACTCCTCGTATGCCAACATACAAATGATGTCCTCATCCGTAAATAATCTCAAGGGCAATTGCCCGGAAACCGCCTCCGAGAAGCTCAATGGCACTTTGCTGCACAATGGCAGCAATGGTCTGAATAAGATGAATGGTAATCTAGCGACGAATGGTGGTACCAATGCGCCACCCTTCACCATACAGGGTTATGCGGAACGCTATAAAGATAAACATTCGGAAATCAGTTGTTAAAGAGAGCGTCAGAGAGAGAGAGACAGGTTTTAGAAATATAGAAATAGGGTGATCATACTTTGTGCTTAAATCTAAGAGAGAGAAACCAGGAGATTGAATGCTAGAACGAGAGTCAAAACATAATAGCAAAAGAGTGAGTTTTTTTTTACAAATTTAAGCTTGAGAGTTAGACAGTGTTTACTAACATACTCCGAAAGAGAACTGCAACTTTAACAGCTCCTGACAGCACGCAAAGAGAGAGAGAGAGAGAGAGAGAGAGAGAGCAAACGAGAGAAATTACAGCTTTAAAAGCACAACGCTCTCATTTATCATACATTTCAGATTTAGTTTGACAGTTTCTCTTGTTAGTTTTCCTAAGCTTTTTCATTTTCTTAAGGATAACAGAAATAAGTTTAATATGTAATTTAATTTTTTTTACGTTTCATTATTTGGGTTTGGCATACAGGGTGTGTTGGTTGTATTGTTACTAATAATTATTATTATTATATATATATGTATAAATATATATATAAAATTGAGAAAATGTAAAACTCATTTATAATTTATATATTTAAACTTATAAATGAATTTAACTATAAATTGAATAATTATACGAAACGAAAAACAGACAAACTCAAAACAAAATCCCCCAACAAAATTTAAATACTATGTTTAATGTAGTAATATTGTGTGTATTAGTGTAAAAAAAAAAATAAAACCGAAAACAAAATATTATTACATATTAATAATTTTAAAATATATTAAAAATAAAAAGTATATTTAGTGAAAACAAACACACAAGGGTGGAGTATTGAAGAAATTAAAAAGTTTTAGAAATATTGAAAGTTTTCCAGGAAATTCTATTTAGTTTACGGAAATTCAGATTAATCATCACTGAGTCGTTAGTTGGACTTTAATCAAAAATTTCGTTAGCTGGACAAAAGTGTTCTCAATTTCACTTTTGCTCCCATTGAATCAAGAAATGAAAGTACAGTTTTACAATTTATACAAGGTGGTGAAATACTGTCATTGATCTACAATTTTAGAACTAACATTAATCTATTTTGGCTGCCACACGTTTGCCTCAAACGGTTATATACATCTCTTCACGGTCAGATTTAAGAATTTCCGATTGAATGCATTTGTATTAGCTGGTCCTTCCAGGCGAGTCTTGCTTGAATCTCTCAGAGTCTTCAGTATTAATTTCTGAGTATCTTTTAGACGGCTTTCTTTCCTGTCAAATTAATCAATTGGGCATTTTTGACTGTGAGAAATCGTTACTTAATTCGATACTGAACTGAATGTTAAGAAATCCTGCATTTTCCAAGATACCACGGTATTCGGGAGTCTACTTAATCCGGAGGCTCCGTGCTCATCTCACTCTCTGTACACGCTGAATAATATTGGCCCCAGCAACATGTACATGTTTGCAAGCATTGTTTTCATGAATTGAAGATGTGCAACATTTTTGTTTCTTGTTGTCTGTCTCGTTTTTGTTTTTAGTGGTTTTCAACAAACACAAAACCACATTTGGGTCCAAAAACATATATTGAAGCCTATTACTAATTGTGTCTCAAACATGTTATATTGAATAGTAAACACAATATGTTTGGGCACAAGTATAATATATTTGCGATAACATACAAACCCGTTATAGTTTTGCATTCAAACATCAAAAAGGACGAATTTTTCAGCGTGTAGGGATATTTGACTTAAATAGGCACTTAGGTAGGAGTGAGGATTTTCACACTCCTGTGTCCACATTATCTGATAGAAAAGAAGTGTTATGGGCAGTAAGACGATAGTGCTACTCAAAAATAAAGTCCACGATAAAGCGTCCTACTCCAGTTCTCCCAACTGGCCTAGATCCTTTAGTTTTGTCGGTTGATCCCTCGTTCTCTGTTGCTGTGGGTACCATCAGCTTACGACCCTTTATCAGTTACCCTGTTAAAACTGAGGCAATCATATGCAACATTTGTATTTTTGAATATAGAATTGTACCAGAGTTAACAGCTGCATGATTGATAGATTGACGGTTCGAAGTTGTACGTTAGCTCTGTTGACTCTCGTATCTTCTGCAGCTACACGCTGAAAAATATCGGTGCCCGCAAACATATTGCAGGAGCCATGTACATGTTTGCGAGCATTGTTACGAGTATCGTGAATTAAAGATCTGCTGCTTTTTGTTTTTTTTATTGCATATTACGTTTTTGTTTTCAACAGTTTTCAACAAACAAAGTCACATTTTGGTCACAAATACATATGTATATAACAACCTATTAATCATTGTGTCCCAAACATGTTATATTTAATAGCAAACACAATGTATTTGGACACAAGTATACTATATTTCCGACAAGCTACAACACTCTATATTTGCATCCAAACAATTAGCTGTTGTAGTAGCTGTTGGGTTGAATAATTTTCTATTACCTGGTCCTAGCTTAACCTCTTCCTCCGGCTATTACAAAATTGGAGGATCTGCTGTGCGTGCGCTATAACCAGTCGCACCAATATTCTATATCTTCTGTTATACCTACACGCTGAACAACAACGACCTCTGTAACATATTCGCTTTAAAAAAAATTATGCAGGAACTATGAATATATTTGGAACACTCTCGAAAACTTTATATATTTGCAAGTCCCAAACTTACTTATATTTAAATGCAAACATTAACATGTTTACTTGCAAAGATGTATACTGTTACGTGGAGCCATAATTTACGAACACAATTGGAATAATAACAAAGGCGTTGCAAGTTTTTAAATGTATTCGTATGGAAGAAGATCAAGAACTCACCTTTGAAGTCGCTTCTGGCGTAGACGATAAAAAGTATAACTCTTTTTATTTCCCTGGCGTCAGTACCGTACGTAGGATTGTCTTTCGGGGTGGGGAGCCCTAACTTGAAATTTAGGTTGAATAACAGCACTACCATCAAAAATCATCACTTAAGAAAATAAATTCGGCGGCCGAGCCTCCTGGCCCCCCATGCGTACGTGCCTGCCTGGCGTCAAGAAGGCAGGGTGTTGCCAGCTTAATACAAAAATTCTTATACGTTGAAAAACCTAAAAACCTTTCACTAATTTTTCTGACAATTAAAATTAAATTATTTCAAACTTTTTAAAGAAATATGAACAGGAATTCATATTCTATAAGGTAAAACCAGTACAGTCGATGCGGTTTTTGTCCTTCCGGTCTGTAGAAAATAAAAATAATAATAATTATGTGTGTGTTAGTGTCTAAAAATTAAAAACTAAACAGGGATGAACAATTCTGACGCCAAGTGATTATGTTATCGACAACGTTATCGCCTTGATTGTGGTTACAATCATAAGCGTGTTTCATCACAAACATCCCTATAGTTATATACGTCAAAGCACTCGTATGTTTCCTCCTAAACAAACGATTGACGACTGAATGCATAAAACTAAAATACAACAGATCAGTCAACAAAAGAAATACTCACTTCCTTGACACACGCATTCAAGAATATTTATAACTCACTGGCGGTATGAATAATGCACAAATATAATACTTGAAATAACATTAACTGTAGCTGAGAACAGTCTCTGTTTGCTTCTCTTTCATTATTTTGCTCTCGATATGGCGGCAAAAAATTAAGCGAAAACAGCTGTATTTGCATCACAAACAAAGCTGTATTTGGATCACAATAACATGGTATATTATAACTTATCAATTATTGTGTCTCAAACAAATAATATTGAATACGAAACACTATGTGTTTGGACACAAGTATACTATATTTGTGACAAGCTCCAAACACACGTTATATTTGCATCCAAACAAGAAACAACTATTCGCGGTTTTCAGCGTGTAGTCCTTTGAGCGCTGTTTCTGTTGGTTACTCATCTTATAATGATTTCAACTAATCAACAGAAGGTTTTTCACAATTCCCAAATTTCTACCGAAACACATATATCGAATTGCATCCTAAAGCCAGTTTTTGGTTGAGGACGAGACCAAAACCGAGTACCCTAGTCATAGTGGGCTCAATTTCTATGGTTTAGATTTTCTTCTTGCCCTCACGCATTCGATAATTCTGGAAACAGTAAATTTCAAACTGATTTGAAATCACTTCAAATTTCTACCAATAAACACAAAAAGTTTTGTGATATTCCCAAATACTTGATCAAACTGCTGGCCAAATAACAAAATAAGGAATAAGTCGATTTTTGACTGAGGACGAGACCACAACCGAGCACTCCATTGGGGGTCAATTTCTATGCTTTAGAAGTTTGCGCATCAGCTGATGCATTGTAGCATTTACGAACATTGACGCGTAAAAAGTTGCCAGACTTTGCATTGACGAACGTGCTGCGCATCTGCTGCCCGAACAGCCCCAAACATTAAAGTGATTTGAGTTCGCTTCGAATTTGTACCAACAAATCATAAAAATATTAAACTTTTAAGTGGTTTGAATTCACTTCTAATTTTTAACTGACTATCCATTTATAAACACAAAAGGTTGCCCGGTATTTCTTAATAATTGTTCAAAATTTTGCGAAGGAGTAAAATAGTGGATTAACGTCGATTTTTGGCTAAGAACGAGGATGAGACCGAAACAGAAACAGAACCTGAGCACTGCGTTGGGTTCCAGTTTCATGATTTCGCTTTTTTCCTCGCCCTCAGACATTCGACATTCCTGTAGAAAATTTAAACATTCAAGTGATTTGAAACGGTTTTCGATGCTTTCGAATACTGGATCAAAATTTGATCGAAAAGCACCGGAACAGTGGTGGGCCTAACCTAAGTTTTAGGTTCAGGACTGAGATCGAAACTAAAACCGCTGAAAACTTAAGGGGCCTGTTCGTAAATGTATCACTGCTGTGCATTTGGCATCACTGATGCCAATCAGGTGATGCAGATACTTTCTTGATGCGCATACTGTTTGTAATAGAGAAAATGGAATATTTCGTGAATAAAATTTTCCAGGAATATGTGGTATTTGTCAGTTCTCTACATCAAACAAAATAAAATTAAACTAAACAATAAATAAAATTAAACAAATGAAAAAAAAAAAAAAATGTATGAGGCAAATTTGTCGAAAGTTTGAGCATTAGCTGGATGCATTGTTGCATTTACGAATATTGACGCGTGCAATGTTGCCAGACTTTGCATTTACGAATGTGCTGCGCATCAGCTGTAAAGCTGCATTTACGAACAGCCCCAAACATTAAAGTGATTTGAGTTCACTTTGAATTTGTACCATCAAACAGAAACAGTTTTCGATTTTCACAAAAACTTAAACAAAATTGGGTCAAGGATCGAAATAGTGGCCTACGTTGATTTTTGGATGAGGACGAGAAAGAAACCGAAATTCCCCGTTTCGAGTTCGAATAGTTGCAAATAAACTGAAAAATGTTTTGCGATGTTGCCTGAGGACTAGAAGGAGACCGAATCCGTGTATTTCGAATGGGCGCATTTTCGATTTTCTTCTAGCCCTCACACATTCATCATTAACTCCATCCCAATTGTAAAATAATATATAAAATAACAGAATAAATTATTGCTCAAACAAAAACAAATTGATATTTTTACATTTAACGAGTGAGAAGGTGACAAAAAATAAATAAAAATTATAAATTAAAATAAAAAATAAAAAAATAATTGGATGTTGTTTTTTACCACAACCCGCAGATAAGAAAACTTAGTTTATTATTTTTTGTATGAAAAAACAGGAAAAAAATTAAAACAACAAAAAAAAATTAAAAAAAAAAAACAAAATTGTTTCATATTTATACATAGAGAAAAAAAAAACAGAGTTCACACAAAATTTTAAGCTTAAAGTTTAGGTTTTGTGCAAAATTTATTTATTTATATAAATAAAATCGAAAAATATTCACAATAATTTGAGTTGACATAAAATGTGTATTGTATAAAGCCACCACACGAAGCTGCTGCTTTTACCACAAAGCGACTTCAACCTGATTCTAAATTCGGTTTGCTGTATGCGCGACGTGATGTCGCTTGGGATTTGCTTTGGTGGCAGTAGCACTTAAAGCTGTTTGCGATTGTCACAAGCAGATTGTCATGGATGTGGAAGCAGCACTATTTGTTTGAAAACAACAAAAAATGTATGTAGATAATTGAAATATTAGTGGGACATATAACGAAAATTTATATATAATTAAGAAATTTTTATTTTAACCAAAACCCTGTTTAAATTTTAAGTAAATGTGTATAAAGGTTGTATAATTAATGTTTAATTTGCAAACAAGTTATTATTATTTTATTTTTATTCATAAATCAGAGATTTGTAATTATTGGTTTATATTTCGTTCAAATTTTAAGTTAAGTTTATTTTTGTGTTGGAATTTATACAGATTACAAAATTCTTTAAAATTGGGCATTCGAAATATATATTGTTCGCTTTAAATAATTTTTTATAGAAATTTATTCTAATAAGTAAAAAAGTTATTGTAAAAAAATTTTTAACATTGAATTAGTAAAAAATTATATTAACACAAAATCTTTTATGTTGTTGACATTTTGGGGCTCTTTCAAATGACGTTTGTTAATCGGGCCAGATGGAATTTTTTCATTTATTGTGCCCGATCAATAAACAAATTTAGAATAACTTTGTCAACATTAAACAAAATTAAATAAGTTCTTTTTTAAATTCCTGCTTTAAGGTTATTTTCAGTAAAATTCCAAATTAAAATTTGTATTTTTTTTTGTCTTTTAAAGGAATATATTCCTCCTAAAATTTCTTTAAAAGATCGATCGATTTAATCTTCAAATATTTAATTCAAATAAAAACCGTTTCCGTTTCCAAATATAAGATTATTTTTAAGAAACACTTTGTTTTTTTTTTTTTTAATTATACCAATTATATACCAAATTGTTTTAAAAATTCAAGGTTTCTTTTTTACTAATTACCTAAAAATAAAATACCTAACAACCTATAAATTTGAAAATAAACCAAAAAATTGTTCCTCGCAAGATGGACCCAATTACATATTTTTTAAACTTCTTATGGTCTAATACATCAGCTAATACAAAAATTTCTTTTCGAATCTTTGACGTGGCAATTTTTTGATTTAGCTTAGACGTAGAATTTTTGATTTTAATAAACATAAATAATATTTTTTAAATATTTAATATTTTTTTCTAAATAATTTCTGTATTATATTTTATTTAAATATTTTGTTTTAAATAGTTTCAATAATTTAAAATTATAATTATAATATATAATTAGCACAGAATAGAGAGAACAAAATACAATACAAGAAAAGGCAGAAAGTAACTTCGGGTTTCTCATATAATGAGTGCGTACGAAATAAATGGTGCACACATTGTTGGTAAAAAAAAATCAAGATGCATGGATTAATTTCTTTACAAGTATTTATTTATTAACAAAAATTACGTTCAAATTCACTTTTTACACTGGCTTACAAATATTTAGTTTTTATTTACACTTTTTTTTATATTTTCACGGATGTCTTTCATTAGGGCTTTAATTGTACTCTCTGGTACCATATTCGTGCTTCTGGCCTACTTTCTTCTAAAAACTTTTGGATCCTCCTTTCGTAGCCCTTTAAATGCCGCTTAACTAAGGCCCAATACCTTTCGATCAATTTTTATCTACGGAGAGGCACGTTGGGCTAAGCTCAATAACTGTTATCAGCATTTTTACTGGAAGCTTTGTTTTATGGACAATGACATAGATTCTGCTGCTGAAATGATCGAGAAGATAATTTTGATTGGTATGAATTCATTCATCCCGACGAAAATTATTTCGGTTAAACCATCGGAAAAAAATTGGTGTAACCAGACATGCTAGAATGCAG
Organism: Phaonia tiefii; assembly: GCA_963931995.1. NCBI lineage: Eukaryota > Metazoa > Arthropoda > Insecta > Diptera > Muscidae > Phaonia > Phaonia tiefii. Next base: position 57,870,444 of record OZ008371.1, read on the forward strand.
TCAGATCCAAAGAGGATGCGTTCAGAGACTGGCGTTCTAATAAAAACATTAATACTGAACTGCTACGCAAACAGGCAAAATCCAAGTGTGACAAAGTACATCGACGCGAAAAGTTTCTGCACGAACAGCGTATTCGTGCTAAAGTCCTTACTTTCCCTAGAGGAGGTAAGAGCTTTTTGGTCATTTGCAAGAAGAATAAATTATAGTTCTTCCTCTATCCCAACTCTTCTTAAAGATGACATAACATTCACTGAACCGGTTGATAAAGCTAACCTCTTGGCTGAAATGTTTGCAAGGAACCCTTTCGTGCCGGATAGTAATCAACCACTCCCCGTAATCAATTACGTATCTTGTTGCATGCCCAAGATATTTGTTCGAACGCGTGGAGTTAAAAAGGTTCTTGCGAATCTCTAGGTAAATAAATCCCCGGGCCTGGATCGCGTATCAGCACTGGTAGAGTAGGTGCTCTTCGACGCTGGCGTATCCACTGCGCAACCTTTTCAACCTTGCATACCGTGCCGGAGTCTTCCCGGCGCTTTGGAATGTTGCTAATGTCCAGCCAATCTCTAAAAAAGCTGATGCAAGTAACCCTGCAAATTACCGCCCAATTGTAATTTGTTCTGCGCTCTCGAAAGTTATGGAGAGCATGGTTAACCACCATCTAGTGAAATATCTCGAGTCCAATAACCTTTTTAACAATCTGCAGTATGGCTTCCATAGAAATAAGATCTACTGGAGACCTAATGGCGTTCCTTTCGGAACAGTGGAGTCGATCCATCCACCGGCTTCTTGTCGAGAGTAATGTAGTGGCTCTTGATATTTCCAAGGCCTTTGACAGAGTATGGCACGATGCACTCTTGTCAAAGCTCGCTGCTTTTGTTGTCGGTGATAACTTCACTCGATTTATATCGAGTTTTCTCAGAGATTGCACTATACGAGTTGTTGTACATGGGGTTTCATCCGACGAGCATAAATTGACTGCAGGTGTACCACAGGGCTCTGTTGTTTCTCCTTCTCATTTTCTTATTTTCATTGACGATCTCCTGGGTCAGACTGTGAATCCCATCTACTCTTTTGCAGATGATAGAAAATCTTTGTCATTCTTATTCATTCGACCGTAGGCCAAGTCTGCAAGAGATTGAAGTTAAACGCCGGACTGAAACAGTCGGCCGGGATCTGGTGTCCATTGTCGAATGGGGTCGAATGAATAGAGTAGATATTAATGCGGGTAATACCCAGTGTTGTTTGTTGTCACATAAGCGGATTGCTGATTCAGGTGTGTCGTCATTGTCTATGGAGGGTGTGGATATTGATGAATCAGACACTCTTGATGTTGTGGGCATGTCCGTTGGGCAAAACATGTATTTGAAGGGTCGAAAGATGCATTCAAGTGTCTAGGCTTTTTAAAGCGGTGCAAGAAATACTTCATTCCATCTGATCTTCTCAATATCTACACCACCTACATCAGGCCAAAGATGGAATGTAACACCCATATATGGGCAGGTGCTCCTAGGACAGCTTTGGAGCTGCTCGACCGTGTCCAGAGGGGAGCGATGGTGTTGATAAGGGACAGTAGGGTATCCAACTCTATTGCCTCCCTTGAGCATCGTCGAAATGTGGGTTACATGTCGATGTTCTATCGATATTTCCACGGTATGTGTTCCTCGGACATCGGTCAACTTATGCCAGACGTGAGGATATTTAGCCGAAGTACGCGGCTTTCCAGGAACTCTCATCCGTTTTTTATCGGGTGGCCGGTTGACCGCACTACAGACTATAGAGACAATTCGTTCTTCAGCCGTACAGTCCGTATGTGGAATAAACTTCCGGCTAGTGTATTTCCCACCAATTGTGACATACAAAGATTCATGGCAAATGTCAGCAGACACTACCCCCTCTTTCCATCCTCCACTACCATAATTTTCGTTCGCTAACACAATGCACTGCATTTATAAGGGGCATCCCCTGAGTGTTCGGGCTTTCTTAAAAGTGGAAGAAGTTGTTTTTGTAGACAGTTGTTTTGTAGGCTATAATGAATAAGCTGCTCCTTTGTTCACAATTGCAAATGCCTTGCCACACCAAAAATTTCCTCGGGAACTTTGCCTTTTATTGAACTCTGCACTGTTCTGCAACATTTCCTCTACTATCTGCAATATACAACACTTGGCCAGGTAGCTGTAAAAAGTCGGGCAGCACGTAGGTTTCATCATCCATTACACAGCATACATAATTTAGAATGAAATTTCGTTGTAAATTTTTAGCTCGCATTAATGCTTCCGATTTTTTGTTTGAAATTCTATCGGGAACTTTTTAAATTTTGTAAGTTTTGAGACCTGCCTCTATTCACTTTTCCTACCAAAGATGCCGAGCATTTGGTCTTCTAAGCAACTTTTCTTCCTGATACATTTGGATTTTTCTGAAGAATGTTTAATATTTTCCTTGCCTTCCCGATGTCTGAAAGCTCTTTTCCTGCCACACCCAGATTTTCTATCAATCGTCAGAAGTTTCTTGTATTTTTTATAACTCTGGAAACAGTATTACGGGAATGGTAGAAGGTGTTAACTCACTTTATTTCAAAAATTTTCCTCCTTTTAATGTTTCCATGGTATCTGATTTTGTTTTACATAAGAAAAAAGTCAACATCTGATATTTAAATTATTAAAATTAAATTTTAAACATTTTTTTTTATTTTTTTTTAAATCCGATACCATGAATATCTATATTGTTTTTGAAAAAAATCCACCAGGAGTTTCAATTGTTCCATACTTTTGATTTTCGTTGAAAATTTTATTTATCTTTTCGCGAACTTCTTGTTGGCTCTGCATTTAAAACAAACTAAAGGAACAATTGATGTTATATTAAACACGTGGTTTTTGATGACACTGACAGATGTCAAAATGTCAATGACATCTAAATGCATTGGATACAAAAAACTTGTAAGCCTAAAAATATGCATCATTTATTTCGTACACACTCCTTAGATGGTTCTTTTGTCATTTTTGAAATGCTTTTGATTCGAAATGGCGCAGTTGCGTAGTTAAAGAAATACGTAGCTGGTTTCTAAAAATTTGAATTGACTACTACTGTAACAATTGTTTAAGTTATTGAGAATCCTTTGCCAATTGAACCGTCAAAATTCAATTTAGTACGTGAGTGGAATGCCAACAAAGAAATGTGTGGAGTCTCCTGACCAATTTAAGAAAATTTTCCTGGACCTAGCAAGGGACCATGCATGCATTTTGTTAATATTCAATTTTGCTTAATACATCCGGTGTTTATTGGTCACAGGACCAATACAGGTGTTAAGTGCTCAGTCAGGGCGAGGCCTGTGTTGGATATAAATAAATTCAATTCATTTGCTTAGTATTCGGTTCTTTGCGAAAATTTCGTAGGCAAAACCAAGTACAGGGTTGTTACGCTAAACTTATTTCGTACGAAAACAATTATTTGATACTTGTTATAATTTTGACATTTCGATTATTTTAGTAAACAAAAGTAATACCACATGCGCTAAAAATAAAATGGAGTGAAAAAATTAATTATTAATGAAATATTTGCGAGTTAAATCAGAGATATATGGTAACTCTTTGCAACAACAATTTTCCGTTTAGAGATAAATGACAAAATTTCTTACGAAAATTTCACAAGAACTGAATACCAACTTTTTTTTTCTGTTTCTGAAACACAATTAAATTTCCAAAATTCAAATGAATGATTGATTATCTTTCTTCCTAAGGCTCTTTATTTAAAATGCGATTGTTTTCTTTAAACTACATTTGCGAAAATATTTTTTTAGTATAGGATATTTTCAGGATTTTATTTTCTCCTTAATTTTCATTAAAAAATAAAAAAAGAAAAAGAAATATCTCAATTCGTTTTCGAGATATACACATTTAAATAATTCAGGAAAATACAAAATTCTGAAATTTTTAATTTTGAAATTGCAACAACAACAAAAACTTCAGGAATTTAACTTTTATTTTTTGTGAAGTTGTATATATTGACATAACCTTTCGATATATGGACCAAAGGCCAAAATCCCTGACACAATATGTCACAATTCTCGTGGCCTGGACCCATGAATGAATTTAATCGCTTAGTTTAGTTATCGAGATATCGGGGACTGAGAGAAATCAATGTTTTTCAATATAAAGAAACGGATAACTATGCTGTAGCCACGAATATGGAGTGATACCTAGAATAGAGAAGAAAGCCCTTCCGAAGGCCGTCCACCCTGAGAGCTTTGTAAATCAAAAGACTTTACAGAAGTCGCGAAACCGATATTGGATTTGGCCCACAAGATAAAATGTTGCGAGAAAAGTGTGTAAAAAAGTTATCGATTTTTTTGAAACTTTAACCCGAGATATCTCGAAAATTAAGCGAGATACGATTAATTTTGTTAAATTTTTTGAAATATTACTATAATTATTTGAAATATTATTCAATATCAGATTTTGGTTCAAAACTATTTGGTTAATAAAATCAGAAATTTTACTCTTTACAATCAAACGAAATATTTAAAAATCTCCTTTAAAAAATTTAAATCTTTTCATAAAAAATAAAAAAATATATATATTTTTATCTTCTTATACAATGTTTTGGAGATATTTTTAACTAAAAATTAATTTAATGTAAGGGATTTTATTTAGAAACTATTTGGTTAATAAAATCATAAATTCTACTGACTAAAGTATAATATTTTCTTGAAATAATTTCAAAAATTTCTCTTTAAAAATAAATTTCATGTTTTAAATTTTAAAAAAATAGAAAAATAAATAATACTTTTTGTTGAGAAATTATTCGAAAGATTTATTTTAAAAATAAATTATATATTTTTAAATTTAAAAATAAATATGTATATTTTTATATTCTTCAGAAATTTTTAATTATGCTGATAAATAATAGTTTCTTCAATTAGTTCATTAAATTCAAAACAATCTATATAAATTTTTTTTCAAAATTTTAGTTTTTAAATAATATGAACTTTTTTTTAAATTTTATTTGTGTTATATTTTGAATTTTGTTTTTAAGTTTTACAATTAGTGAACATCATCCATCCGTCTTTGTAGGTTATATAAGATTTAAACAAATGTGAAAATTATGTGCAAAATCAATATTTTTTTTTTTTGAAAAATAAATGTAGATAATATTAGTTTTATTAAAAACAATTTTTTTTAAACTTTTTTTTTTTGCAAAACATTTTGTCCGTTAAAAGAAATTTTTGAGTTTCACAAAAAAAAAATCAACAAACTAAAATTAAAGGAAGAACTAAATATAAATAAATTTCGTATGTTTGAAAAACGAAGTAAAAATCAGAACAAAAACAGAAACACACAAACAAAATATAAAAAAGCTTTAAAGAAATATTTTTTTTATAAAAAACATATGTAAGTTGCAATATTTATAATAGAAATAATAATAATAAGAATAATAAGAAAATACATTATAATAATAATAAATATAAAACATAATACATTGTTAAAAATTGAGGAAAACCAAAAATACAACCCTAAGAACCCCCTTACATGTATGTGTTGAAAACTAAATTACATATAAAAACAAAAACCAAAACTGTATTAATTAAATAACAAAGGAACCTTAATCTTAAGACATAACCTTAAAACAACCAGGATAAAAACGTCACAATAAGAAAAAGATCGTTGAAATCTTAGCCCCTCCCCCGCACTTAAATCCCTTCAAACAACCTTCCTATACAACAACAACAAATGTAAACATTTTAAATAAATCGCCACCTAAACCTAAATCTACATTAAAAGCCCTTCCTCCCTCCTTTTGCTCCTTCTTAACCATTTTATAAATACATAGTATACAACACACACACACACACACCCACAAAATATCTACTTATATAGAACAACAACAAATAATAATAATAACAATAAAAAAAATAGAAATAAAAATAAAAAGAAAAACAAATTAAAACATTTGTAAATATTTTCATATATTTATAAATAACAAACAACAACAAAAACACAACAACACGAAAGCAAGAAACAAACAAGAAGAAAACGAATATTTCAATAAGAAACAAAGAAACAGAATAATAAATTCAAACAAATAAATAACATCTTAAGCTAAATATAAAACAAAAAAACCCAACAAAAGAAGAAAAAAAATTGGAAAATTATATCTGTATCTAATGAAATCTATCATTGTATATCATTATTTTTAATTTTAGTAATCGAATATCTTCTAATATACAATTACACGATCAAAACAAACAACAAAGCAAAAACACAAAATCAACAAGAAAACTACACATAAAACAACAACAACAAAATACATACGAAAATCGAAAGAATAAAATACAAAAAAAAACCACAACAACAAAAACAAAAAATACAAAGAAATCGTACATAAATATAAATGTATTTAATTGTTAAAAAAACAAAAAAAAAATTTCCATGTGTTTCAATTAAATATTAGGTTTTATATGATGTAGTGTTGGAAACGTTTTGTCTGAACCAGTGTTGCAAATCGTGCTGCGCATTAGAGTTGTGTAGTTCACGAACGAAATAAAGGGTTTTTCAACAGAGACGCTACAAAAGTAAATCGATAGGGACAGCAAACGACGCCATATTTTTTCCCGCTCTTTTGACATTTCTCTTCAGTAAGGTTTGCTATTTCATCATGGAAAGATATACGAGCCAACAACGAGTCGAAATTATTAAAATTTACTACCGAAATTTGGAGTCACTGGCCTCAACTTTAAGAGCGCTACGTCCAATTTATGGTCGTCATAATCGTCCTACCAGATCAACAATTGAGCATCTAGTGAACAAATTTGAATCCACAGGCACAGTACAAAATGTTCCCGTGCCAGTGAGACAAAGAAGCGCCCGTAGTGTCGAGAATATTGCTGCCGCTGAGGCTTCAGTTTAAGAAAGCCCAACTGTGTCTCTCACACGTCGTACTCAAGCGTTGGGCATCTCTGTTACGTCGTTGTGGCGAATTTTGCAAAAAGATCTTGGCCTACATCCTTACAAGATCAAATTGACGCAAGAACTGAAGCCGCTTGACCACCATAAGCGTCGTATGTTCGAGAATTGGGCTGAGTAACAACTTGAAAATGATTCGGATTTTCATCGGAAAATCATCTTCAGCGATGTGGCTCATTTCTGGCTGAATGGCTTCGTCAATAAGCAAAATATGCGTTATTGGTCAGACAGCAATCCACACGTAATCCATGAGTCATCATTGCATCCCGAAAAAATTACGGTTTGGTGCGGTTTATGGGCCGGCGGCGTCATTACTGTGAATGCGAATCGCTACCGTTCAATGATAACCGAATATTTTTGGCCCCAATTGGATAATATAGACTTGGAGGACATATGGTTCCAACAGGACGGCGCCATAAGCCACACAGCGAATGCCGCAATCAATTTATTGGAAACCAAGTTTGGTGAACGTGTTATCTCATGAAATGGCCCAGTCGATTGGCCGCCTCGGTCGTGCGATTTGACGCCGTTAGATTATTTCCTGTGGGGCTACGTCAAGTCTATGGTCTATGCCAACAAGCCAGCGACGATTGATGAACTTCGTACGAATATCGAACATGAATTTGCAGCAGTATCGGCCGATTTATGCTTGAAAACCGTCGAAAATTGGGTTCAGCGTCTGGATTTCTGCAAGCGTGCCCGTGGTGGCCATGCAAAAGAAGTCGAGTTCCATACATACAAACCGGTTTTGTTTTATTTAAAAAAAATTTTGTAGCGCTCTTATTGAAAAACCCGTTAGTTCAATTGAACGATTCACTCTTGTGAACTAGGTAAACTTGTTCACACTGTTCCGCTCTTTTGTTTCAGTAGTTCACTTGTTTCAGCAGTTTTTTGTATTTCAGTCGTGCAGTTCCCTCCGCCAATTTCTAGTTCATGTTGCCTTTGTCTCACTTAATCTGCCCAAAGGTTCCTACTGTTGCAATCTATGTGGAATTTGTTCTACACAATAACTACAGCGCTAATCACAACATTTGTTCCAAAATAGTAAAAAAATACGGAAACACCAATATTTCAGAAACGGAATAACCCAATCATTAAGCCGATCTTCAATAAGACGATTTAGTACATCTGGATGAGAAAATTGAGGTTATGTGCACTAGAGTGGCATTGAAATGTATGAAGAAAATAAACTTTATTTTTTCGTAAAAGCCCAGGCGGATTATTGTAACACAAGTCTAAATTTAAATGGTGAAAATTTGAGCTAAATCGGGCTACTCTAACCCGTGCCCCACTGGGGTCAAAGTTCAAATTTACGTAAATTCAGCAAATTACCTTCAATTACTCAGAGAATTCGCTTTGTTTGTGCTGATTTTGACAAAAACCAATCAAAATATTGTTTTAAAAAATGTGAACTATATCCCAAATAAATTTTAGAAAACTTAACCCTTTTGTGCCCAGCGGGTCAAAATGACCCATATATTTTATTACATACATACATATATCAAAACCAAGATATAACTTTGCTTTGTGGATTTTTTATTGAAATTCATTTCGCAAACTATTTAAATAAGCTTCTTTCGAATATTGCTGTCTATAATTGTGTACAACCTGAAAATTGAAATTATCATTACCTTGAAAAGATATTGCCTTTGTTTTTCATCTGTTGTAATTTTTCCATGATAATCTTGGATTAGTTTTATCCCTCTTTCGGCGCAGTCGTTAACAATTTTTTATGTTTTGAATAATTTCCTTTCCTTTCCTATATTCTTCAATATCATTCCAAGTACTTGGATCTCTTTCTAAGAAATTAGGTTGAAATCTTAAATCTCTTTAAAAGATGCATTGTGTTTTTAGAGAACAATTCTCTCAAAATAGATGAATTGTCCCTGTCAAAAAAGTGTTTAATATTGTCTTGTTTAATCAAAAACTTTTTTGGAACATCGTCACATTCGTCTTCGTTTTCTTCTGCATTGTTTGGCTGTTTGGCTTACATTTTTTCTGCCAGCGTGACTTTAGTTTCTATGTCGATTCTATCATCGAATAAAGCAAATCCTATACATTCGTCGCTTAGGTAATATAGGTGATTAATAAACGTAGAAACAGCTTTTTCTGATATTTTTTTGTTGAATAATTTATACTTTTCCATTTTCCGTATAAATTTAATATCATTTAAAGACGCTTGTTCAGTCTTATATGCATTGAACCAGAAGGGCGAATAACACTTAAAAATGAATCCAGTAACTTCAATCAATCCATTCACTTCAGATTCGGTTATTTCCGGAAACTGGTTTTGAAACATTAAAATTTTCAAACAATAGATAGCCTTAGCCATCCACCTGGCTCAGTGCATTGCACCAGGCTTCGCAAATTTCAATCCCCGGGGTGGAGTTCCTCCTAAGAAAATTATTATTAACTCCAACAATTCTTTATAATCACTCCGCGGAAGGTCGTCCTAAATTTTTTTATTCGCGAAATCTAAAATCTCGTCACGTTCATTGCCTAAAATCTCTTCTATTCGCGGATATGACAATCCTGTCAAAAAATTAGTGTGATTTATATTTGGCCAATATTTCTTAAACTTTTTAAATATTACAACTTCAGGTCCAGTTGATACCCCCATTCCTTCCACAAACACAGCTGCTAGCACTATTTCTAATATATGATGTCTGCAACCAAGGAATAGAATATCTCGTCCGATTCTCTTTTCAAAAATAATGCACGCCCCTTTAAATTTGCCTGTGTTCGATGAAGTTGTATCGAATACAAACGCCTCTGTTTTTTCTAAAACCTGGTTCTCCTCTAAAGTATCATATATAGCAGATGCTATTTCTATACCAGTTCCTGATGGAATATCAGGCATATTTAAAATGTGTTCAATTTTCGGAGCCGTTGCTATTACTGAAAGGCGATCTTCGGTTTTCCCTGTTAAACCTGGCAATAGTTTTGTATCCCAGTGTATTGTTAGGAGTTGAGATTCTTTGGCGAATTTTGATACAACGTTTTTACTATTTTCTTTTCGCAACTCATCCCTTTGTTGACGTATTGAATTACGGTTTATAATGAAATCTGACGGACTGCATCTCTTGAACTAATCTTTAATATATCCAAAACGGCCGCTAGTCTAGAAGTTTATATCTGTTTGCAAGCCCTCTTTTTTGGTTTTATGACATCCTCATTTATTGTTTCAGTATATTCAACATCCTCACTTTCAGTCGATTCTCCGTTTTTTGAAGCATCCGAACATAAAGAGTCGTAAGTAACAAAACCTGCCATAATTTCTTTAGTATGACATTGGTAAAAGTAGGGGTTTATTAAATGTACAATACCTTTTGAAGTTGATGGGGTTTCCTGAAACTGTTGCTTCCTAAGTCTTTCCTGTTGTTGGCGTTGTTTTTCTACCTTCTTTTGTAAGCTTACATCAATTCCTAGCATGCAACCCTCACGTCCTTTAAGTCTTTGTCTGATCAAAAAGTGTTTGTGTTCCTCGATTTTCATAAGATTGAGTGCATCCACATGAGCCATCTCAAATAAATCATTAAGTGAGTTGTTCCAAGATTCTAACTTCTTTTTGTAACCGTCAGAAGTTCTAGCCTTATGTCTCGATAATGTCCTCCAATTATTGTAAACGAACAATAATTTTTTTTCAGCGTTTATGCTTTTTGGATGGGAACGAGGGGGCTTTCTCCCAAAAAACGGAGCACTCTTTAACAACTAGACGAGCAATCTCCTTAATACTTAATTTCGCCACTTTTGTATGATGAAAAAAAAACTCTAAGGCAATCCAATTTTGAAGGAAGCTTACTGCCAGTTAAATGGTCTTTTGGATAATCAAATAAATAAATTTCACTTCGTACTTTTGCCATATTTTAACTCACAAAATTTAAAAAACAGATAAAAACTCACTTGGACAGACTTAGTTTACTCGAGTGCTAAAAACTTTCAACTGTTGTTATGACGATCGCTTTCCACATTACAAGTTTCATAATTTACAAAAATTTGAAAAATCTAGTACTCCTTGACTTTTTTATTCATAAATTCGTTAATTTGAAATATACTTCGAATTAATGGAGAGTACACGAAAAATGTGGCATACGTTAAGGCTTATATCTATCGTCATCATTGCATACACGTTTTGGGTATTTTGAAATATTTCAACAAAATAGTTTTTATATGCCTAATAAAAAAAGGCAACTTTGACCCCCTTGGTACAGAAGGGTTAAATTTACTGAAATGTATTTTGGGATATAGTTAACATTATCTAAAACTATAATTTGGATGGTTGTCATCAGAATGAGCGCACACATAACAATTTTTTTTATAAATTGTAAGCAATTTGCTGAATTTAGGTCAATTTGAACTTTGACCCCAGTGGGGCACGGGTTAGAGTTGTCCGATTTAGCTGAAATTTTCACCATTCATGTTTTAGACTACGTTTTACCATAACTCACATGGGCTTTTACGAAAATCCAAAGTTGGATTTTCAGTGCCACTCTAATGTTCATATATAATAACTGTAAATGATACCAAACATATAATTGGTAGTTTGAAACTATGTATATTATAATTATGTGTAAACATATTAAAAATAATTTTTTTCTGCGTATTGTTTTTGCAACACACCTCACAAACAGTTGTAAAATGTTGTCGTGGTAAGTAAACGCTGCACTCATTTTTATAGCATTTCATAGATGTTTCATAAGTCAAAACTTCTTACTTTAATTTAAGGCGTTTCAGAAATGAGTGGTTAGTAGGGCGGGTCAAATTGTATGGAATGATTTGTTTTGATGAAGCGTATAGCAAAAAAGGAATCTATAGGGGATTCTGAGAAATTTTGCTCAAGAGAGCATAGCTTTAAGTCGGAGTTGGAGCCCCCAAAAGGTATTTTTATCACCTTTCAGAATCTGAATTCATACCTGTAGAATAAGTCGTCAATGGCAGCATTGTTCATTTTCAGATCGATTTTCCTACAAAAAGGAGTTCGAAAACAAAAAAATTTATGGTAATAAAAGTTGTTGGAAATTATCTGAACTTTCATAATCTGCAAAACAAAAATCTCGAAAAAAATCGAAGAAAATTCAGAATTTATTAGTTAGGCTATTTTGCGACAAAAAATTCCTAATATCTCTACTAAAAATAAAAAAAATATTGGTATCAATACAGATTCTGAAAGGTGATAAAAATACCTTTCAAGCAAGTCCACATTGAGAAATCTACTATAATTCTCTCCGATTTTATGACGAATTTAATTAAATTAATATTATCTATGTATATATGGAAAAATATATATTTTGAAATTTTGGGGGTTCCAAATCCGACTTAGAGCTAAGGTCTCTTGAGGAAAATTTCTCAAAATCACCTATAGATTACTTTTTTGCTATACGCTTCATCAAAAAAAAATTAACCCGCCCTAGTGGTTAGTGTTAAAAAATTAAAGTAAAATGCGATCACTTAACAAATAATGTTTAATTTTATTTTATTAGCTTTTTCAAAATTGTAACCATTCCTAATAACATGTCCACCCAAGCAAAAAGTGTATTTTACTTAATTACATTTTAATTTATTAAAGCCACATGTGTTTTTTTTGTAGTGAAATGATCACACGCCCAGAATTCTCTTAATTTCCAATTAGTCATAAATTTGTCAGTCTCTTTTTAGAAAAAACTTAACGTCATCGACCAAAGTTTGAATAATTGTTGTTAACACCACGTTAAGTTTCTAAGTAAGACATCCAAAATTGTTTTAAGCTAATTAATTAAATATTATAAATAACTCACACACATCATAAATCAATCACAGCTAATTCGTATAAATTATTGTTATAACGCTAATATTCGCCCAATTTTATATACATAATTGTATTTTTTTGGAATCATTTGTCATGCTGTCAATTACGTTGATTATGAACGTTAACAATTATGAGAAAAACGTTAAGTTGTGTCAGGGCTGGATATGGAATGTGTGGGCCCTAGGTTGAGACTGTGGTGCGGGCTCCTTTGTCGTTTTTTGAATTGACCAACAAAATTAGAAAAATTTCTATATTTCGTAAACGGTGTGACCAATCGAAAAACAATCCAATGTTTGAGGGTTCTTATGGGTTTTGGATAAAATAGTACAATTTATATAGCACGACATAAATCCCTAAATAAAAAAATATCGGTGATTTTAAAATATACCTTCATATATCTTAGAAACGATGCGTCCAATCGATAAAAAGAACCTAACGGTGCATTTACTCAATCATTGTCTGCAATTTGGCATTAAGTTTTATTTTTAAAAATTAGTTAATTAAAAATCAGTCTGAGAAACGGAGCATCACATTAAAAAGCTTCGTGAATTTTACAAATTCGTGAGAGGTAGTGTTACCATATCCTTCCCACGGTGGGATACTTATTAAAAAATCGCCTTAATAAAAAAAATCGCTAAAACGCTTATATAGATTTAACTTGGAAACGGAGCGTTCAAACGAAAAACTAACCAATTGTTGCTTGTTACTAACACCCCTATTCTGTGTATGGGGTAACAATCAAATTTCAACCACAAAATTGTTACAAAGTTGTCACCATTGTTTATATCTGGTATTCTGCCAACACAGTGACAACGAAAAATTCACCTCGTAACAAATAATTCACCTCACAATAACAGCTTGTCAAAAGCAGGGACAAAAACACAAAAGCATATGGTTTTCTGCACAAAATGATCGCGGTAAAAAAAGGAAAAGTAGGTATTTAATATATTTATGTTTTATTGAATTAAAATTAATACATTATTATTTAGGGCATCACAAAGGCACAGCTGGAATGCTATATTTCTTTCCTCAAGGGACATCCAGAGATGGTAAGCGGAAGGAATACTCCTGCACGTCCGTGCCATATAGATGAAGAAATTTGCTCTCTCTCTGATCTACATCAAACTCCACCGACAAAAGCTTCTGCGCTGAGTTCAAAAAGTTGGTTCCCCCCGCGGTCGGTCTAACTTCTTGAGATATAGGCCTTTAAAGCTTGAGTATATAATCGTTCTTATCTCCGGGATTTATAATCCGATCTGGTTTAAATGGGAATAATTACAAAGGTCTTTCTAAACTCTATAAATCAAGGCATAAACATATTTATTTTTATTAGCCTAGAGGGGAGCTAATAATAAAAACGTTTTTTAACGTCACTTTTCTGCTAAAATTTTTTTTATTTAAAAAAAAATGCCCTATTATACTTATGCTTTGGTAGGTTCCGATGATACACAAGACCTTAGCATTTTTTAAAGGTATATTACTCAATATCCCTTGAAAGACCGGAGATATTTACGTTAAAAGTTTTGTAATACTTTTCGCGCTTTTTCAATCTTTCTAACACCAAATCAAGTTCTTTCTTCTTTCTGCTCCATTTCCATAGAACAAAGTAACAAAAGTCCTTCCTTCATTTATTTATGCCCTATTGTCGTTTTGGTACAAAATATATCATTATTTTTTCCCGTATACAATTCTATTGTTTACTTGCAGAATTTATAAAATGATTTTGTATCAACTTTCCCGCAAATAAAACAGCTGTCACGCGCCGTTACCTCCTCTTTGGCGGGTAACAATTTTTGTTACTTTTGTCACCAAAAAAATGTGTCAGAATACCGATTTGTGACCATTGTCAAATTGCTGTCAAATAGTAACCGTGGTGAGTTTTGTAACCCTGCCAGAATAGGGCTGTAAAGGTAGGATCACACGTTTGCCGCAATACACCAATATTGAACAATTTTTATTGTGCTGAGTTGGGGTACAATAAAAAAAATGCTTCCAATCAAATTCTCTGCCGTCACATGATTGCTTCACATTTTATAAATTTGGTTGTCGCAAACAAAATCGATGTACAGGTAGAGTAGAAAAACCCCGCAATTTGGCAACCCTAGTAGATGGGAACCAAAAAAGTCGACGCGATTTACTCAAACGCATTTCTTTCCCGCGTTATAACTTGATTATTTCATACTTTTTACATATGTTATATAATTTTATTTAAATATGGTTGGAATTTCTATAGTTAGATACTGTAACAACATTAGAAAACTGCTCTTGTCTTGAAATATTCCACGAAGAGAGTAAGAGAGCGAGCAGAGAAACGACACGCTTCACTCGTTTTCTTTGTTGGCATTCCACTCCATGAGTAAATTTTCTTCTCTATACAATAGTTGCTTTATGTCGCAAAACGATTAAGTGGCCATAATTGACGGCTTCCACTCACACGATTGTTACAGCATACGGCAACTCTGAGAAACAGTTGTTGTGCTAAATTACAAATTTTGTTTTGTTTATACAAGACATGGGATTGTCCGTGGAGGTGGAAAGTTTTTGATAGCCAGAAATGATTCATTTATTCGGCAGTCGAAGCAGCTCACTACTTCCACGCAGTATGTCCTGGACAATGGCTTATTCAGAAACCTCCATTAGCTAGCTAGAGTAAGAAGGCGAAACAAATGAACAACCTTATTGGTTATGCGATCATTTACATGTCTCAAGTTTAGTAGGTGACTGATGTCACTGTAGCTCATCAAACTATCGGTCACATTCTTTTGCCCTTGGAAAGCGGATGAGCCCAGCATATGGGCCAACGGCGGATAGAAACCAAACGAAGAAAATCCAGGTTCGACATATTGCATCCTGGTCAACGTCTAATCCATAATGGGCGGCTGAAATCAAATATCTTGGAAGTAGGTAAAATGCAAAAACCGGGTGGGCTGGGGTTGCCTCCCGCCACCGTTCATAATGGCAGTGAATATACAACAACGAAACAGAAAGCATAAACAACCCCTATTTGTTGACAACCCCCGGCACGTGTTATAAGGACCACGATTTACGGAGATTCAGTTGGAATGTAAGAAGAATATATAGATCCGGTGCAAGTATCCAATTGGCAGATGTCCTCAAAAGTTATAAGGCCGACATTACCGCTATCCAGGAAATGCGATGGACAGCACATGACTGCACAAGAAAAAGAAACTGCGATATACACTACAGTTGCCATGAAAAAAAACATGAATTTGGTTGCAGATTTTTTGGTCCAAATACATATTTTATGAGCTCCTAGAAGAAACGTATGACCGCTGCCGTGGCCATGACATTATGATTGTACTAGGAGATTTTAATGCTAAAGTAGGTAGGGAGAATGTGTTTCATCCAACTATTGGGAATTTCAGTCTACATGCTGACAGTTCCAACAACGGTATGAGACTGATTGACTTTGCCGCGGCAATAATCATGATAATTAGTGGTACAAGATTCCAGCATAAAGACATCCACAAGGCTACTTTGGTATCCCCTGATCAAATATCGATGAACCAAATTGATCACGTGGTAATTAATGGAAGGCACTCATCCAGTGTAATGGACGTACGAGTGATCATAGCAGCTCTAACATCGATTCTGATCACGACCTGGTAGCAACAAAGGTTCGCACAAGATTAAGTAGACCGAAAATCGTACGAAACCATACGCAGAGAAAGCTGCACGCTGAAAATCTGTCTTTTTTTGATGGTTGGATGTGAATATACCGTGTTTGCAGCTTGTCGCAAATATAGTATACTTGTGCACAAACACATTGTGTTTGCTATTTAAGATAACACATTTGAGACACAATGATTAATAGGCTATACTATATGTGTTTGAGAGCCAAATGTGGGTTTTTTTGATACCCGCTAAAACCAAAAACGAGACAGACAACAAAAAAAACAAAAAGGCAGCAGATCTTCAGTTTATGAAAACAATGCCTGCAAATATGTACATGTTTCCTGCAATATGTTGCTGAGGCCGTTATTTTGCAGCGTGTGGACATCGGAAAGCTGCAATTACCAGAAGTAACCACAGCTTATTCAAAGAAGCTCTCGCAAATTTTGGCACAGAACCTACCCCCTCCTGATAACGATCCTGAAGCGCAGTGCAACCCCATTTCCGACTCTATAATAACTGACGCAACAACCGTACTTGGTTTTGAAAAACCGCTTCGCAACAAACCATGGTACGATGAAGAGTGTCGCATGGCAAATGATGAAAAAAACGCTGCACGTATGGCAATGCTTCAGGCAATTGCAACGCGAGTTACAGCTGAGCGGTATAGGGAAACAAAAAAGGAGGTAAACCGTCTCTTTAGGTGTAAGAAACTGCAGAGGAGAAAGCGCGAGAGTGAGAAAAATGAGTCATAAAGAAGTAACAACGAAGCCGGAAAATTCTACCAAAAAGTCAAAAACGGAACTAATTAGCATGGTTCAGAGCCCCCCTTCTGTAAAGACATAGATGGAAATCTCATCGCAGATGTGCAGAGCATGTTGGGAATATGGAGAGATCTTTTCTCCGCGCTACTGGTATCTGAGATATTCAATGACGATGGGACTATCGATCACAATTTGCACGGCGAAGTCGATTGTCCCTCCTAACTAAGACGCGGTCAGAACAGCTATTACCCGGCTTAAGAACAACAAAGCCGCAGGAGCCGATGGATTGCCGGCGGAGCTGTTTAAGGCTGTCGGCGATGAGCTAATAAGGTGCATGCATCATGTCATTATCAAAATTTGGTTAGATGAGTGCATGCCCGGCAATTGGAGTCTCAGTGTACTATGTCCCATATTTAAAAAAGGTGACCCGTGGAATCGGCCTGTGCCAACTACCGTGGAATAAGCTTTTATTTCCATAGCATATAAGGTTCTATCAAGTACAATGTGCGAAAGAGTAAATCCAATTATCGCTGACCTGATTGGACCATACCAGTGTAGCTTTAGGCCTTGAAAATCGGCAACTGACCAGATTTTCACATTACTTCAAATTCTGGAGAAGACCCACGAAAAAGAAATCGACACGTATCACCTATTTGTCGATTATAAAGCGGCCTTCTATAGCCCGATACGGGATAAACTCTACGAACCAATGTCTGAGCTTGGTATTCCTGCAAAACTCATACGCCGCAGTGAAAATTACCGAAACTATCCATGACCATACTTCAAACTGGTTCTAACATACATTCAGGGAGTTAAGTTGAATGATCTTTGGACCTTTCTGCAGAGTACTATGAGGTTCGCCAGGAACTAATGTACGAATCTTCTTCAGCAATATCCAGGAATATTGGTGCGAGGTATAATTTAGCTTGAACACCCCTTAACCGTATACTGAAAGAAAACCTTTACATTAAATCGATGCAAAATGTTCATCAATTGTTCTTCATTGAATTGATGAAAATCTTCATCAACTCATTGAAAAGTTACTTCAATTTGAAGATTGTGCGTTTCTTCACCTTTTTCAGCTTTATTGAATTGAAGATCTTTTGCATCAGTCTTCATTATTGGAAATTTGAAATATTTAGCGACATCGATTCAAAATATAGACGTAGTATTGAAAAAAAAGAGAAAAAGAAAATAACTACTAGAAAATTGAAAATAAATACATAATAGCAAAAAGTGCAATGAACAGAATAGAATATCCACGCTATGAGCATTTTCAGAGTGGTCTTATACGTTGTTGTTTTGGATTTTTTACAGTGAAAAATAGTCCAAAGAATTTAGCTATAGATTAACAAACAATTTACATCAAAATGGTAAGCAATTTACACCAAATTGGTGAAAAACTTACATCAAATTGATGACAACCTTACATCTAATGCACAGCAAATTGATGAGAAATGTACATCAACTTGATGTAACGTTGCCGTTGAATCAACATAAACTATTGATGAAATACGGATGAAAGATTGATGAAATGTTCTTCATCAATTCAATGAAATGTGTCGTAGGTTGGAAAATGAGCAAAATGTTGTGATGAATGATGTGATGAAGGAATTCATAAATTTGATGAAGCTTTTTCTTTTAATCAATTTACATTTTCAACGGTGGGATTAAAATTTGACGTCCCATTTTATCACATCGATCGTCATTGGCATAGACTAATACATACCTAGATAAACTTATTCTCTCATCTGACGTTTCATTTCACACTATTCATCGTAGGTTTGTGGAAATGAGAGCAATTAAATTTAAAATTACCTTACACCAGGTGGAGTTACAAAATGTGTACACTTAACTTTTTCCTGTCGTTTTGGTGTAGAACTGAAAAATTTAAATATATTTTGCACTTTTTTATTGACTTTTATCGTTGGTATACATTTGTATTGTATTTAACACAACTAGTTTGCCACAAAAACACGAAATTCGGTTGTTGTTCCTATGTTGATCGCTGTATACTATTGCCACTATCTGGTATTATTGAACCCATATTTCTACCATCCAATGTTTACTTTCCATCGTACCTATGACGTTTAATTTATTGAGCGAATAAAACCTTCTATGGTATGTGTTATTCTATGGTCATTGGACTATGTGTGTCAATAGTGACAGCCATTTCTACTTTAATGTATGCATTTCAGAAAAGAAATACTAATAGTATTTCAAATACAAAATGTCAAATGGGAGTATCTCGTGAATTGTAGCCCACAAACTTCTTGACAGCTTTGCAAAAAACACTAATGACAAAAATTATATTTTGATTACCAAACATTCACAATTTTCAATTCAATTCGAATTATTAAGGCGCATTTGTGTTGCAGGTCCCTTGGCTGCAATTTATACTTAAATCCGGCCCTGAGTTGTGTCTATAACTTATTTTTTTGTATATCATCAAAAAATTTTGCTTTGCAGGAAATAGCAAATTGTTATGGTTCTATCGGAGTTAGTTTGACTCTATGACTAATGTCACACATAATTGAGCTAACTGAAACTGACATCACATTACAATGGAAATTTTTTAAAAGTTTTTAAAAAATTTTAAATTGTTAAAACCCATGTCAACTGCTTCGTATTCACAACATAATTAAGTCAATGGATGTACTTACTTTTTAACAAGTGTCCAACTAGCATGTTTTTAGAGTAAATCCCTGCATTCAGTTCTTATGAAATTGTCTTTCCCATTAGAAGTAACGGGTTTTTCAATAAGAGCGCTACAAAAGTGTTTTTAAAAAAAAAACAAAACCGGTTTCAGATACCAATGAAATTCTTTATTCCCGTGAAAGTACGTTCGATGCCATTATGTATGGAACTCGATTTATTTTGCATGGCCTCCACGGGCACGCTTGCAGAAGTCCAGACGCTGAACCCAATTTTCGACGGTTTTCAAGCATAAATCGGCCGATACTACTGCAATTTCACGTTCGATATTCGTACGAAGTTCATCAATCGTCGCCGGCTTGTTGGCATAGACCATAGACTTGACGTAGCCTAACAGGAAATAATCTAACGGCGTCAAATCGAAAGACCGAGGCGGCCACTCGACTGGGCCATTTCGTGAGATAACACGTTCATCAAACTTGGTTTCCAATAAATTGATTGTGGCATTCGCTGTGTGGCTTGTGGCGCCGACCTGTTGGAACCACATGTCCTCCAAGTCCATATTATCCAATTGGGGCCAAAAATATTCGGTTATCATTGAACGGTAGCGATTCGCATTCACAGTAATGTGCCGGTCTTGATCATAACGGAAGAAGTACGGCAGAATGACGCCGCCGGCCCATAAACCGCACCAAACCGTAATTTTTTCGGGATGCAATGATGACTCATGGATTACGTGTGGATTGCTGACGGATTATTGACGAAATGAGCCTCATCGCTGAAGATGATTTTCCGATGAAAATCCGAATCATTTTCAAGTTGTTGCTCAGCCCAATTTACGAACATACGACGCTTATGCTGGCCAAGCGGCTTCAGTTCTTGTGTCAATCAGATCTTGTAAGGATGTAGGCCAAGATCTTTTCGCAAAATTCGCCACAACGACGTCACAGAGATGCCCAACGCTTGAGAACGACGTGTGAGAGACACATTTGGGCTTTCTTGAACTGAAGCCTCAGCGGCAGCAATATTCTCGACACTGCGGGCACTTCTTTGTCTCACTGGCACGGGAACATTTTGTACTGTGCCTGTGGATTCAAATTTTTACACTAGACGCTCAATTGTTGATCTGGTAGGACGATTATGACGACCATAAATTAGACGTAGCGCTCTTAAAGTTGAGGCCAGTGACTCCACATTTCGGTAGTAAATTTTAATAATTTCGACTCGTTGTTGGCTCGTATATCTTTCCATGATGAAATGGCAAACCTTACCGAAGAGAAATGTCAAAAGAGCGGGAAAATATATGGCGTCGTTTGCTGTCCCAATCGATTTACTTTTGTAGCGTCTCTGTTGAAAAACCCTATATAGCACAAGATTCTATTCCGTAAAGGAAGTCAGGTCGTTTGAGAGTCTATTGTAGATGGACTTTTGGAACGAAGATCCTTATCGCACGTTGTGGGATTTTAACACTATTAACACTATTAACACTTTTTATAACACTATTATGCTACAACCGTCGGTCGTGCAATGGTTAGTGTGCGCGCCTCTTGTACAGGAGATCCTGGGTTCGATCCCTGCTCCGACCACTTTAAAATTTCTTTCGTCGACGGTCACCTCGCTTAGTGACGGCGACACTATCGAGTACGTAGCCATAAAAAAGCCCCTCAAAATACCGTTCAGAACCGGTGTAAAACTGTAGGTCCCCATCAGTGAGTATAAAACTAAAAAGCGCACAGCTCACTGGTTGTGAGAAGCTCTCCCCAATTCCTTCATGGGATGTAATGGGAAACCATTTATTTTACAACCCAGTATTATCAACTGTATTGGGTAGTTTTGCTTTGGTTTGTGTCTAGACTAACATATGTTGGGAAATTGCTTGCTTAATGGGAAGTTTTCAAGGTGGAGCCTGTAGCCAATATTTAGTATATATTGTAGTTTTGAACCCAGTAAAAAGTAAATTTAAAAAACCCAAAGTGAAAGAAGTTTAAAAAAGGAAACTTTTCTTAAACAAGTGCCTTTTCTTAAGAAAAAATTAATTTTCGCAAAAAAATAATACTTATTCATATTCCAAAACAAAGTACATTTTCTTAAAAAAATACCTTATCTTAAAGATGTACCTTTGGTTAAGAAAAGTACAGGTTTTTACAAAAAGTACCATTTCAAAAAAAATATTTTTTTTAAAATAAGTAAATTTTTTTTATTTTATTTCTATTACTAGAGATATTGCATTTTAAATTAAAAAAGTACCAATAAAACGGGCAAATAAATAAATAAAAATCGTAGCCATAAGTACAGTTTCTTAAAAAAGTATATTTCTTACAACAAACTGCCTTTTCTTAAAAAAACTTAATTTTTTTTAAAGAGTACCTTTTCAGTGAAACAAAATAACTTTTCTTGAGATATGTACCTGCTCTTAAAAATGTACCTATTCGTGAAAAAAGGATCAACTCTAAAGAAAATTCCCATTTACATTTTCTTACAAAAAATCCTTTTCTGGAAAGTGCATTTTCTTAAAAATAAAATAATACCTTTTCTTTTTTTTTCCTCAGATAAGTAGCCTTTCTGAAAATAAGTACATATTCTTTCAAAAATAACCTTTTCCTAAAAAGAGTACCACTTCTATAAAAAGTACCTGTTCTTAAAAAAGTACTTCGTAGTAAAAAGTCATACTGTTATCGTTTTTTCTTCCTGAAATTACTTTTTCTTAAAAATAGTACATTTTCTTAAAAAAACATTACCTTTTAATAAGAGAAGCACTTTCCTTTAAAAAAGGACCTTTTCGGGAAAATATAATACATATTCTTACAAAAAGGACCTAAACTTTACTTAGAAAAATACATTCTTACCAAAAAGGACCTAAAATATACTTTAAAAAAAATACATTCTATAAAAAAATATTCTTTAAAAAAGTTTAGCATTTTACAAAAAGTATCTTTTCTTTCCATTTAAGTTATTGCATTTTTCAACGGGCACCTTGGGCGTGTTGGAGCTAACTAGTACATAATATATAGCGAAAGGAACTTCGTTCCAACCGGGTGTCCCTTGACACCTCATGTAATTTTTGTTCTCAACAGAAGTGCTTTATTTCTGAAGTGTTTACGGCAGATCCGAGAATATAAATTCGGCCACTCCTGGAGTTCTTGCACAATATTTATATCATCAGCATAAGCATGCAGCATGTGACCTTTGCTCCTGATGATTTTATTCGTGTTAACTGCAGCATTTTTCACTATGACCTCCATTAAGACGTTGAAGAGATCGCACGATATTGTGCCGACTTGTCGCAAATATGTTTCAATAAAATCTTGGCCAACCTTCGCTGAGGAATTTGTATCCATCAGAGTCATTCTGCGGGAGGATATAAGTTGAGATGGAATACCAAGCATAGGTCCGTAAAGTTTTCTCCGTGTCGGGCTTTCGTAGGCAGCCTTGTAATCAACAAAGAGATATATGGTAGATCTCAATTTGCTTTCGTGGGGTTTCTTCAGGATTTATCGTATTGTGCATTTCTGGGTAGTTGTGGATTTTCCAGGTCCAGGCTACATTTTCTTGTGTTTCTTCGAGCGTAACTACTCATGTGTATCAGAAAGATTCGCAATTAAGGGACGCGAACAACTATTTCAGTGGAGAGAACACCGTTCGATCAAGTTTGCAACAATTGGCTTTAGTCTTTCGCACACTACGCTTGATAGGACCTTGTCTGCAAAGGATAAGAGTCTTATTCCACAATAGTTAGCGCATATACTCGTCTCACCTTTTTTAAATACGAGACACAATACGCTATGACTTCAATCGGCGGACATGAACTCGCCCAATCTATTTTTACATGCTTATATCTTTTTGTGGTACAAGTAATGCAGATAAATAGTCCCTCCGTATTCCCAATATACTCTGCATATATGCGACTAGATTGCCCCCCTGTCTCTACAATCTCCTCTTTCCTTCTCTGTTTATACCGCTCCGGCGGGACATGTGCTATAATTGACATAAGTGCAGTGTTCTTTCCATTACCATGGTATAAGTTCAAGCGGGCTTCCGTGTCCAAGCACAGTCTCTGCAGCAATTTTCGAACACGCTGAAAATTTTTTTATTTTTTTGTTGTTTGTATGCAAATATATCGAATTTGTAGCTTGTCGCAAATATAGTATACTTGTGTCCAAACACATTGCTATTCAATATAATATGTTTGGGACACACATTGATTAATATGTTATAATATATTTGTTTGTGACCCAAATGTGGCTCTGTTTGTTGAAAATTGCTGAAAACAAAATCGTGACAGGCAACAAAAAAAAAACAGGAGATCTTCAATTCAAGAAAACAATGCTTGCAAAAACATATATATAGTTCCTGCAATGTTGCTTTATCCGTTTTTATCAGAGTGTAAAAGTGGATGTCATGGTATCCACTGCTGTTATGGATTGCCGCAGATCCATAGTGAGGAATTGCGAAGTTGGTCCCGCTTTCCAGAAATTTGTCTGGTCAGAAAATGTATAAGTAGTGGTAACAGGTGAAGGGTAACACCCCAAACTATCGGTAGGGTACCCGTGATACACACCATTACCCTTCTCTGAGAGTGGATCTTCCAGAACCATCCACTAAATCACAATACCATAGAGCAATATCGGACAAACGACAGCTGTAGCTCTACTCATCCTATCCATAGTTTTTGCCTTTAAACTTAACTTTCTGTCGATAATCATACCCAGATATCTGAAACGTAAAACTTTCTTTATGTCTGGTTTCATAAGATTCACGCTCGGCCTGCTCTTGTGCGAATGTTTGCTGAATCCACTCCGAATCACATATACGTTCATTACACTGAAAAATTAACTACCATCAATTACTACGTGATCAATCTGGTTCTGTGTTTTCCGATCGGGAGATATCCAAGTGCACTCACAGAACTAAATGTTTGTAAGAGGTTATAGCAAACGTAAATTTGGCTGTTACCACCGAATTATTAATTTCAACAACCGAATTGAGTCTCCACAAATGAAATTAGTTTGAATCAACCTCTAATAGGTTGTGACAACCTCTAATCGGTTGTGACAGCCTCTAATCGGTTGTGACCACCTCTAATAGGTTGTGACAACCTCTAATAGGTTGTGACAACCTCTAATAGGTTGTGCCAACCTCTAATAGGTTGTGCCAACCTCTAATAGGTTGTGCTAACCTCTAATAGGTTGTGACAACCTCTAATAGGTTGTGATTAATAGGCTTGAGAACCTCTAATACGGTTGTGGCAAATTCTAATTCGAATATTGTGACGTCGAATGTGGTTGTTATAACCTCTAAATTTAGTTACGACTAATTCGGCTATTTTTCTGTGGGTCTAGCCTTGTGGATGACCACTGACAACCATATATTTTTGCGGCCGCAAACTCTATCAGACTCATTTCGTTGTCGAAAGTATAGATTAAATTTACCGGCGGTTGTATGAAAGACAGTTTCTTTACCATATTTCAATTCACGAGCAGTTTTTCGATGATGTTATTGAAGTATCTACACTGAACGGAAAAGCACCGTCACAGGGATGAAAATGTTCATCACCCCAACAACTATTGTCATCGAAAGTGAGCTAACGTACAGTTTCACTCCAGCTACGAAAATCATCAAGTTCATTATTCGTGACTATGATGAAAATATGGTTGTTGCTGCAATGAATTTGATTCATTATTGCAACGAATCTGTTCGTGACTAAGATGAAAGTATGGTTGTTGCTGCAATGAATTTGTTTCATTATTGCAACGAATTTGTTTCAAATTATTCGTGACTATGATGAAAGTATGGTTGTTGCTGAAATGACTTTGATTCACTATTGCAACGAATTTGTTTCGTTTCTGCAATGAATTTGTTTCATTGTTGCAATGAATTTGTTTCATTGTTGCAATGAATTTGTTTCATTGTTGTAATGCATAAGTAACGTTCTTGCAATTAAACTATTTCATTGTTGCAATTAGTTTGTTTCAGTACAGCAATGCATTTGTTTCATTACATCAATTTGTTTCGTTGCAATAACAAAATTGTTTCGGCAACTGTAAATGTTGGCAAACCTCCAAAATAAATAAATAATAAAAATAATCTATAAAAAGTAAGAGATATACTAAATGTCAATAGTTTAAATGTTATGCACTTACTTTATTTTAAAATTTTAACCCATTTTTCTACAAAATTCAAATTAAATAAAATTGTTGCAGGAACGAAAAGTAAGTTCTTGCAGCAATGAAATGAAAAGTTGTCAAAGAAATGATGTAGGAAATATTTCGCTGCATCGACTACAAAATTGTCGGATATACGAGAGTTTTCATTGTAGCAACGTAAAAACATTAACGAAAATGTTTATTGAAATTTGAATTTTTATGACCGATTTTTGCTAGTTTTGGTTAATGCATGAGAAAGTCATACGACAAGCTTACAAGTCATGAACATTTTTCTAATTGAAAAATGGTTGGTTTTCAACCATTTCATCTCAAAAATGTTTCATCTATGCGACGAAGCATTATTCTTTCAGTGTAACTATACAGTGGAACCATACAAATTCCAACGATGTTTAAATGAAATTACATAAATTTTGCAAAAAGTATGAAATAATCAACGTATGACCCGAGGGAGAAAAGCGTTTGAGTAAATGGCGTCGACTTTTTGGTTGTCTTCTATGAGGATTGGTGGCCGTCGGTGGTGCAATGGTTAGTGTGCCCGGCTATTATACATGAGAACGTGGATTCGATCCCTGCTCAGATCACCTTACATTTCTTTCGACGACGGTCACCTCGCATAGTGATGGCGACACTCTCGAGTACTTAGCCATGAAAAAGCTTCTCAAAAATTCCGTTCGGAACCGGTGTAAAACTGTAGGTCATAGTCAGTGATTGTAAAACTAGAAAGCGCACAGCTCACGGATTGTGAGAAGCTCTCCTCAATGTAAGGGGCACCATTTTTTTTCTATGAGGGTTGCCAAATTGCGCACATATATTTCTCGTCTACCTAGATTCAATCGTCTTTTCTACAGTCATCATAAGCATATAAAAAAAAGAAGCCTGAATAGGCAGTATATCGTTCCGATAAATTAAAGTTCCGATTAGTAAGCAGACACTTTAACTAGACATTTAGAAAATGGCCTCAAGTATGACAATTTATTATAAAACGTCAACAAAATAACTTAAAAATTAAACCACTAATAAAAAATTAAACCATTTTCTCGATTATTCGCTTTGATTTTAAGATATGCAATTCCTGCTCACATGTATAGAACTAAAACGAAAAATTGAACTATAGTCAGCTCTTTAGCTCATATGAACTGTGCAACCAAAATGATGCATTGAACTCAACTCAACTACACGCTGATAAATCTATCTTTTGTTGTTGTTTGGATGCAAATATAACGCATGTTTGCAGCCTGTCGCAAATATAATATACTTGTTGCCAAACACATTGTGTTTGCTATGCAATATTACATGTTGGGATCACAAGGGTAAATAGTTTGTAATATACAGGGTGGCTGATGAAAGCCGCTACAGATTATTTGCAGATTGATTTTTAGATTTAACAAAAATGGATGACTGGGACACTGAAACAAGAATTTGGATTGTGCGCCGCTATCACGTACTGGAGTCCGTAGTTTCGGACCAAAGAGAGTATAGGCGCAAGTTTGGCGGCTATCCTCCGAGCAGATGGACCATAATGAGACTTGTTAACAATTCTGCCAAGCATGGGACAGTCAACAGAAGACCTTACAATCGAAACCATTCAGTTCTGACGGAGGAAACAATCGCTGCTGTAACTGCTGCCATACAAAACAATCCAAGAGCTTCGACAAGACGCTTATCTGCTCAAATGGGTCAATTATGCACAAAGATTAGGACTTATTCCCATATACAATTCGAACGGCCAACAAACTGAACGCAGCAGACTTCCCGATTCGCTTGGAATTTTGCCAGAAGATGCTTCAAATGGTGGAAGAGGACGGAAACATGTTGAACTGTCTTTTCATGTCTGACGAGGGCCATTTCGATTTAAATGGCAACATAAACAAACAAAATTGTCGAAAATGGAGTGCTTCCAACCCACAGTTACTCCATGAGACGGAATTGCATCCACTTCGTGTCACAGTGGGGTGTGCAGTTTCATCACACTGCATTGTCGGGCCCTACTTTTTCGAAGAAAACGGTCACGCCGTTACGGTCACTGGAGACCGTTACTTGAGCGAATTGTTGAGAAATGTTGAGAGAATTTTTCTATCCAGAATTACGCCGTCTGAGAATTTCTTTCAACTCTGTGTGGTTTCAGCAAGATGGTGCAACTCCTCACATAGCCCGGCCTGTTATGACAGAATTGCGACGAAAGTTTCCCAATAAGCTGATATCGAGAAACTCCACATTCCGTTGGCCCCCCAGGTCGCCTGACCTTACTGCACCTGAATTTTTCTTGTGGGGTTATTGCAAACACGAAGTCTACAAAGCAAAACCAACAAATTTGAATGAACTAAAGCAATCCATTCGAGAAACAATTGCGGCTATTCTTGTGTCAACTCTCCAAGCAGTAATGATCAACTTTTTGGTAAAATTCCGCACATGCATCAACGAGCAGGGGAGGATTTAAATTCCATTATTTTTAAAACTAGTTGAGCTATGTTTAATGAAATTGCATGAGCTTTTACATGAATGAAAGAAAAATGAATTCCATATACTGAAAAAAAAGTTATTTGAGCTTCTTAATGTAGCAATATTCATCACCCACCCTGGATGTGTTTGTGACCCAAATATATTTTTGTTTGTGATACAAATACAGCTGTGTTTGCTGCTCTGTTATCAATAAGAGAATAAAAGAGGGACAAAGAGAGTTATTCAAAGTGAAAGTTGTTGTATGTGTGTAACTCTATTTTTGCATTATTCTTTGAGTCAGTGATGAATAAATTTCGTAAATGCATGTGCAATTTGGAGATGAACCTAGTCTTTCTTATGTTGACTAATCTGTTGCATTTTAGTTCCATACAGATGCAAATTTAACTCTTGTTGGAGCTTTTCGCAAATATAGTATGCTTTTGCCCAAATGCATCGTGTTTGCTTTTCAATATTACGTGTTGGAGACAAAGTGATTACAGTTTTATAATAAATGTGTTTGTGATCCAAATATATCTATGTTTGTGATACAAACACATCTGTGTTGTTGTGGCAGTGTCTCTCTAGAGCAAGAGAATAAAAGAGTTACAACGCGAGATTATGCACAGTCTATCTTGTATGTGTGCAACTGTATTTTTGCAATATTCTTTCAGTATAAATATGTATTCTGAATGTGTGTGCGTAAATTGCAGCTGAAGTGTGTGTTTCTTAGTTTGACTGATGTAATGCATTTTAGATTCATGCATTCAATTGTCAATGGTCCATCGGCCAGATGATATCGAAAGCGCTTGGTCGGATAAACAAGTATGCTATGAAATATTGATATATCAGTAGAAAATTTTTGTGACCAGTAAAATGGAATAAACAGAGTCTCGGACGGTTAAATGGTTTATGATGTTGCTTTGGATTTTGAGGAAAGAAACTGAAAACAGCAGCAATGTGCCGCCCTTTGTCAGCCCGAGGCTTTACAATTTAAACCGGGGTTGGCTGGCTTGAACTAGCTTCAAATATATGTACAAGGTGGCGCAAAAGTAATCCTCCTATCAGAAAATGCTATAAATTTTGCGATTGGCCCCTAATGTCAGTTCTGTTTTGACATTTGTGTAGTAAACACATGCGAAATACACGTTAATAAACAATGTTACGCTACACTTCTCCAGAACGCGGAATATTGCTGACTATTTATTTGACCAATAATCGGTCGGTGACTTTGGCACAACGTGAATTTCGTCGCAGATTTCCTGGCCGTCCAACGCCTACTGGTGAAACACTGCGACGTTTAGCCGCTCGTCTCGAAGAGACTGGCACAACACGAGATGCTGCCAGGCGTGGCAGACCCCGGAGTAGCCGTTCTGCAGAGAATATTTCTGCTGTAGCCGAGGATGTCATGGATGCGCCGTCGACATCGACCAGACGACGTCCAGGAAAATGGGTATCAGTCGACGGTCTTTACAGCGAAGTTTGGTACAAGATTTGAAGATGTTTCCGTACAAAGTCCAGACGGTGCATCAGCTGTTAGCTGCTGACCGCTAATCGCGTCTAACATACGCTCAAGCCATCCTTAATCACCACCAAGAGGAAGATGATTTTTCATCAAAAATAATCATGAGTGATGAGGCCCATTTCCATCTTAGCGGGTACGTAAATAAGCAAAATTTACGCTTCTGGGGCACTGAAAATCCGCGTGAAACCCACGAAGAGCCATTACACCCGCTCAAAGTCACTGTATGGTGTGCTGTTTTCGCTGGAGGAGTCATCGGACCTTTTTTCTTCGAAGACGTCGCGGGTCAAACGGTTACTGTGAATGGTGAGCACTACAGAGCAATGATCAACGAGTTCTCTTTGCCGCAACTTGATGAATTGGGATTGGAAAACATGTGGTTCCAACAGGACGGTGCAACGGCACACACTGCACGTGCCACAACCGATATGCTGAAGGGTGCATTTCCCGGGCGCCTAATCTCCCGTTTTGGCGATTTGCACTGGCCAGCAAGATCGCCTGATTTGACCGCTCCAGACTTCGTTTTGTGGGGCTTTTTGAAGTCGCGGGTATATGTCAACAAGCCTCAAACTCTTGCAGCTCTTAAAGACAATATCCGTCAAGAATTTGAGCACGTATCGCCGGAAGTTTTGGCCAAAGTGATGGAAAATGCCATAAAAAGGGCTCAAATGACAATCAACTGTGGCGGCGGCCATTTACATGACATCATATTCTCGACTTGATGTAAAAAAATTAAAAGACCAAATAAAAATAATCCACAAGAAGAATCAAAGTTTTTAATTTTTTTTTAAATTACAGCCAAAAAACATCGGAAGTTTACTTTTGCGCCACCTTGTATATCGTTAGCTAAAATGCAAAAACGCGTAACTAACTAAAATATAATTTTACAGGAGAAGCAAAAAACTTTGTAAAATGAAAACTATAAATATTTTTAACGAAGTTTTTTCTAATTTCACTTTACATACACAGACAGATTTGTGATCGCAGAAGTGTAAAATTTTGTCAAGGCATATAGTTTAATGGCATTCATAACAATCAATCAAAAACTCGATTTTGAATTTTTGGTTAGTTACACCTTTTTGCATTTTAACTAACGATATGAATGTTTGCGATGAAACACGCATACATTTCCACTTAAAGGTATACATGTTTTTCAGTAAACATGCTAATGTTTGCATTTAAATACAAGTGAGTTTGGGATTTGCAAACATATGTATGTTTGGAGTGTGTTTCAAAAATATACATGGGTCCTGCAAAACATGTTTGGGAGAACATGTTACAGAGGACGATATTTTTCAGCGTGTAGAGAATTGAATGATTTACGTAGTTCATGCTGCTGAACTGACCTAAAAACAGCGCTGAACAAAAATGTCCAACTCTAGAACATTTCATAAAAACTGAATGCGGGTCTCTAACAATCAGCTTTATTACGAGTGTCGTTGTCGTATTTCGACTACGACAGTTTTTTAAAAGATTAAAGATAACACGTCAACTTTTTCTTTAATCTTTTATAAAACTGTCGTAGTCGAAATACGAGAACGACATTCGAAATAAGGCTGAATAACATTTCTGTGTTAAGGTAGTACTTACTCACCACTGTTAAGCCAAAACCTACCACTCACTAACAACGGAGGTGTTTTGAAATAAAACACAAACAATTTCTGTTTAATTTTTCACCTTTACTTGTAATTTATTATTATTTATTTTTATTATTATAATTAATTTTATTTATTTGTAAAGAACTAATTGTCTTTTTATTACGCTTTAAATAATAGAATTAGGTATAATCATTATTATAATAATAATTTGTCTGTATGAATTTTGTGTGTGTGTTTTTTTTTAAATTTGTTGTTGTTTTCTTAATTTGTTGTTGTTATTTAATAAATCTAATGGATGTTGTTTGTTCTTTCTGCTTCATTTCATTTTGGATTTATAATGCAAATTATGACATTGGTTGTTAAGTTTTTGTATTTTGTTTTTTTTTAAGAATTTTAGATTTCTAGTTTTTCGTTTTGTTTTCCTTAATTTTCTCTTCAATTAAAGTAGCAATTAATTTATTTAACTTTATTTATAATATATATTCTGGTTGTTTCGTTTTGTTTGTTTTTTTTTTTTGTAAAAATTGTTTAAACTAAATTTATTTTATAAGATTTTTATATTTTTTTTCAATATTATATTACCAATGTTATAGTTTTTTAATGTTTATTTTGGAATTTTACTATATGTTTTGTATTTTTTTTTGTTAAAGCAACAATAAGCATCATTTTATTTTAATTTTTTTTATTAATTATTAATAAAAACTGCACTAAGTTTTATGAATTTTTGTTGTTTCTGCTTTGTAAGTTTATATATATATATATATATATATATTAAAGGTTTTTTTTGTAATTTTTGTTTTTCTTTTTGTATATGACTACAACTATAATTGGTTTTACGTTTTTTCTCTAAATTTTGTTTAGATTGTAATTTTAGAAATAGTTTAAGAAGAATTGCTTTGTTGTGATGTCTTTTTTTCGATTAATTTTTTTAAATATAATCTTTTTTACTAAAGTGTTTTTGTTTGTTGGTTTGTTTGTATTGTAGAGCGAATAAACCAATAAAGAGGAAATATAATGTATAATAGTTGTGAATAAATAATGGAAAATTATTAACCCAAAAGTAGAAGAGACAAAAGAAAGTAAAAATATGTAATATTTTAGAGATAACAAATATTTAACTAATTGATTGCGCAATGTGTGTTATTGACTGGC
Source organism: Phaonia tiefii (assembly GCA_963931995.1). Classification (NCBI taxonomy): domain Eukaryota; kingdom Metazoa; phylum Arthropoda; class Insecta; order Diptera; family Muscidae; genus Phaonia; species Phaonia tiefii. The sequence continues at coordinate 57,903,112 of OZ008371.1, forward strand.
ACTAAAAGTGATCAGAAATTGTCAACTGGTTAATATTTTACATGTTCATATTTTATAAAAACTAAGTATGCAATTTTAAAGAGCTTTCATTTTACTATCAAACAGAAAAAATTTCAAAACAATCGGTAGTCACAATTAAAAGTTATGGGAATTTGAAAAACATAGTTTGAACCCATATTGCATAGGCATATTTGATACAACACGATTTGATGTACATACTCTATGACATAGTAAGTATTTATCAGTACTGATTTATAACCAAGTGTCTAAGCTTTTATTTGGCTGTTCCATAAAAACTTAACCCTTTAAAAGCCTAAGATATAATGAATTAAATACTAAAATATATATATATATTTTTTTTGTCTACCAGCTGAGAAAAAAATGGTGTCCCTTAACGTCCCATGAAGCGATTGGGGAGATCTTCTCACAATCAGTGAGATGTGCGCTTTCTAGTTTTACACTCGGTGAAAAAACAAAACTGCCTGAAAGGGGAATGAACGGTTTAGAAACACTTACATCTGCCTGTAAAATGACAGAAATTGTCAAAAGTCCTAATATAAAGTGATGGAAGTTTAACCCATTGTGAACAGTAAATTCTAGCATTAAACGTAATTTGCTATACAAAGGAAATCTGAATGCAAAGACCTAAAGCGTTCAATTGCATTACAATATATTATATTTACCCTTTAAACGACCAATATATTATATTAATATTTTATTTTTGTTTATGAGGAAAAAAATTAAAATTAAACAAAAAGGAACTTTTTTTAAAAAGGCTTCAGTTTTTTGAGAGAAGATTTTTTTAAACTAATGGGAAAACACAACTAAAAGTTATGGGAATTTTACATATGTATTTATTTTAACCTTTCCTGAATCGGTATTTTAGAATGGAGAGAATTTGCCCAGAAATCTCATATATAACAGTACAATTTTGTACGTGTAACACAACTATCAAATTCAAAATTAAAATCTTCGAGCATTTGGTCGTTTTTTTAAATAATTTTATTCGTCAAAAAAGAAGACGTCAGGAAGACGTGAAATATTGAAGAATACAATTATTTTAAAAAACGACCAAACGCTCGAAAATTTTAATTTTGAATATAATACGAAAGGTCGGATAAATCATCACTTTTTTACGATTACCACATGTTTTGTAGCTTAATTTTTTATTTGTATCATGCTGCCTTTAACCCTTTACATACCCAATATGTAAAGTTCTGATTTACTTTATGTTTCATTTTGTTTTGTTTTCGTAACCAAGTATTGACTTGTTGAAATATTGCGAGAAATGGTAGATATTTTGAAATCAGTATGATTATGAAAAGCTCTACTCAGTCCCTTCATGGGATGTTACGGAACACCAATTTTTTATGATTACCAAGTCTCTATAGCTTTTGGCTGCATTTACGCATTCTGAATTAACCCCTTAAAATCCCATGATATTAAGAGTTGAAATTTTATATACATTTTCTTATCATCTTTTTAAAGTTATCCAACAGTATAATGGTAAAACATTATGGGATTTCGAATTTTTAACGTTTCTTGAACGGGTTTTCTTTAAATTTAGTTGTTGCAAAAATCCTCTGTGTGAAATGTCTCCCAAGGTGACAGCCAAGATTAAAAAGTTTAGTAGCATGGCGCCTTAACCATTTAAAAGTCATTGATATATTTTTTGAATAAGTTCATTTGTAATTATTTAAAATCTAAATAAATTGTATTTTAATATTTTTATTTAATATTTTAAAAACTTTTTAACTATCACGATTTTTTGGGATGTATATATACAACTTTCATAAACATTAACCCATTAAGAGCAACATCTAAAATTTGGACTTTACAAGCGAATAATTTATATAATCTTTAAAAGTGATCAAAACAATAATATCTTCATTGGTAAATTGCAAAGTCTTTATTACATTTATAACTAACCCCTTAAATACCAAACCTTGGTATTTACCTAATTTGATTCAATTAGATAAAATCTGAATAATTAAATTCTGATAATCGGCTTGGTATACAAATAAATTTTTCAACACTTTTAACTTTAATGACTTCGATATGAGGTGTAAATTATATAAATTGATTTAGAGTCATAGAAAATTACATCATTTCGCAGCAGATAAAAAATCATTTTTCTCTAAGTGTACAATACATCATAAATTATTCAATAGTTTACTGGGACAACCAAGTATTTACGCTTTAGTTTAAGATGCAGCAGAATTATTAAATCCTGAAAATTTTCAGACAAATCTTTTTTTTACCTTAACTTTAACTGTCTTTACGTTTATTTGCATGTTCGTACAACTTTTTTGGTATTTTTTTACATTTACTTCAAATTGGCATAACTTTTAAATGCATAGTACGATTTCATTGAAAATAATTTAATTCTGAGGGCCACCGAAAATTTAATTAAACTCTATACTTAGTTTTTTATAATATCTCTTTATTTTCTTTTACCAGTTGGCTTTCGCTGACCACATTGTGTCTTCTTAAATATACATATACTTAAAATTGTTTATACTTTCATAACATTTGTCGAAATTTCACACGAACCACCACTTTTGTTTTTATTAAAAAAAAAACAATAATTATTACTAATATAAATTGCGTGTTACATTTTTTTTATACTATTACAAAATTAAAATACAATAAAACAAAATATTTAATTTAATTTAATTTTTGACAAAAATAGTTTATAGTTTTTTATAATATATCCATATATGTATGTATGTATATACATATATCTATATAAATACAAATAAATGTTAGTTTTTGTATTCTTTTTATTCATCCCCATATAAAACAATTAAATTAAAAAGAAAATCAACTTGTTTGTTTTTATTTCATTAAAAATAAAACTATAAAAAAAAAGAATCCCTTAATTATAATATGTATAGTAGTATATATAAGCTTAATTTAATATATGTGTGTGTGTGTGTGTGTTTGTGTATTTGTTTATAATTTTCATGACATCAAAATAATGATTGAAAATAAAAATAAAATGTATACTATATTTATATATATATATATAAAAAAAAAAACATTCGCATAACCCAAAAAATAAAACAACAGATACATAGATATTTTGAGAATTACATAGATGTGGAGGAAAATTAAAGAGAAAACAAAATAGAGAAATTAAATTATACAAAATTATATTACAAAAATGGCATTAAACGCATAACTTTCAAAATATTTTGTAGAAATGACGACCACAAGGCATTCAAACGTGTTGAACGTGACATCAGGAAACGCCAAGTACAAATGACCATTAATAGTTTGATTAATAGATCGATATAATACAATCTGGAAGAGAGAAACAAGGGGCAAACAATTAAAATAAATTAATATTAATAATTATGAAAATTATAGTAATTCATTATGTTTAGCAAATAGAGTAGAGTACGCTCTCAACCAATGCAGTTGTCGTGGGGAAATCAGGGCGCATTCGTAAATCGCAAAGTATTTTGTTCTTGCAACAAAAGAGTTTTGGGGGCGACATGATTGAGGCACGTCAGCCGCATTGGTATGCAGCGTGCTTAAAGTTTTAAAATGCAACACTGCAATTTTTCGAGCAGTTTTAAACTAAAATTTCGCCGCACTTACCTCATCATCTTTTTCCGACTTCCAGGTAATGATTGTGGTTTTTGCTTGAACAAGAACTCTCTAAAGCCCAGGACATATCGTTCCATATATTTCTCCCAATTAATTGTGGTCACATCGAAAACGAACGTCTCACGATCCTTTGGACTGAGGGTTTGCAGTAAAGCGCACACATTGTCGTCCTTGAATTGCCACTCATGTGTGGCGAAATATTGCAAACAATCGACAGCTTTGTGGATTTTATTTTGGACTTTAACAAATCTAAAAGGATAAAGCAAAAATTAAATTCAATATTAAAAAATAATTGGAGGGCTAACAATCATTTATAAAATAAGAAACGGATCTTCAGCTATAGTTAACTTTCTTTGAGCAAATTTATGGTGGTTTCGTTTCTAAAAAATAATGTTGCCCTTGTATGAGGCGACATTTAAAAAATGTTGCCATCGCCCCTTTAAAGTTGTGCCTTTTTTAGTGTGAGAAACGAACATAGAAATGTTGCATTTTCTCACAACTGTATGTTTTTTTTTAGCATGTCTTCTTTACCTCGCTTAGCTATGTTATTCGACCAGTGTATATGGAAATCTAAGCGATATTCAGCAATTTGAAGCGACTCTGTATACAACCTCTGTATAAAACGACCACTTTCTCGTTTAAATTACCCTTGCGACGTTTAAATTACCCCTGCGACCATACAAAAGGTAGAAAAATTAGCTTAGCGAGGACAAATTCCAGCAACAATAGTCGTGTTTTGGCTACAAGCAAGCGATCATCGCTTGCTAAGTTGTAACGAAAACGGCTATGTAGCGTTAAGTGATTTTATTAAAAAATATGAAAAAGGGTTGAAGGCGGAGAAGGATGCCAAAAATATTTTTATATAAAGTTAGCGAAAATGATTCGCGTCGCTAACTTCTCGCTGAGTCTTCGCTAAGTGCTTCATACAAAACAAGCGATTATATACGGAAGCGGTGTAAACAAAACACTTAATATTACAGAAAATTTTCCATTTTATTGGGCAACATTCTCCCCAATGACTCGATGAGAGGGCAGAAAATGCAACATTTTTGCACTTTTTGAGTGTAACATTCTCAGAAACGAACAGTAATCCTTCAAGTGGGGTTGAACACAAAAAGGCACTTTTGGGGCAAAGGGCAGACAAATTTTTAAATTTTTTCTCAGAATCGAAATCGTCATTAGTTTAAAATATTTTTATATACTCTTTTATATAAACTAACTTATGGCGTTTTCGTTTGTGTCAAAAAATTCAAAATTGTTCTGCCTTTTGCCCTAGAAGTGCCTTTTTGTGTTCATTGGTGAAACAATTCAACCCTACTTCAAGGTTTTGTGTTACTTTCTGAGAATGTTGCACTCAAAATGTTAGTTAGCCAAATCTAGAAAATTTCCCTTAACCTTCAAATCTACCACTTATATTTCACCATCCATGGTATTTCTACCATTTTTGATCGAAACCACCAACCTCTACATATAAAATACTTAAAAAACCGAATTGCCAGCAGTCAAACAATTTTGAAATTCCCATTGTTCGCATATTTCCCGTATCCCATATTCCCATATATCGAAACCCCCAACCACTAAACAAACAATTTCAAAATTCCATTATTCCATATATCATTACAATTGGCAACCGATTTTAATTGCGTTATCTAATGCAAATTCAAATTCAAAATGTTTTAATTTAAATTGCGAACAATGATAATTCTTTTGCATTTGCATTTGATAAAGTAAAGACAAATTACAATCCAATGCAAATTGAAAAACCCCATTTATGAAGAAAATACTTGCGTCAGGCAATACAACGATAGGGTACCTGAAGAACTCTTCTGGGTAGTGGAAAACGTGATATAATTCGTTCAATCTCCTTATTAACACTTGTGTCCCTGGCAACTTGCTGAACGAGAAGACCGATTTAAGTGAACATACCCCTCATAGATCAGTTGTCATTGCAGTTGTTACTAAATCCAGGATGAAATGGAAGGATACAGGATTAATGCCTCCCTGGCCTGACATGGTATCTCCAGTGAAATTTTAAGCTGTGACCGATCTATTGATCCCCAGAACTGACATATTTATACACCGCCTGTATTGTCTTCAGAACGCGGGAAATGCCTCTCCCGCAGCTCCTACCAACTTTAGGCCTATTAGATGTCCATCGTTTCTATGTGGCGCTAGTGGGCACATACGGATGGAAGACTGTTACCTGATAAGCCATCGTCAGTTATTCGAGTTATTAAACAGCGCGGGAATTAATCAGTGACTCTTGATACATATCTATTGCATTGTATTTTTCAAATGTACAATCATTTTAGTTAAATTTTTTTTATCAAATCTCTTCATAAAAAATATTATTCAAGTAATAAAGTATATTGGTCCACTTCCTTCTAATATTCCCCAGATGGAGTAAGATCAAACAAATAACATCTTTGTTTGGATGCAAATATAACGTGTTTGTAGATTGCCGCAAATATAGTAGTATAGTATAGTCCAAACACATTGTGTTTACTACTCAATATTACATGTATTACACACAATGATTAATATGTTATAACTAGCAATATGTCCAAAACGACTTTTTGCGAAAAAGAACTTTTTTATTGTTGAATATGAATCTTTGGGGACTCAGAAACAATATTTATTCCACGAGTTTTTTTTTAAAAATTAGTTGTATTTCAAAATATAACACAGTTTAACCATTTTCGTGGGCTTAAAAATGAAAAAATTAAATTTAAAAAAAAAAAAGTGGAATTTTTTAATTTTTTACAATAAACTGGGTTAGTAGCCTTTCATTTAACCCTGCTGTTAGATTAGAAAAAACTTACGAATCTTAGATTGAGGGACCATTTGGTCCATACTGCAATTTTCATCCAAAATAATAATTTTATCTTATTCTTTGTAACTATTTTGGTTCAAAAATTTCTAAAGCAAGTATTTGACATATCAAAAACATCCGCTAACATATCAAAAACATCTTCTAAATATTTGACATGAATTTACATTCGCTTGGTAATGAAAAAACTTACGAATCTTAGATTGAGGGACCATTTGGTCCATACTGGAATTTTCATCCAAAATAATAATTTTATCTTATCCTTTGTAACTATTTTGGTTCAATAATTTCTAAAGCAAGTATTTGACATATCAAAAACATCTTCTAAATATTTGACATGAATTTACATTCGCTTGGTAATGAAAAAATGTACTATTGACCAAATGGTCCTCTAATCTAAGATTCGTCATTTTGTATTTTTCTCAGTCCTGAATAAAGTTAGAAAATTTAATTTTCGCACATAACATTGTTTTATTAAAAGACCCCATTAGCAGAAAAATTTAGTCAGTATATATCACCGTTCCAAAGTTACAAGGGAAAACAGAAAAAATTTGGACCAAATGGTCCTAATCTAACAGCAGGGTTAAGATGAATATTTCATTCGTACACTGAGAGAAAAAAAATTATTATAATAATAAGTGGTGAAGGTAGATTTACGACTTTTTCATTTAAAATGGCACAAAAACGGCTAAAGATTTTTGGCCAAAATTTTCTATTTCTCGTTTAGAACCTTAAAATCTAAAATTCCACCAAGGCGCTTCACGTCACAAAGCTTAGTTTGGACGTTATGAGTTGAGGAAGGTAAAAAAACCTAAAAATTTTGGATTTTTTCCATTTTTCTTGAAGTTTTTTAAATTTTTTTTCCAAACGAAACATTGTACTGCGAAGCGCCTTGGTAGAATTTAAGATTTTAAGGTTCTAAACGAGAAATAGAAAATTTTGGCCAAATATCTTTAGCCGTTTTTGTGCCATTTTAAATGAAAAAGTCGTAAATCTACCTTTACCACTTATTATTATAATAATTTTTTTTCTCTCAGTGTACGAATGAAATATTCATCTTCAATGAAAGGCTACTAACCCAGTTTATTGTAAAAAATTAAAAAATTCCAGTTTTTCGGATATTAATAAAATTACAGGAAAAAATTCGTAATCAGTTGAAAAATCAATGACAACAAGAACACCCTATAATTCACATATCATGTAATTGAGGGCCACCCTAATGAGCATTTCAGATAGCCGAATGTATCCCCAAATCAGTACATATAATTTGGTACATATATCTTTAAATTGGAAAAACCACTTTTTTTGACATATTGCTAGTTATAACATTCGTTTTTGTAACCAAAATGTGGCTTTAGTTGTTGAAAACTGCTGAAAACAAAAACGTAATACACAACAAAGAAACAAAAAAGCAGCAGATCTTCAATCAGATCAATTCGTGAAAACAATGCTTGCAAACATGTACATGGTTCCTGTAATATGTTGCTGGGGCGGTTTATTTCAGCGTGTATACGGAATAATACAAGACAGTATTGGATCAACCTCAGAAGACAAAATCACAATAGTTATTCAAAAATCTACACCAAAGCAGCGAAGTCGGTGTAGGTATACTTGATAATTTCGGTCATTAGTCGGGCACTCTGAAATCATGCTAATGGTGATTTCGTTTCTAAAAAATATGGTGCCCTTGTATGAAGCGACATTGAAAATATGTTGTCATCTCTCAACCAAAGTTGTGCTTTTTTGGGGTGGGAAAGAACATAGAAATGTTGCATTTTCTCACAACTGTATTCTTTCGTTTGCTTTTTTAGCATGTTTATTTACCTCGCTAATAAAATAATTCGACCAGTTAGCACTGTATGCGACTCTTCATACAAACTGGTCGAAAATGTACCAATGCAATTGCTATTTTTTTAATTCTTGCTTAACCCCGGTATTCAGTTTTTATGAAATTTTCGTTGCCGTAAGAATTACGTGTATAAAAAATACCGAAAATTTCGCTCATTTCTCATTTGCAGGGTTGTTACGCTCAAAAACAGGGTTGTTACGCCAAAGTTTTTTTTTATGAAAACAATTGTTTGATAATTGTTTGGGATCGAAATTTTGATATTTCGATCATTTTAGCAATCGGAAGTAACACCACATGCGTTTAAAATAAAATGGAGTGCGTAGAGAAATTTTAAATGAAATATTTGCAAGGTAAATCAACGATAGGTGGTAACTCTCCGCAACATAATATTCCGTTTACAGATAAGTGTAAAAATTTCTTACGAAAATTTCTCAAGAACTGAATACGGGGCTTTACAGACAAATAATGGTTCGATGAAGAGTGTCACTTGATAAAAAGAACGCTGCACGTATGGCAATGCTTCCGTCAAATGCAATGCTGTCCGTAACAGAGCGGTTTAAGAAGAAGAGGAGAGAGGGAAGCCGTTTGTTTAAGAAGAAACAACGGTTGTGGAGAAAGCGCGAGGGTGATCAAATTGAATCTTACAGAAGGAAGAATGAGGCCTGTAAAATATTCGGCTAATAAACCAATTAATGGAGCGTTGAATGAATATCGACACGTTCCCGGCAGAATGTATTAAGCGACAAAATGAAAATTGTTCAGGATACGAAAAAAACTTCCCGTTAAATAGCTGATTTGTTTATTTTGTCGGTTATTACCATTTCATTTGCTTAATAACTCATGACGTGGTTATGCAAGGAACATTGTCTGTATATCTCTATAGCTTGGCATAAATTTTGAGAATATGGGAAAAAGTCATTGTGGGCAAATATGACGGTTAATACATTTTGCCGCGAACGTGTCGAAATAATAGCATTTCTAAACAAAATATTCAATGGATTCTTCCTCTTCCTCATCGTTAGAGGTTGTCCAGGAGTCATTTGCCCTGCACTTTAGTCTCGCAACATGCCTATCAATCACACAGTATCCTGTCAAAATGTAAACAAGCATTGATAACTTCGGCCTGGCTGGAGCCAAAAGGTTCAAAGATTTCGTGCTACCCACTGACGGCCTGATTTGTCTGGTGTATACACGATCTCTGCCCGTGATCCACCTCTTCAAACCCGATATTCAGTTTTTAAGAAATTTTCGTTGCCATACGCAGGTGCATGCATAAAAAATAATGAAAATTTCAGGAACCGAAAATTTCGCTCACTTTCCTTTTGCTTGGTACTCAGCTATTTTTCGAAAATTTCATAGGCAAAATCAGTTACAGGGTTGTTACACCAAAGTTATTTTGTAAGAAAACAATAGTTTGATAATTGTTTGCTGCCGGAATTTTGAAATTTCGTTAATTTCAACAACCAAAAGTAACAGCACATTCGTTAAAAATAAAGTGGTACCGAAGATAAATTTTATTTGAAATATTTCCAAGGTAAATTAAAGATGAATGGTAACTCTGCGTAACAAAATTTTCCCTTTAGAAATAAATGACAAAATTTCTTACGAAAATTTCTCATGAACTGAATACCGGATAAATTGAGAATGGAGATTTTCGGTAATCGTGTGCCAATATTGGCTGCAAAATGGCAAACATGATAAATCATACGCTTCGTGGCAATTTTTCGTGCTTGGAATCGAGTCTGTGTCATACTGACAAATCGAACGTAATATACTGAATTAAATGCTACGAAAGGGGATAGACACCATACGGCAAATACTACATAGGAATCACTGGAAATAGATTGCGGACACGCAAAGCTGCTCACAGATTCGACATTGTACAGGGATATGACAATTCTGACCAAAAAACGGCATTGAAGCCACGTATTTAGTTCTTGCGGAAGTTAGTCATTTATCCCTCAACGGAAAGTTTTGTTGCGGAGAGTTACCACCTTTCTCTGATTTGCCTGGCAGATATTTCATAAATGTTTCCTGTTCAAGCCCGGTATTCAGTTTTTATGAAATTTTCGTTGCCATAAGAAGTACGTGTATAAAAAATATCGAAATCTTCATGAACCGAATATTTAGCTCACTTTTCAATTGCTTGGTATTCGGCTATTTGCAAATTTTTTTTTAGGCAAAATCAATTACAGGGTTGTTACGCCAAAGTTATTTCTTACGAAATCAATTGTTTGGGACCGGAATTTTGGCACTTCGATTATTTTACTAAACAAAAGTAATAACAAACTCGTTAAATATAAAATGGATTATTATAAAGATAAATAATTAATGAAATATTTGCAAAGTAAATCGAAGATGTGTGGTAACTCTCTGTAACAAAGTTTCCGTTTAGATTTAAATGACAAAATTTCGCAAGAACTGAATACGGGACTTCACACTCCCACTATTTTAACGCATCAGCTGTTACGTTTTTTTCTCAAAAAGATCGGAATGTCAACATTTTGCTGGCAAATATATATTAAACAATTGTCTTCCTATGAAATATCTTTAGCATAACAACCCTTACTTGCTTTTGTTCACGAAATGTTCGCAAAGTTCTGAGTACCAACCAAAGGAAACCTAAGCGATATTGGCAATTTATCTTCATTGCGATTATTGCGGATTTGCCCTCTAGATGTATTGCCTTTCACGTCAAGCCGCGTATTCAGTTCTTGCGAAATTTTCTACGATGTTCGGTAATTTATCTCTAAGAGCCTGTGCCAATCGGTATCCAAGTCCACAGGTTAGTAAAAATATGACATTTGCGTGGTGAATAACATGGGCTAGGTACATTTTTGACAAGTGGATGGAAATTTTTGACGTTTAGCAAAAACACACCAGCGGATAAACAAGTTATGTAAGGGAAACCGAACTGCCATCGCCGCCGCCGATATTTTTTATTGCTGTGAGGCGCCGCCGTAGTTGTTTAGATACTAATTTGGATTAAGATGACTCATTCGATTTTAATAAACATATTTGTCAGTTTTTTCGCATTTTTATATATTTTCAAGCATATTTATATTTTCTAATAACGATTATTTTAAAATTGTTTTTAATCATCGGCTTGATCCAACGCCGTTGGAAATTTTTGTCTAGCGCCGTCGCCAAGTTTTTATGTCGACTTGTAGCTCTGGTCATCATTTATTTGTAAACAAAACAGACAGAAATTTGGTGGCAATTTGAATGAAATTTTATAGCAATTTGGAAGAAAGTTTGCAGAATGAAAATATTCATGGATTGTGACGATCGTATTTGCAAACGAATTGGTGGCTTAAAACTATTTTAGCAACAAAATCAAATCTGCACCAAAATCTCACCAACGGTAAAGGCTTTTGCGCTGAGTTGAAAAATATGTTTTGTTTTTTGCGCTAGGTCCAACTTCTTGAGATATGGTCCTTTAAAGCTTGAGTATATAATGGGTCATATCTCAGGTATTTATCATTGGATCTGCTTGAAATATGTATCATTACAAAGCCCTTGTGAAACTCTATAACTATGTATATAAATATAGTTTATTTTATTAACCCATTGAGGGCTCATTTACAAAATGTTTTTTAACCTCACTTTTTTGGTTGAATAAACTTGTTGTTCTTGTCTTTCGTCGTTGTGTTTGTTGTCTTTTATTACTGTCGTCCTTTTTTGTAGTTTTTACACACCAAAATAGAAAAATAATTTCTAAAAACGCGCGATTTTTCTGATTTTGCAACACATCGACTTAAGCTACAGAGGGAATTTGATCCCCCTGCCTGAGCCCGGCCGGAGTGCCAGGCGACTAGTTGGAATATAAATTGAACGATTTATGAAATTTATTTCATCAGGATCGGATAATAAATGACAGAGTTATGCGCGATTATACATTCAAGCTTTGGAGACCTATATTTGGAAAAATATGGACTTCTGCAAACTTTTTTTTTTTTGAATCCGCATTTAATATTCTACCAGGCAAAAAAAACGAAAAAATTCCAATTTTGCTGCTAAAAGAAATTTGCTCCCATTTTTCTCACCATAAGAATTTTTTTCCCCATAGTACTTTGATACCGATTGGTAAGGCCCTAAGCGGAAAATGTTGTTGCGGAGAGTTACCACCTATCTTTAATTTATCTGGAAAATATTTCCTTTGTAATTGCTCTACGACTCTAATTTATTTTTAACGCATGTGGTGTTATTATTGGTTGTTCAAAGTGTCAAAATTCCGGTATCAAATAATTGTTTTCGTACGAAATAACTTTGGCGCAACAACCCTGTAATTCTTATGACAATAAATACTGAATACCAGGCTTTACTTGGAATTATTGCCGGCGATAAGCATTTTCTTTCGAAAAGGCTATCAGCTGTTATACAAAACCGGTTATTTCCATAATAGTATTTTTTTTTCAGGCAGTATACTTGGCAAGATCCTGGCAATAGTACTTTGTTTGTTGGGTTCCTTTTTAGACCAACTAATAGGCTGTATCAATTTAAATGATTTCTACTCACATTGGTTGTTTGCCAGCTAATCGTGCCACAATATCCAATGCATAGGCCGGCAGATAGTGCAAAACAAAAGCATTTATATTATTCAGGGTAACGTTATTGCGCAGCGAGCCACCAGGATACCAAGCACAACCCTCTGGAAGAGTTAAGAAATTAATCAGACGTCAGTTAAGAATATACATAGTCATCCTGCAACAAAAACTTACCCAATGGATGTCGGCGAACATGATCAACGGCATAGTTAACAAATTTACTCCACGTAATGGGATGTCGTTGTCCAGTACAACAATTATATATCAATAGGTTATCAGTTTTACGGGTTGCTGTGCGCCATGCAGCCGTTATCATTAGATTAATCACAATATCAACAGGTACCACATCGGCAATTAAATTCTCCTCACACACAATTGTGCGGAATATACCTTTGGCCATGGCAGATAACAGTCCGGTAGGGCCATTGAAATTATCAATCCAACCGGCGAAAGGTTCATTTAAGCTGGCAGTCACTGTAATTGTATGAAGTGATGAAGGGGTTGAAAGGACAGAGTTAGAAATATGGGGGGATGATAAATATACAAGGTTTCGAGTAGTTACCTATAGATGGCCTCACAATGGCAACTGGAAGATTACCAGCCTCTTTGAGTAGCATATGTTCAGCTAAGGCTTTTGTAAATGTATAAGTATTTGGACGTTTACCAATTAGTGAGGGAGTTAGCTGAAGTTATAAAGAAAAATTAAATATTTTTATTAAAAAAATTATAGTTAATATGAAATTTCCTTAAACAATTTTGGCCGTCGGCGAAGTAATGGTTTGCGTGCGCAACTCTTGCACATATTTGCACAAAAATCTATCTTTTGTTGTTGTTTGGATGTGAATATAATGTGTTTGCAGCTTGTCGCAAATATGGTATACTTGTGTCCAAACACATTGTGTTTGCTATTCAATATTATATGTTGGACACACAATGATTAATATGTTAAAATCTATGTTTTTGTGACCCAAATGTGGCTTTGTTTGTTGAAAACTGCTGAAAACGAAAACGTGACAGACAACAAAGAAACATAAAAGCAGCAGATCTACAATTCATGAAAACATTGCTTGCAAACATATACATGTTTCCTGCAATATGTTACAGGGTCGTCTTTTTCAGCGCATAGGAACGTGGTTTTGATCCCTGCTCTGACCACCTTACATTTCTTCCTACAACTGTCGCTTAATGACAGCGATACCAACGAGTAATTTTCCATGAAAACCCTATTCAGTAAACAGTTCGGAAACTGTGTAAAACTGTAGGACCCAATCAGAAAGTGTAGAACTAGAAAGCACATAGCTCAGTGAAACTGTCCCCTGATCATCCATTTAATACAATCGGAAAATGTTTAGATATTGTTTAATCTTGGTAGTATTCTTAAAAATACTGTGTTATGGGAAGGAGCTTTGTCTCAGGCGTTAATCTTTAAATTGGAGTTCAAATTATCAGATAGATCTGAAAGACATGTCTGAAGGAGTTATCGATAAATTATCGATTTTTCATACACACAGAAAGATTTATCTGACCAACTTCATTTGAAGTAAGACACCACAGTGTTAACATCAGCCGTTTGCGCTTGCAAATGTCTTGCAACAATTACTTGATTGACCACAGCCAACGAAAGGGAAGGGGATACATACACTGCGGAGAACATTCCCAGCGGTAAAAGTAGTGGGTAAGAAAGCCTTCTACCAGGCCTAATTTTAGAATCTGTAGGCCTGTCAGTTCCATTCTCTACTCCTTTCCAATTAACCCAGAGTGTCCATGCTCGCTTCTAGTTGGAGGTTTGTAGAAGGCCTGCAAGAGTGTATGTGTTACGAGGCCTTCCCTAGAAGGCAATTTTGCAGAAATTCAAAAGAAGACCTGATACCATGCCTGTCAATGAACACAGACTACCATGCCTGGAAGACAAGGCGATTTGTCCTTATATGCTCTTTTGCTAAGTTTATTATTTGACATTTGACATTTTTTTATTATTGACATTGACAATTTTTCTTCAGCTTCGACAAATGCTCAAATCCATCTGATAATCTGAGCTCCACTTAAGAATTTGGCAGCATGGTCGTTTCATAATATGGCAGGTAAGTTATATATTGTTGGCAACACTTGCACATTATACGAAGTATTACGATCTATTTGATGTAATGCAGGGTATTGTTATCGATACATATTTTAATACATAAATTTCCAGATGGACATATTTAAATGGTTATTGAAAACACTTTTTGTGTTAACAATTAAGATCAATTACCGGAAGTGACAATTTGGCAATTTGGGAATTGATAACACTTTTTGGCAGACTAAATTGAAGAGCAATTGTCAAATCATTAATTTGCAAGTATACTTGTTATCGATAACACAAACATTACCGAGTTGTTTTAAGCGATTTACCATTCACGAGCTGGAGCTTGGTCAATAACTTTTTGTCTGACTGATCAATTGGAAAAAAATATTACCAAAAAATGTTGTGAACATGATAGTGATACTAACAACTTCGATTACATTCTTACATGGTATCAAAAGGGGCGGTAAATCGACAATAAACATCAACGATTGCTGATGCCCATGCTCATAAATGGCAAGTCTGTGGTTCGCTTTAAACGAAATTGTTATCGATGAGACTTTTGGCACATATGTACGCGAGATAAGGACGCATAAGCAAACGTTCCCATGCCCAAAGGGAATTGTTATCGTTAACACTATGGTCAGATAAATGTTAATACCAATTGCTCAAAACTGGACGTTGTCGAAAATATTTTGGAGGAAGCATATGAAGATCAGATGCTAACATTGGTTATTTTCAATAACATTTGGCAGACAAATTTAAAGACCATTTGTCGAATGAAGCAATTTAAATTTTTGTATATAATCCTGTTGACAGTTTACTATTCAACAACTCTTAAGCGAACCACACACTTGTCAAAACCACACAAGCATGAACATCAGCTATCGTTGAAGTTTATTGTCGGTTCACCGCCCTTCTTGATACAAAACAAGAACGTATTCGAAGTTGTTCGCATCACTACAATGTTCACAAAATTTTTTGGTAATATTTTTTTAAATTCATCAGCCAGATAAAAAGTTATCGACCAATCTCATGTTCATGAATGACAAGTCTGTGGTTCGCTTTAAAATCAATAACTTGATAGAGGAAACCGATAACACGTTTGGCAAATACAAGAAGACGATTTTCCAAAATCATAAATTTTCGAAAGGTGACTCTCATCGATAACACTTTTGGTATTACAAATGAAGATCAATTACCATAAGGAACAGTTTGCCAAATGAAGTTGATGTTGATAAGACTTTTAGCTGGCAAACTTGATGGTCAATTGCTCAAAATGTTCTTTCTCTAAATGAATGTGTTATCGATAGCATAAAATGGTCAAGTTTTTAATTGGCATTGCTATCGACAAAACTTCTGGCATACACACAGACGGACTTATGGCCAAATGCTAATTACCAAACGAGGTTTTGTTTTATCGATAACGCCTTATCCAGAAAGGTTTAAAAACCACTTACCAACAGCGGGAAGTTGCTGAAAGTATATGTTGTCGATAACACTTTTGGCAGATGCATATAATTTCACACAAAATTAAGGTGAATTTGTCAAATGACACAGTTTCATATAAAAGCAATCGATACCATTAGTGGCAGAAAATTATGACGGCGTTTTGCCAAAAGACACAAATTTTCCAAAGGAAACTGTTATGGACAACACATTTGGCTTCATGGGATGTAAAGTAAAACACAGACTTGTCATTCATGAGCATGAAAATCAACTATCGTTGATGGTTATTGTGGGTTTACCGCCCTTCTTGATACCAAAAATGTTCACAAAATTTGTTGGTAATATATTTTCAAATTCATCAGCCAGGTAAAAAGTTATCGACCAGGCTCATGCTCATGAATGACAAGTCTGTGGTTCGCTTAAAAATAACATACGTATTTATTTATTTTTTTATTTGACTAAAGCACCAATTTTCCAAAAGGAATTTTCTTCTATAAAATTTTTGCTGGACAAATTGAAGAACAATTGTCAGAAGTATTAATTTGCCAAATGTAATTGGTTTCTTCTCAAAATACCGTTCGGAACCGGTGTAAAACTTTAGGACCCAATCAGTGAGTTTAAAACTAGAAAGCGCACGGCTCACTGGTTTTGAGAAGCTCTCCCAAGTCCCTTCAAGGGATGTTATGGGAAAATATTTATTTGTTAATTGTTATCGACAGCATAAAACAAATAAAAAGTTTAAGGTCTTTTAAATGGAATTGTTATAGATAACACTTTTGACAGATGCGTGTAAGGAAGCGTGGCCAAAAGCCGTTTACCGATAGTATTTGCTATCGATAGCACTTTTTACCAGATGTATATTAAGACCGGAGCTAAAAACACATATTTTCGATAAAAATGTTGGCAGGCAAATTTGAAGACTAATTGTCAAATGAAACAACTTATATTTCTATTGCTGAACATTTCGGTAGGGTAATAATACAAAACCACTTCGTGAAATCAACATCATGAAAAAGGGAAACGATAACACTTTCGGCAGATAATTGTGACGACGAATAGGGAAAATTACCAATGTTGCTAGGAGAACTACTATCGATAACAGTTTTGACATGTGAATTAAAAGACAACTTGGCATAAGAACGAATTATGCTCATGAATGACAAGTCTGTGGTTCGGGTAAAGAGAACATAATTTGTTATATTTTTAATTTAACTAAGGCACCAATTTTCCAAAAGGAACTCTTATCAATAAAATTGTTGACTGACACAATTGAAAAACAATTGTCAGAAGTATTAATTTGCCAAAGGTAATTATTATCGATAACATAAAACAAATAAAAAATTTAAGGTCTTTTAAATGGAATTGTTATAGATAATACTTTTGATAGATGCGTGTAAGGAAGCGTGGCCAAAAGCCGTTGACCGACAGTATTTGTCATCGATAACACGTTTTCCAGATGTATATTAAGACCGGAGCTAAAAATGCATATTTTCGATAACAATTTTGGCAGGCAAATTTGAAGACTTATTGTCAAATGAAACAACTTATATTTCTATTGCTGAACATTTCGGTAGAGTAATACGAAATCCCTTTGTTAAATCAACAACATGAAAACGAGAATCAATAACAGTTTTGGCACATAATTCTGAAGACGAAGAGCGAAAATTACTAATGTAGCTAGAAGAACTACTATCGACAACACTTTTGACGGGTAAATTAAAAGACAAATCGGTAACACTTTTTCCAAATAAATATGAAGATACATTTGCAAAATGGTTATTTTTCCAAATATACTTGTTATCGGTGGAACAAAAAAAGATCGATTTCTTTTCAACGGAATTGTTAGTGATATTATTGTTGTCATATATACAAGAGAACGCCTGAACGTTCCTATTTGCCCAAGGCAATTTTTATCGATAACACTTTATGCAGTTAAGTATAAACACCAATTGGCAAAATCAGAAATTTGGCGAATGTATTTGTTATCGGTGAAAGTTATGGCCGATATATACATATGAAGACCCAGAGATTAAAAATACAAAAAAATAAACATTTTGAGACTAAATGTCGATTGAAATAATTTATATTTTTTATCGATAATCCTTCTTGGAGATTCACATGAAACTCCCAAAATTAATAAACTGATGAAAGTAATCACTAACACTTTCGATGATGAATTGCCATATTCAAAAATTTTCCAAAGGGAACTGTTATCGATACATTTTTGGCAGATACATTTAAAGACCATTAGGCATAAGAACTAATTTGGAAAAAAAAGAAATATTGTAGTCGGCAGGCAAATATGAAGATGAATTTGCTAAAGCGAACCACAGACTTGTCATTCACGAGCATGGGCTTGGCCGATAACTTTTTATCTGACTGATGAATTTCAAAAAATATTACCAACAAATATTGTTAATATGATAGTGATACGAACAACTTTAATTATATTCTTATTTGATGCCAAGAAAGGCTGTAATAAACATCAACGATAGCTGATGTTCATGCTCATGAATGACAAGTCTATGTGGTTCGCTTAAGGGCTCACTTTGCCATAGCAAATTGTTATCGATAACACATTTGATTTATATATATAAAAGCCCCAGTCGTGATCGATAAATATGAAGGGTAGTCGGCAAAAGCACCAATTATACATTATATAGAACTGATCCCCAGACTTGTTGTTCATGATCACAAATTTGGCACGAGTTTTTATTGCTCTTATGAACTTGACTCAGGGTAACAAAAACATTTTTCGAAGCCAGAGAGTGATGCACGAATGCCAATGCTCAAGCGAGGTGACCGTCGTCGAAGGAAATGTAAAGTAGTCAGAGCCCAAGTTATCATGTACAAGAGTCAAGGATTGAACCCAAGTTATCATGTACAAGAGTCAAGCACACTAACCATTGCACCACCGGCGGCCAAAATTAAATATGAATATTAATTTGCAAAGGGCTCAATTTCAAATCATTTAAAATATATATCAAAAATACAAAAATGGTTTCCCAGAAGTGAACTGTGCGCTTTCTAGTTTTTATACTCACTGATTGGGACCTAGAGTTTTACACCGGCTCAGAACGGTATTCTTTGAGAAGCCTTTTCATGGAGTAATACTCGATAGTAGTGTCGCCTTCGCTAAGCAAGGCGACGGTAGTCGCAAGAAAAGTAAGGGGGTCAGAGCAGGGACCAACCCCAAGTTCTCACGTATAAAAGTCACGCACACTAATCATTGGACCATCGACGGTCACAAAATATATATTGTATATTGTCTGTAAAATGTCGCTTTAACTTACCTTATCAAGGGTATCTTCCGGAAGCCAATTAACTAAAGATATAATATCATCAGGATTATAGGGTGGTGCATAAATAACTTCAGATACTTCGGTTCTATCGCAATTGCAATAGGCAGTGGAAACATGAATTAGTGCCTAGAAAACGAAAAGAGAAATGAAATTATTTTAAAAATATAGAAATTAAGAAACAGAGTTCAAAACCCAACAGCTGCGCATGATACATTTCTTACATCATTTTTTAGAGATGTCACTATGTAGATTAATACTTACATCTAAAGACATCATACGATGGCATAATTCAACCAAACGTTTTGTCCCTAACATATTGATTGTGACTGATAATTTGAGCTTTTCGTCGAATTTAACAGTGGCAGCTGAATGGAATACAATCGAGACATTGCGACACAAGAGAGTCTGAAAATCGGAAATTAAAATAGTTATAAATATTTTCCAAAAATCAACATATATACAAAAGTTTAAATATAAAATATTTATAAAAATAATAATTATAATAGTATATAAGTATAATATTTATAAAAATTAATACACTGTTCATACCTGATCACTTTCAGAGATACCCAATTCTTCGGATGTTATATCACCCGATATAGGAATTACTTTACTCAAATCCTTTGGTTTTTCTCTTCTCAACTTTTCAAAGAGCTAAATAAAGGACGAAATTTATAGAATTCATTGTAAATTTCTGTATTTCAAGGATAATGTTTTCCTTTACTTACCGGTGCATCGAGCAATTCATTGAGACGCTGTGTTACCTCTTGACCCCTTTTGGGTCGTATCAGTAAATATATATTTTTTATATCTGGACATGATCGTAATAGTTTTTCAACCAAAACCTGAAAGTAGAAGAATATAAAAATTAGGAAAGATGGAATAAGTTTAAGATGGCAGTATTATAAACTAATGACGGTTTTGTTTCTGAAAAAAAAATTGAAAATGTTTTCTGACCCTTAACCCTGCCGTTCGTGTTCGTTTGTGCAACCCTACTTAAGAGTTTTGTGTTATTTTCTGAGAATGTTGCACTCCAAGATTACAAAAATGTTGCATTTTGTACCCTCTCAGCGAGTTCCCGATAAAACGGCTGGCTTTCTGTCATTTGAGGTATTTGTCCTCCCTAAGCTAAGTTGTCTACCTTTTTGTGTTGGGAGCTAAGCGATTTTAATCGGCTTGCGTTGCCATTTCTTAAGTTCCCATTAGAGTCTCCAAAATACTGGTTTATCGGATTTTATCGAAAATGAAATTTTCTTAGTGCAAAACAACGCATAATTTAATTTCGCTTTTTGATCTATATATTTGATTAATACCTATAAACCGTATATTTTCCAAAAAACCGATAAACCAGTATTTTGGATACTCTAGTTCCCATACGAAATGGTCAAAGACTTGTTTACCAGGGATATCAAAAACATCATGGTTTCAGTCTGTACTTATTTTACCAGATTGCATGGAAAGTCGTTTAAAATCGCTTAGGTCGCCATACAAACTGGTCGAAAGGAAAGAAAAAGATAGATGTGCGAGAAGGCAACATTTCTTTTCTTACTCCTTGTTTTGTTTAACGAGAAAAAAACGCTTGTGGAGAAAGCGCGAGAATGAGAAAATATAATCTTACAGAACGAAGAATGAGGCCCGTAAAATCTACGGTAAACTACAAAGCCAAACCAATTGAAGAGTTCAGAACAGAATCTTGTCACAGATGTCCAGTGTATGTAGGGAGTATGGAGAGATTATATCTCTGCTTATTTTGTCCCAGGAGACTTTAATATGGATGAGGGTGTCGTGCACACACGGAACGATGGCATCGACTGCCTCCCCCTCCAAACGAAGTTATACCAGCAATTTTCCGGCTTAAGAAAAATTACATGGGATGTCAGGGGACACCCTGTTGGAACGAAGTTCCTTTCGCTATATACTTTGTACTAATTAGTTCCAAACCGCCTAAGGCGCCCGTTGAAAAACACGATAATTTAAATGGATATTTAAGAAAAGATACTTTTTGTAAAATGACAACACTTCTTTTAATGTAATTTTTAAATATATTTTTAGGTAATGTTTGTAAGAATTTGTAATATATTTTCCCTAAAAGATCCTTTTTTAAAGACAGGTACTTCTTTTATTAAAAGTTAATGCGTTTTTAAGAAAATATAATATTTTTAAGAAGAAGTACTTTCTATAAGAAAAAGCCACAAGAGTATGAATTTTTTTACAAAGAAGTACTTTTTTAAGAACAGGTACTGTTTGAAGAAGTGGTACTCTTTTTAGGAAAAGGTTAGTTTTTAAGAAAAAGTAGTTATTTTCAGAAAGGCTACTTATCTCAAGAGAAGAAAAGGTATTATTTTATTTATAACAAAAGGTACTTTTAGGAAAATGCATTTTTGTAAGAAAAGGTATTTTTTTTAGAGAAGGTATTTTTTTGAAGAAAAGTTTTTTTTAAGAAATAGGATTTTTTTTAGAATTGGTCCTATTTAAATTCTTTATATTAACTTCACCTGTCTGTATGCATGCATGCGCAGAAAAAACCTTGGATTGATTTTTAACCATTTTCCCGTGATCCAATCGAGCAGGCAAACTAATGGCGACGACAAAAAATTAACTATCATGAACTAAAAATGAACGCGTGGTCATATATAAAGAATTTATAGTCAAAAAATATATTTTTTACGGGTTTGTTTTTTTTTTTTTAGGTACATTTTTAAGAGTAGTTACTTCTCTCAAGAGGAGTAATTTTGTTGTAAGAAAATTTAGTTTTTTAAGAAAAGGTACTTATTTTAAAAACATTATTTTTGTTTAGAAAACGTACTATTTTTAGGAAATGCCACTTATTTAAGAAAATGTTGTTTTTTCAACTTCTTTCACTTTGGCTTTTGTACATTTTCTTTTTATTGGGTTCAAAACTACAGTATGTCGACGATTAAATACCAAAACCTTAGAAGTCAAAAATTTACCATTTTCGGATAACTGGTGACTGGGTTGTAGCATAATAGTGTTCAAAAAAATTGTTTAATTTTTTTTCATTTGGACCCCATCATAGATAAATAAAACCCATAGATGGTGAAAGATTAGTGGTGGATTTGAAGTAAAGGGAAATTTTCTAGATGGCGCCGGAGTGGTGAATATGGGCAAATTTCCCTGGAAACAAAAACTATTGAAAAAGCTATATAACCATGCTTTTGTGCCTTTTGTATTGTGAACAAATATCAAAAGCGATATGGTTTTCTATTATTTCTATTCTATTTTAAAATTTAAACAACAGAATCGAAATAAAAATGATGTTTGGATGCTTTTTCGTCGCATCTGAGTGAAAAATGGCCGTACAGAAACAGCATGTGCCCTCTGGTGAAAGTGGCGATTAAGCAAATGAATCATCTATGATTTTTATTTATCTATGACCCCATCCCGCAAAGTGCAATAAGGAACTTCGTTCCAATAACAAAGCTGCTGTTGCTGATGGACTACCGGCTGAGCTGTTTAAAGTTGGCGGCTATGAGTTGGAAAGGTGCATGTATCAGCTCATATGCAAAATCTGGCTAGACGAATGCATGCCCGACAATTGGAGTCGTAGCATACTGTGTCCTGTTTTCAAAAGAAGCGACCCGAGTATATGTACCAACTATCGTGGAATACGAATTTTATCAATCGCATAAAAGGTCCTCTCGAGCGTAATGTGCCAAAGACTATATCCATTTGTTGCAGATCTGATCGGACCTTATCAGTATGGCTTTCGGCCTGGAAAGTCAACTATCGACCAGATATTTATATTACGACAAATCCTGGAGAAAATCCACGAACAACAAATCGACACCTACCACCACTTTGTAGATTATAAAGCTGCATTCGATAGCCCCCATTCAGGGAAAGCTGTACCAAGCTATGTCGGAGCTTGGAATTCCTGCTAAGCTGAGACGCCTCTGTAAAATGATATTGAAAAAAAAATGGTATCCCTTTACATCTCATGAAGGAATCGGGGAGAGCTACTCACAACCAGTGAGCTGTGCGCTTTCTAGTTTTATACTCACTGATTGGGACCTACAGTTGTATACCGGTTCCGAACGGAATTTTTGAGAAGCATTTTCATGGCTAAATAAGGTGGTCAGAGCAGGGATTGAACCCAGGATCTCATGTACAAAAGACATGCGCACTAACCATTGCACCACCGACGGCTACAGAATGACATTGACTGACACGAAATCCTCAGTAAAAATTGGTCAAGACCTCATTGAACCATTTCGTACAAGACGAGGTTTCAAGCAGAGCGACACCCTATCATGCGATCTCTTCAACATATTAATTGAGATCATTATGAGAAATGCTGCAGTCAACACGAATAAAACGATTAGCAGCAAAAGTCACATGCCGCTCGCGTTTGCTGATGATTTGGACATCATTGGGCGGAATCTGCGAGAAGTTACTGCAGTATTTTCAAGAATTGATAAAGAATCATCAAAAGTGGGTTTGGCAGTAAACGAGTACATGACAAAATTAATGTTTTCTACAAGCATTCGTACAACCAGCCTACTTAGTCTGATTTCGAACTGGACCTATCACTTAACCCACTTAAAACCGAGATTATCTTGTTCTCTCGGTAAAATAAAATACCCGCGTTTGAACTGCCGCCAGTTAATGGGGTGCAATTAAAATTGAGGGAAAAGGTCCGGTATCTGGGAATAATTCTCGACAGAAAATTGTCTTGGAAACCGAATGTGGCGGAGAGGGTGAACAAGGCGTCTGTTGATCTTTACTGCTGTATAGGAGCAATAGGAAAGCGCTGGGGACTGTCTCCTAAGATCACCATGTGGATTTATACGGCAATAGTCAGCCCAATACTTCTCTATGGCACCGTAGTTTGGTGGAGGTCCCTCCAAAAGAAATATATTCTGAATTCCTTGATGAAAATTCAAAGATCAGCACTGATTAGCGTTAGTGGGGCAATGGGCACGACGTCAGGCACTGCACTTAGTGCTATCCTGAACATCTGTACTTCCGCTACATCCGCTACATCACTGGTGATAATCAGAGATTGTGGCTTTTTGATTCCGGACTATTACACCGGATCCACTCTGTTCCCGTAAAAACGGATTACTGTATCCCCTACCTTCTACCAGCGACAAATCTACGGACTTCCATTCCAAACAGGAATACCTGGGAAAAGTCACTGGAAGGGGACACCAGTAGTATCAGATTTTTCACGGATGGATCAAAGTTGGACTAGCAAGTAGACTATGGGGTCCCTTCACCGGACCTAAATGTTAATATCTCCTTCAAGCTGCCTGATCACTGTAGTGTATTTCAGGCAGAAATTACCGCCATACTGGAGGTTGTTGAACTACTGAAAGTAGTGTCACAAATCTCCGGAGAATATGTATCCACACAGACAGCCAGGCTGCCATAAAATACCTGGTACGTCCCTGACGGTGAAAGAATGCCACTCATTACTTAGGGTGATGGCAGAGTATTTTGACATCAGGCTCATCTGGGTACCGGGACACAGCGGCATTCCAGGCAATTGCGTAGCGGATGCGTTAGTTAGACAGGGGGTACTACGGCACAGGTTCTTCCGGCAACAGAAGGTGTTAGTATGCCAATCTCTACCTGCCGATTGCAGATCAGGCAGTGGGCCGATAATATTTTCAAGGACAAGTTTAGACTTACTTCAACTTACAAACACGCCAGGGTCCTCTGACCACAGGTGGACAGGAAGAGGTTTAGGCAACTAGTTAACTTGCCGAGAGCCAGGTTATCCACAATGATAGCAACACTTACGGGACATTGTCTTGTAGGAAAACACGCCCTAAGATTGGGACAACTCCACTCTCTGCATATGCTGCATGGAAGAGGACGAGGGAACGACGAAACACCATTTCTTGGATTACCCTGCTCTGGCAGGACTGAGAAGTAGGATATTCGGAACACATTTAGTTAGCACCGTAGCCCTACAGGATATTCCTGTAGGTCTTATAGACAAATTCATTGAAAGGGCATATTGGCTAGACGACTAGTCAATAGTTTGCTATAGAGGAAACTGCAGGTATAACAATAGGCTTCTTTAGCCTAAGTGTGCTAGACAGCGTGCTGTCTTGCAACCAACCAACAAGTAGATCATCCACCTGATGCGATGAAAGTTGATAAATGATATAATTTCGAGGTAGTGAACGAACTTTTTTACCTTGGATTTCCTGTGAACGGAGGAAATAACGTCAACCTAGAAATCAAATGGAGAATTGTTCTTGCAAACAGATGTTATTTCGGGCTAGCCAATCACTTCAAAAATAAGACCCTTTCTCGAGAAAGGAAGATCCATTTATATCAGACTCTCATACTACCTGTCTGGCTTTATGGCGTAGAATCCTGGGTCATATGACATGCTGGCGAAACATGACCGGAAGTTTTCAAGAGGTAACTGCTCCGGAGAATATATGGCACTATAATAGAAAACGTCTATCAACCACAAGGCGAATTTATAAAGGTGGAGGTACTAGATGTTGTTGGGCAAATTCAGGCAAATTGAGAATGTTTTCGATTGTCAAAATCAGCTGATTGTGAGTGCGCATTTTTAATGAGCTATGAGATATGTAAACAACATTTGACAATTGAAGACACGGAACGTGAATGTAAACAAAATCGATCAGCTGGGCAAGTGCTTTCACCTTTATGAATTCGCCTTGTATCAAACACGTATGAATCACGAGCTGTATAATCTGTATTGCGGCTTCGACGTAGTTATGCGTATCAGAATAGCGTGAATACGCTGGCTAGGCCATGTCAGTAGAATGGATCAGAATATCAGAAAGCTATTCGAAGACGTACTCGAGGGACATCGAAAAATAGGACCACCAAGACATTGCTGGAAAGAGCAGGTGGTATATTACCTGTTAGAGTTTGGTGTTACCAACTGGAGGAGAGAAGCTGAAGACCGAGCCGATTGGAGAAACATTTTATACTCATCTTGTAAGGCCCTTGACCGCACTGGGTTGTTTGAGGCCACATAGTAAGTAAATCAGTAATAACCAAACATGGTGATAATTGGGGTTAATTCAAAATCGATTTATTCTAGGAAATTCATAATGCAGATTGAATAAATTTTAGAAAATTTTAGATTGTCAACGAATACAACATCTAATGAATAAAATGCTTGTTTCGAAAGGAATGTATTTACTTTTTATTAAAACTTTCATAATCAGGTTACATTTTTGGTTCTCTGCAAAACGAACTTTCTGAAAAATCTAAATTTTTGGGACAGCAGGATTTTGTATTGAACACTGTGGAAGAAATTATGTGTAATGCCATCATAAAGTTCACACTAGCCTAAAAAAATTTAGTAACTAGAATTCTATGATACCGAAATGGAGAAAAAACTAACAATTATTGCAGAAGATTTCAGAAATATCACATTCTTTCTAAAGCTCACATTCCAATTTCAGTTCACTGCAGGACTTCAGTGTGCGCACTACAAAATCTAGCACCTCCCTTTCAATTTGTCACCGCCTCTTCCTTTACGAGAAATTTAAAAATTTATTGAACAAAGTTCATTATTTTGTCAACAATATGCAGGTGAGAAACATACGAGTCAACGTCAATACACAGATATTCATTAATACCCGGTTATTTACTTAATAATAGTTTATGCAATATACGATTACTAGGAAGGGTGCACATTAAGGCTGTTGTACTCTCTCTTTCACCCTTAAGGATGTGATTGGGCTTCCTTCCACTTTCCAGTGGGAGTTGCGTGTGCTTAATCGATGTTGCCGGTTGTTCGTTGTGCTAAGGGCTCATTCACTATTTAACCACAGGTATAATGGGTCAACGTAATGATCGCACGACACTTGCATTAACAAATGTTTGCCTATTACAAAAATACTCGTACATACGTATAGAATATATTTGATTAGATACTGCACTCAGATTAGGGTGTCTCTTGAGTTTTCTTGTTAATCATATAACAAATATTACTAAAATGCTAACAGTAATGGCCAGTTTTTCAGTCAGTGGTTTGTTAGTTAAGTTGCGGTTAAACATGGAATTGCGTTTTTCAGCCAATGGTTAACAATGACTTATCCACCCAATGTTTGTTGATTAACTTGTAGTCAGAACCATATGATTTTGACAATCACTGTCCGTGGAGGTGGAAAGTTTCTGATAGCCATGCATGTGGGTGTGGCCAGAAATGATTCCTTCATTGGGCAGTACAAGAAGCTGTGCTGGAAAATGACTTTTTCGGAAACCTCCGTTAGCTAGCTAGAGTGAGAAGGCGAAACAGATGAGCAACCTGATTGGTTATGCGATCACTGACATGTCTCAGGTTTAGTAGGTGACTGATGTCACTGTAGCTCATCAAACTATCGGTCTTTTTCTTTTGTCCTTAGAAGGCGGATGAGCCAAATATATGGGCCAACGGCGGATAGAAACCAAAAGAAGAAAATTCAGATTCGACATATTGCGTCTGATCCATAATGGGCGGCTGCAAACGAATATCCTGGCAGTAGGTAAAATGCAAAAACCCGGTGGACTGGGTTTGCCTCCCGCCACCGTTCATAATGGCTGTGAATATACAAGAACGAAAGATAAAACATAAACAACCCCTATTTGTTGACGACCGCCGCGAACGTTATAAGGACCACGATTTACGGATCTGCACTTGGAATGCAAGAACTCTATATAGATCCGGTGCAAGTATCCAATTGGCAGATGTCTTCGAAAGTTATAAGTTACGACATTACCGCTATCCCGGAAATGCGATGGACAGGACATGGCTGCACAAGGAAAAAAAACTGCGACATGTACTACAGTTGCCACGAGAGAAAACATGAATTTGGTTGCGGATTTGTAGTTAGCAAAAGACTGCGACATCTAGTCTCTAGGTTAAATCCTGTGAGAGAACGTATAGCCACAATGCGCATAATATTTCCCTCATTTGTGTCCATGCCCCGACAGAAGAGAGAGATGATGATGCCAAAGGCATATTCTATGAGCTCCTAGAGGAAACGTACGATCGCTGCCCTGGCCATGATATTAAGATTGTACTAGGAGGTTTTAATGCTGAAGTAAGCAGGGAGAATGGGTTTCATCCAAGTATTGGCAATTTCAGTCTACATGCTACCAGTTCCGGCAACGGTATGAGACTGATTGACTTTTCCACGGAAAAAAACATGGTCATTAGTGGTACAAGATTCCAGCATAAAGACATAAACTTGGGTATCACCTGATCAAAGAACGAATAACCAAATTGATCACGTTGTAATTGATGGAAGGCACTCATCCAGTGGAATGGACGTACGAGTGATCAGAGGAGCTAACATTGATTCTGATCACGACCTGGTAGCAGCAAAGGTTCGCACAAGATTAAGTAGAGCGAAAATCGTACGAAACTAGACGCTGAGAAACCTGGACATCAGAAAGCTGCAATTACCAGAGGTAGCCACAACCTACTCAAGAAAGCTCTCACATCTTTTGGCACAGAACCCACCCCCTCCCCATGCCGATTCTGAAGCGCAGTGGAAACCCATGTCCGACTCTATAAAAACTGCCATAACAACCTTACTTGGGTTGTTCATTCTACACATTGTTCATTCTTAAGGAAGGCCCACCTTGTTCGTGCATCACAATTCAAATGTACTAAGATTGAATTCATAGACATTTCATACCATACAATTCATTCAACATTAACAATTAAAAATTCAAAATTAACAATAAGAAATAATTTCCGCAACAAACCGCTTCGCTAAAAACCATGGTACGATGAAGAGTGTCGCACTGCAAATGATGAAAAGAACGCTGCACGTATGGCAATGCTTCATTCAATTGCAACACGAGCTGCGACTGAGCGGTATAGGGAGAAAAGGCAGGAGGTAAGGCGTCTCTTTAGGCGCAAGAAACGGCAGTGGAGAAAGCGCGAGAGTGAGAAAATTGTATCATACAGAAGAAAGAACGAAGCCCGAAAATTCTACCAAAAAGTCAAAAACGGAACTAATAGACATGGATCAGGGCCCCCTTCTGTAAAGACAAGGACGGAAATCTCATCGCAGATGAGGAGAGCAGTTTGGGATCATTTCTCCGCGCTAGTGGTACCTGAGATATCCAATGACGATGGGACGGCGTAACAACAATAAAGCCGCATGAGCCGATGGATTACCGGCGGAGCTGTTTAAGGCTGGCGGCGATGAACTGATGAGATGCATTCTTCAGCTCATTAGCAAAATTTGGTTAGATGAATGCATGGTGACACGCTATCTTGCAATCTCTTTAACATCTTAGTGGAGATCATTATGAGAAAAGCATATGAAAAGTCAAGATGAATAAAACCATCAGCAGCAAAAGTCACATGCTGCTCGAGTTACAAAACCCACTACATCACCAACAACAACAACTATCACTACGCTACCACCACCGAAACCACAGAGGGCACACTGCTGAACAACAACATATTCTTTACACTTTAGCTCCTAAGTATTTAATTTCATATCAACCATTACAATGTATCACCAGACTAAACAGATTCTGAAACTCATTTCTTTTCTTTCCCTTGAAAATATTCTCATTCATCGATATCCATTGACTCAGCTAATAATCAAATATAGATCAACCAATTCTGTTTACATTATAATACCAAACTATACAAATTCTGAGAAATTACAAAGCTCACTTCTTTTCTTTCCTCATTCAATCCTACTATTATCGATATCCATTGACTCAGCTAATAACCAAATATAGGCCAACCAATTTTGTTTACGTTAATTCCCTACAAAGAAAAGTCACATTTTCACTTCCTACTTTAATGGCCAGTTTTTAAGTGTGTAGTTAACTATCGGATTACTTAATCTTAATTCTAAGTTAATTACAGGTTAACTTTGCATTTTGCTTTTCAGTGGTGAGTTAATCTAAGTCGCCATATTGTCAACTAATATGGCAACCCTTGTATTCTTATTGGGAAAAACGTGTGTTTTGGGATAAATACCAAAACAACAAAGGGGAACAAACAAAATGAAATTATGTAAAATAAGAAATAGATGCATAAAATCGAAGTCATTTTAACAAAAATGTGTAAAAAACTATATAGGAGCAACAATTTAACGATCTAGACTCAACGTATGTGTACAAATACGCAAATCTGAAACATGTATTTTATACAATCTTCATTTCTAACTTTGACAGTCAGTAATTTGATTGTCAAAATAATATGGTTCTGACTATAAGTTAACCAACCAACATTGGGTGGTTAAATCATTGTTAAACAATGACTAAAACACACAATTCGGTGTTTAACCACAATTTAAATAAGAAACGAAGATCACCACTGACTGAAAAACTGGCCATAAGAATCATTCTCATTGTTAAGCTAAGCTATTTAAGAAACATCACTCAAAAATAAAGATTCAGATTGTATATACATGTGAAACGAATGAGTGCATTTATATTTTTTACTTCTGGTCACCGACATATCATAACTCTCGCGTATCCTGAAGATATGGATATCATAGGGTGCACAATTATCGCCAGTTTTTCAGTCAGTGGTGATCTTCGTTTCTTAGTTAAATTGTGGTTAAACATCGATTTGCGTTTTTTAGTCATTGTTTAACTATGATTTAACCACCCAAGTTTGGTTGGTTAACTTATAGTCAAAACCATATTATTTTGACAATCAAATTACTGACTATCAAAGTGAGAAATGAAGATTGTATAAAATACATGTATCAGATTTGCATATTTGTACACATTAGTTGAGTCTAGATCGTTAAATTGTTACGCCTATATAGTTTTTTACACATTTTTGTTAAAATGACTTCGATTTTATGCATCTATTTCTTATTTTACAAAATTCCATTTTGTTTGTTCCCCTTTGTTGTTTTGGTATTTATCCCAAAACACCCGTTTTTTCCAATAAGAATACAAGGGTTGCCATATTAGTTGACAATATGGCGACTTACATTAACTCACCACTGAAAAACAAAATGCAAAGTTAACCTATAATTAACTTAGAATTAAGATTAAGTAATCCGATAGTTAACTACCCACTTAAAAACTGGCCATTACTAGAGAAGTTACTGCGGTGTTTTCGAGAATTGAGAAGGAGTCAGCAAAAGTGGGTATGACAATAAATGAGGACAAGACAAAATTAATGGTTTCCACGCGATTAGATTGCAAACGCACCAGACTTATTAACTCCTTCGTAACTCACCACTGAAAAATAAAAATGAAAAGTTAAGCCCTAATTAACTTGCAATTACGTTTAAGTAATCCGATAGTTAACTACTCAATTAAAAACTGGCCATAACAGTTTATTTTCGAGGAATCTGCTTTTTTGTTTACGAGTGTAAACTATTGGGTAGCAGGGCTTAAACGAGGCCGTACGAGCTGCCAAGGCGAACACCGTAGTGGTCGACCAATTGAGGTGTCCACGACAGACACGGTTAAGAAAATCCACAAAATGGTATTGGATGATCGTCCGCTGAAGGTGCATGAGCTAGCTGAAATAATAGGCATTTCAAAAAGTGCTACACATTGTACATTGACCTCGTATATCGAGCTAAATGAAGATTATGTTGAAAAATAAAGAACAATTTTCCCAACTTTTTTGTGTCTTCTTTGTTAGGTCGTCTAGTTTATGTGAAATTTAGATGTAGTAGTAGTTAATGATTTTTCCAGAGGGTCAGAAGATCGACCAACGGGCCTAATAATGGGCTGCGCTCCTGCGAGGCGAGAATGGGAATCTGGTGACTGAGAAGCAGTGTGTGCTCAAAATGTGGAGAGACCACTTTTCAGCACTACTCCACTCAGATTCTTCCACTGAAGATCAGGAGGTAATGATAGTGGAAGATAGTGTAGATTGTACCCGCCCTAACGAAGACGAGATTAGAACGGCGATCTCCCGCCTGAAGAATAATAAAGCCGCTGGTGCGGATGGCCTACCCGCTGAACTTTTTAAGGCAGATGGCGAAGGACTGATAGCCCACATGCATCAACTGATATGCGATATATGGCTGGGGGAATGTATGCCCGACGACTGGAGTCTCAGTGTATTATGTCCTGTATTCAAAAAGGGTGATCCGTGTGTCTGTTTCAACTATCGCGGTATCAGTCTTTTATCCATCGCGTATAAGGTCTTGTCGAGCGTATTCTGTGAAAGACTAAAGCCAATTATTGAAAACCTGATTGGACCTTATCAGTGTGGTTTTAGACCAGGCAAGTCCACAACTGACCAAATATTCACGCTACGCCAAATCTTGGAAAAGACCCACGAAAAGCAAATCGATACATACCACCTTTTTGTCGATTACAAAGCTGCTTTCGATAGCCCCATACGGGGAAAACTGTATGAAGCTATGCCTGAACTTGGTATTCCGGCAAAACTGATCCGCCTCTGTAGAATGACGCTGACCAACACCAAATCAGCAGTGAAAGTGGGGAAAGACCTCACTGAACCATTCTGTACCTAGCGAGGACTTAGACAAGGCGACAAACTTTCGTGCAATCTCTTCAACATCTTAATGGAGATAATAATGAGAAAGGCTGCAGTAAGTCCGAACAAGACCATTAACATGAAAAGCCATATGTTGTATTACTGCAGTAATTTCAAGAATCGAAAAGGAATCAGCGAAGGTGGGTCTTGCTGTTAATGAGGGCAAGGCAAAATTGATGGTGTCAACGACTAGAGAAACTTCTCGACTTGGTCCGCACTTGAACGTTGACAACCGATTTAATTTTGAAGTGGTAGATGAATTTGTGTACCTTGGGTCCGTCGTGAACAAGGACAACAACGTCAGCCAGAAGATATATAGGAGAATTGTGCTTGGAAATAGATGTTATTTTGGGCTCTGCAAGCAGTTTAGGAACAAAACCCTCTCGCGACGGACAAAAGTCCCGCTATATCAGACTCTCATTTTACCTGTCTTGACATATGGCTCCGAAACTTGGGTCATATCGCAAACGGATGAAAAACAACTGGGAGTTTTCGAGAGAAAAATTCTCCGTAAAATATATGGGTCTGTTACGGAAAACGGCAAGTACCGACGTCGCTGGAACGCAGAGCTATATAATCTCTATTCTGACGTGGACATAGCTAGACGAATCAAAGTGTGCCAATTGCGTTGGCTAGGCCATGTTATCAGAATGGATGAAGATGAGCCAGCGCGAAAGATTTTTGATAACGTACCCGATGGAAGCAGGAAAAGAGGACGACCAAGACTCCGCTGGAAAGACTAGGCAGAATATGTTGAAATTTGTTTAATTTGTTTGTTTAATTAATATGTGTAAGACGTCTGACCTCATGAGGTTGTAATGTAGTCAATAAAAGTAAAAGTAAACTATAAGTTTAGAAAGTAAATTAAATTGCTACAATTTCAAAGAAATTGTGAATTTCGAATAAAAAAAAGCAGTTTCCCATTACATCCCATGAAGGGATTACGTAGAGCTTCTCACACACAAGTGAGCTGTGCGTATTCTAGTTTTACAGTCACTGGTTGGGACCTATAGTTTTACAACGGTTCCGAACGGTATTTTGAGAAGCATTTCCATGGCTAAGTACTCGATAGTGTCGTCATCACTAAGCGGGGTGACAGTCGACGAAGAAAATGTAAGGTGGTCCGAGCAGGGATTGAACCTCCGCTCTCATGCACAAGAGACGCACACATTAGCCATGGCACCGCCCACGATGACATACAAATACCCACTCACGACACGTGTTCGAGCTCTCGCGATCGCGTACACTCACGCGATGCAAACAAAAGTTATCACGTAAGAGATGACATTTGTGAGTAACGTCTTCTCACGATGACGTGGTTGGATTTAATTTTTGTGGCGACCACTCGTGCATCACACGACAAATTCGTGTCGCGCGCACATGTTTTCTTGAAACCAGTACGATACATTACACGTTGGATTATGGATTATGGATTTGCCAACACATCCCAGTTGGCAAAATCGTCTCATACGATCTTGTCTTCAACGATTTCTTTAAATCATTTTGGAATATGTCAATTATGTATGACATGTGTTGCTGAAATAGTCTGCATCGACTTATAATGGAAATCGTTGTGCACGACCATGTAGAAGACAAACTACTTCACTGGTCGTGTATAAGAACCTTTCCACGACAAGCTGAGCGACAAAACCCCTGAGTGTGGCCAGATAAAACTGTAATGACGACTGGATAGGCGACAATTAATTTAATGCTGTCTTGAATCGATCAAAATTAGCAACAAATTCAATGAAAGTTTCTAGTGTTGTTGCTAAATAAAAGCAAAGAAAATGGAAATAGGCTGTAAAAATACGCTGTGTAAAACTTGTCAGATTATTCAGGGGGTTTATGGGACAGCTGATGGAAAAGGTACTAGGGAAATGCTGTAGAATGAGAGACCAAACAAGTCAGGAACTAAGTTTAAATAGTGTTTATTGATACTAATGACAGCTAAATTATGTTTTATATTGTTTGCATTGAACGAAAATACGCCTTCCCTTTGATTTCTGTCCGTTTTATATCCAACCAAAGAGTAACATATGTACATACAACAGCAACTCGAACTCGATGAAATGGCCTACTACCTCGTCGTCATGAAGAGGCAGCGAAGGAAGTAATAGACACTCTTAAGTAGTACTCTATGGTTTATTGCAGTCATTTCAATGTTGAGGTAATTTTCAAGCCCGCTCCTGGTTTTGTATATTAACAACTAAAAAATAAATATTTCCAGTTATTTGAATTTCAACGGCAAAATGGGCGACATTGTCGCCTCGGTATGTACCGAGGGGAATGTATCTGCTGTGGTCGAGAATGCGCGATAGAATCCAGGACCATTTCGGTCATCGGTGAGCGCTACAGAGTTTTGATTATCTTCTCTTTGTGGGCTGCAATTGAAGATACGAACTGGGATGATCTTTGGCTCCAGCCGAATGGCGCAGAGTGTCACACAGACTATCAAATAATCAATTTTTTCGCATTAAGTTCGGTAATCGTGTTATCAGTCTCCTTGGTGGTCGCCTCGGGGGTCTTGGAAAATTGGGTTGACAGAATGCGATACTGGGACGGCAGCAGAGGCAGCCACATGAATGTAATAATAGTCCATATGTAATGGGAATGTTTGTTTTATCGAATAAAGCAATAACAATCGAAAATAAATTGAGTTTTGTCAGTGTATTTAGTTTTTAAAAACATACTTGTGTTGGACCACCCTGTATATTTGCTAGCCTTTTATATTCCGCAAGACACAGGGAGCTGCCTATATTCATATTAGAAGTTTACGCCGATTGTTTCTGCTTCGGCGGCGGCGTAGGTACCTGGGAAACCCGGCGGCAGGGAATGGGACTGGATGTTGTTATGCAAAATTCAAACTGTCGTTTAACACCACAAAATAATTCTTGGGAAATTAAGCTGACTGTTATTAGGAAATATTCTGATTGGGGTTTGGGTATAGTTTATAGTTTGTATAAGTAGTTTTTTGATTGTTGTGGTGGCCTTATTTAACTAAAATTAAAACATGGGTTACTTCCAGTAACTTATCGCTTAATCTTTCACTAAACTTTATTCTCTAGCGTTACTTTGAGTACCAAGTCCAACAGCTGTTTCATCGAAATCCTCTGGTATGTGGCACAGTGGGATTTCTTCATACAAGCCGCGGCAAAAATTAGAAGGAATCGAGCTAGGGCTTTGAAATTTCGCACACATCTCTCATATTGCTAAATGAGAAAAAAAACAAGTTTTTGTTCAAATCCGCCCACAACCACGCCTACCTCCCATATAAAGTAAAATAAAAAATCGTTGTATTTTCCTCATTTTCATGTCTATGTCAATAAAAATTACTGCCAGTGCTTGCATTTGAGTCCTCAATTATATTAAAAATTTAAGTGCCACACCCAACGCCCATATACAAATTTTCATTTTTCAAAATTTTTGAAAACGCAGATACAATTCTTTGTAGTTTGTGATAGATGTAAATCAGCACTTACAACTATATAAATAACTAAAGCCTAATATGTTAGCTGAATATTTGCAAAAAAAATTAGGGGGCCATAGTTTACCAAATAAAAGTCAAATTTGTACTATAAAATTATCGAAATTTATTAATTTTTCAGCATTTCTCAGTGCATGGGTTTAGGGATATGATATATAAAACACAACCGCTGTAAATAAAACTTGAACTATCGTTTCTATTATCGACAGCATTAAAACACATATGCCTAAAAGTAAACACCATTTTACATGGTGTTTTCATCCATTTTTGTAATGAAATTTCGTGGCACTTTTTTTATAAAATTTATAACTTTGTTCAACAGTATAAAATATTATGGGAATTTTATTTATGAAACTCCCACCTTTCACATTTTAGCAACCAGACCACAACGATCGATAACGACCACCTTTTTTTACTCCAAGAAAAACTAAAAACACTTAGTTTTTTGAGTGTAATCATAAAAGCATGAATATATTTTAATCTGTTATTGTTATTCAATTATTTTTTCTTAAACCTTAATGTAGAAATACCATATTTTTCAAATATACATATTCCAAATCGATACGACAAAAAGAAGTTATGTTTCCAGCCCATTGAAATGCATGAAAATCTGAGGCAGGTTACTGCAGAGTTTCATTTTGTTGACTTTGCCGCGTTTTTTTGTACAAAAACAAAATTTGTTAAAAAAAACTAATGATTTATTTCTCTTAATTAAACAATTCTCTACAAAACTGCATCATTTCATTTTTGATATTTGACACTCGAAAAAGGGTATTTTTGCCCGCAAAATCCCTCTGTGTGGGGGGGGGGGGGGGTGGCGCTTAAAATCGTCTAATGAAGTGTATAAAGCAGTGGATAAAAAGCAGTGGATAAAAAATTCCTAATATACTAACAAAAATAGGAAATAAAAACACTTGATTATAAATTAGTACCAAATTTTAAGCCAATCGTTGCATACCTTAAGGCTGGAACATAAAACCACACTTATTTACTGGCACCGAAGGACCATGAAAAATCTAAACCCAAATCTAATAGTAGATACTTTACAGAAAGAGGTATATTATGATCCAGTTTTAAGGATACACCATTTCTGTAGTCCCGACAGTACCTAGTTCGTGTTGTGTACACATTTCTTCAGTTTTCTTCAGTCGATTTCCCTTTCTCTGAGAACCTTCAAATTGTGTTGATTTATAGGAATGTCCTACAGTGTACAAATTTGCTTAGGTTGCTTTAATTCGTTTCCCTGAAAATCTTGAAACTGTACCATCGGAGAGATGTTGAATGCTTACTATCGCGAGGAGGCAAAATTACCCAGAAAGTGTTCCATCATTCCAATGTCCTCCTGCCACGTCTATCATTCATTCGTGTCGAGTTGCTAAGTTCAATGTAGACGTGTCCTCAGTGTTATTCACTCGAAAGTTTATATCCGAAAAAAACGGTACTCCCTAATGCAGGTAATACAAATAGGTATACTATATGTAAATAGGGACAACGATGATTGCGTTGCCACCCAATTTATAAATGTACCTAAATAGTTTTTGTATAATTTGACTTAAAGCCATTACAAACATCAGTATTTGGTGGTTTTTGTTACACCTAAGCCCTTCCTATTGGTTTTAGTGTTTGTTAAAATAGTTAAGTAATAATGACGTTAAGTTCGGCCGTACCGAACCTCACGTACCCTGCATTACGTATTCAATAAAAATTAGTTTAGCGGAAATTAAAAAAAGGGCTTATTGATTCGCTTTTTATATTTTTGCGGACTCGTAACGGGTTCGAGAACGGGATCCGCATCCGATTTTGTGCATATTGCGACTGTAAAAATTTTAAGTGTTTTTGCCAAATACTTTAGCACGTGTAGCGGCTTGAAACTTTCTACTAAAGGGGCGTGGTCCTGCTCATTTTGTCCGTAAAAACGAATTCCTTCTTCGACAGTAACATATACAACAAAGGTCGTCCATCGGCGTAATAGTGAAGCTTCTTGAAGGGTCCTCACTTCTTTGCAACGGGTTCGGCATAACCGATTTTTCGAATAAAACACAATTCCCTCTATATAAACAGAAAATGTAGCAATTATCATCCTCGGATATTAAATAATGTCAGAGATGATGATTATATATATATTTTCCAATTACATTTCACGAAGAGACAGGGGGCAAATTCTCATTATAAGTAAGGTGTATGATTTCTAATAGAGGTTTACGCCGACTGTTTCTGCATCGGTGGCGGCGGCCGGGGGCCCAGGAAAACCGGCGGCGGCGGAAAAACGGCGACGGCGGTTATTCCTAATTATTAGGAAGTTGACCCGGCAACTGCTGTGCAGAGTTCAATTCTTAGCGAATTTGTTCTGCTGTTGTTATAGTTGTAATGTGTGCTGTAATCTGTTAGGGAATAGGACTGGCTGTTTCCGTTAATAAAACAAGGCTATTTTTAAATTGCGATAAGTTCAACAGTTTTAGTTAATTTTATTTTTTTATACAGTTTTCAAGTCAACACTTTGCAATAAATCTGTATTTCAACCCTTGTTTACTATAATTTTATGCAGCCGTTCACTATTGTGTTTAATCACAGACAAACTCTAAACGCCAATGACCTAAGCAGTTTTTACAAGTTATGCTTCTTGCTACCGGGGTCTCTAGCAGTTACTAGATTGTTCTACCCGATTCCGGAACCTGTAGTATAACAGTTTTAAAGTAACGCTTTGCAGCGGTCTCATTAACTAGATTGTGGTAAGGGAATACTTTCAGGCGCAGCATTAATTGTCCTGTTATTTACATTATGATACATTGGTCGTTAAGAGTAAGTAAACGCTTTTACTTAATTGTAACAATAATGGCCAGTTTTTCAGTCGGAGATCATCTTCGGATATGAGTTAAACTACGTTTAAACCAGATTTTAATTTTTTTAGTCAAAGGTAAAACTACGTTTAACTCTTCAATTTGTGCGAGTTAAACTAAGTTTAGATTGTGTTGACTTTTGACAGCAGCAATGAAAAACAAGGAGAAGAATTTTGTGTATGTAAACAATAACCCGAGAAAACATGATCTCTTACAGCCTTAAAGGAAATTACAACTTTAAACATAACGAGGATCTAAGAACAACTAAAAATAAAACATTTTGTTGATATTTTTTGGAGGTTTGAAAATGAGTTTTCCTCGGATCTAGAAGACATTAGTGACCAAGGAATTTGCGAAAAATTTTGTTATGAGGTTACAAGAAAACAACGCGCAATAATGACCCGGACAAATCGCTTTACTTACCTCAGTTGAAGAAAAGAAGCTGCAACCACATAGATTAATTACCAAAACAAAAGATAAAAAAAAGACAAATAACAACAAACTACTGTTGATATATTTGACATTTGCACAAGGTTGACATGACAGAGTAAAAAAATTGTGATGTATTTAACTGTGCACTGAAAAACAGAATGGACAGTTAAACTAAGATTAAATCTAATCTCAGTTTTAGTAATCCGCGGTTTAATTTCGCTCTGAAAAACTGGCCATAAGCGTGTTTTTTCTTTCCCGCTAAACTAATGTTTCGACTACTTTGTATGTGAAGCTAATAACATCTCTAATAACGCTTAGCTCTCCATACAAAGTGGTCGAGAAATTAGTTTAACAGACAATAAAAAAACAGGCCTAATATGTATATCTGGACACTGGTTTCACATATCTGTTGCTAGATTATCTTGGCCGTCGGTGGGGCAATGGTTAGTGTGCGCGGTTCTTGTACCTGAGATCCTGGGTTCGAACCCTGCTCTGACCACCTTCAAATTTCTTACGGCGGCGGTCACCTCGCATAGTGACGGCAACACTATTGAGTATATAGCCATGAAAAAGCTTCTCAATATACTGTTCGGAATCGGTGTAAAACTGTAGGTCCCAATCAGTGAGTGAAAACTGGAAAGCGCACAGCTCAGTGATTGTGAGAAGTTCTCCCCGGTCCCTTCATGGGATGTAATGGGAAACCATTTATTTTATTTTATAGATTATCTTAGACCTTTGTGTTGCAAACACAATGATAAAGTGTTTATACGCTCATCCTATGATGTAGGTTAATGAAATGTATAATGACGTCTGCGTTTAATGACATTCTGTCGATTAAATATCAATTAATAGAACAACAATTAATTCTTATGATTATTGATTCATGAGATAATTGTCAGTCAAAAAATAACAACAAAAAAAGACAAAGAACAGACAGACTGTTAATTTAGGTATACAAAAGATTTGGCAGTCAAAGAATTAGCAAATATATCGGCGGATATGGTTTAAATAATGAACTCAATTGAATAGTATGAGTTCAATCGTAACAAAAACGCGTACAAAATGAATATCGTTGATTCTAACGTCATGTTCACACTGCAATCGAAATCGGAGAGAGATACAAATAACAGGTCGGTTTAAAGAATATAGCTAAAAATGTAGAGCGATCTCAAACCTGCATCTACAATATATATTGTTATGTCACGTTCAAACTGCATTCAATAACTTTCATTTCAAGTATTCCTGCAATGTGTCAGCTGTTTGACAAGATTACAACTTTAAACGCGTTAGTTCCTTTTAACCCGCTAACTAATTAATTATTATCATTCTTGTCATATGCCTGTCCATTGCTATCCCACACACTTTAGAAGCTTTTTAAAATTCAATTAGCGGAACATTTATGGCCACTCTCTGTGGGCAGAATTCTCTTGAATACAAAAAAGGTTCCGACGACAATATTCAATATTTGTGTATACGTTAATTTATTCAAACTAATATTAAACATTTTTAAAAGAATTCTTAAGTTCAATCTAAACAAAAGTTTCAAACTTTTAAACGCACTTCAAACACTTACATTTACATATATTTCTCTAATCTCTCGTAGATTAACATAAATCTATAAGAGAAATCGGGTGTATAAATTGTACAATTAACACTCTCACTTTTGAATACATGGTGTATACCTAGTGTTACATATTCGAAAAGATATTCGAAATTCGATAAGGTTTTGAAAACTAAGGTTATGTTGAACGGATTTAAGTATCACAACCAGAGGCAAATAAGGCTGCTTATTCTAAGTGATATTAACCGCCCTATTCTGTGTATGTGGTAACAATCAAATTGTAACCACAAAATTGTTACAAAGCTGTCACCATTGTTTGTATCTGGTATTCTGGCAACACGGTGACAATGAAAAATTCACCTCGTAACAAATAATTCACCTCAGGGACAGCAAAACAACAACATATGGTTTTCTGCACAAAATGAACGCGGTAAAAAAAGGAAAATTAAGTATTTAATGTATTTATGATTTATTGAATTAAAATTATTACATTATTATTAGGGGAATTTGAGCGCACCGCAAAGGCACAGCTGGAATGCTATATTGCCTTCCTCAAGGTACATCCAGAGATGCTAAGCGGAAAGAATATACTTGCGCATCCCCGCCAAATAGAAGAAGAAATTTACTTTATCGACAACTCTCTGATCTACATCAAAATTTCACCACCGATGAAAGCTTCTGCGCTAAGTTCAAAAAGTTGGTTTTCCCCCCGCGGTCGGTCCAACTTCTTGAGATATAAGCCTTTAAAGGTTGAGTATATAATCGCTCGTATCTCCGGTATTTATAATCCGATCTAGCTGAAATGGGAATCATTTCTGAGGTCCTTCTAAGCTTTATAAATCAGTGCATAAACATATTTATTTTTATTGACCCATTGGGGAGCTAATTAAAAAAAGTTTTTTAACCTCACTTTTCTGCTAAAAATTATAATTTTTTTCAACAAAATGACCCATTATACTTATTTTTTGACAGGTCCGATAAAAGACAAGACCTTAGGCTCTTTTAAAGGTACATACATATATTACTCACCAATATCCCTTCAACGACCGGACATATTTACATTAAAATTTTGTAATACATTTCGCGATTTTTCAATCTTTGTAACACAAAAGCAAATTCTTTCTTCTTTCTGCTGCATTTCCATAGCACAAAGTAACAAAAGTCCTTCCTCCATTTAATTATGCCCTCTTGTCGTTTTGGTACAAAATGTATTATTAATTTTTCCCGTATACAGTTAAATTTTTTTCTTGCAGAATTTATAAAATGATTTTGTATCAACTTTCCGGCAAATAAAACAGCTGTTACGCGCTGTTACCTCCTCTTTGGCAGGTAACAGTTTTTGTTACTTTTGTCACCAAAAAAATGTGTCAGAATACCGATTTGTGACAATTGACAATTTTGTAACCCTGCCAGAATAGGCCTGTAAGTGTCATTTAAAATTACCGCTCTATTTTCTGTGTTAAACAGGCACAGAGTTGCCACCATGAGGAATTCAGTAAAATGACGGTAGATATCATTTACTGTGAATAAAAAGATAAGATGTAGAATAAATATTAATATGAAGAATATAGGAAGACGAATATACATATCGCACAAGATTAAGCTGAGCTGAAGTCATACGAAACCAAACACGGAAAGCTGCAGTTACCACACAGAAAAAAATAGAAACCAATTTCAATTAAAAAATTTGTTTATTTGATTAATTTTTTAATTGATTTTGGTGTAATCACGAAAATGATAATATTAATTAAAGCTATTAGTAAATTTGTCAAAAAAAACTTAAATTAAAAAATTTGTAAATTTTATTAAAACATTTATTACTTTTTTTCAAAAATATTGATTAAGTATATAATCAAATTAATTAAACAAATTGTTGTTTTTTTTCGCGATTTTTGATTAAATTTTGAATTGAATCAATTAAAAGTGTTATTAATTTTTTCAGCATGAAACCCCCACCCCCATTTTTTAGAATTTCGTTTCATAATCGGAACTAATGACCGGTTTTCTTAAACTATTATTGTATATTAAACATTTAATGTCTCCTCCTAATATCTGCTCCTTCCGCAGCAACAGTCACTCCATTGTCGCTTTCCATCTCTTCTGCTTTTATGCAATTTAGGGCACGTTCAAAATATCTAAGAAGGTGAGTCTTAAAGTTTCTTTTCACGCGAAATTTTTTAAAACAATTTTAGTGTAAACAATTGTATGTAGCATAAGGCGGCAAATTGTGCCTTTTCAAGTGCAAAAAATGTTTGGGGACAGCCACATTTTTCATTGCAAACAAAATACTCAACGCCAGCACTCATTTCCAATCAAATTTATTCAAAAACACTTGCACAATTAAACACAATTACAAAAAACGCAGTTTAATTCACGAAACATGACTATTTAAAAATATTATTCTTTAAGTTCACAAAATAAAATCTTTCAATCAACAATAAACGAATTTCAAATAACAACAGTGTTGTATATCAAAGACTAAAGCCGTACGAAAAATGACGACGACGGCTGGTGACTCAGCCGCTACACATATTGCCTACCAACGGCGCTGTAAAATGCAACTTTCTGGAAAATACTTTATATTAAGGGTTGTTAAGAACATATGCATATTTATATTAATTTAGAAAGATCCACAACAAAAATTCGACAATGCACTCAAAAATAAAACATTTTTAGCGCCGTAGATTTGTGCCCTGCCAACTCCAAGTTCTGTTGTAAACTCAAAAAATAAATTGTAAATATGATTAAAAATTTAATTGATTCAATTAATTTTTAATTGCATTTTTTGAAAAAATTTCAATTATATTTTTAATTGAAATTTACATGCCAACATTTTTTCCTGTGCAGAGATAGCCACGGCCTATGCAGATAAGCTCACATAAATACTGGCGCAGTACGTATCACCGCCTCATGGTCCTGAAACGCAGTGGCAGTACATTTCTCAGTCTATGAAACTTGGTTCAGAGGCCCTACTTGGTTTTTATAAACCGCTTAAGCCGAGTATTCAGTTTTTATGAAAGTTTCGTTGCCATAAGAAGTACGTGTATAAAAAATAACGACAATTTCATGAACCGAAAATTTCGCTCATTTCTCATTTGCTTGGTACTCAGCTCTCTGCGAAAATTTCGTAGGCAAAATCAGAAACAGGGTTGTTACGCCAAAGTTTTTTTTTATGAAAACAATTGTTTGATAATTGTTTGGGATCGAAATTTTGATATTTCGATCATTTTAGCAATCGGAAGTAACATCACATGCGTTAAAAATAAAATGAAGTGCGTAGAGAAATTTTAAAATAAATATTTCCAAGGTAAATCAACGATAGGTGGTAACTCTCCGCAACATAATATTCCGTTTAGAGATAAGTGTAAAAATTTCTTACGAAAATTTCTCAAGAACTGAATACGG
The DNA here is from genome assembly GCA_963931995.1 of Phaonia tiefii. Taxonomy (NCBI): domain Eukaryota; kingdom Metazoa; phylum Arthropoda; class Insecta; order Diptera; family Muscidae; genus Phaonia; species Phaonia tiefii. The sequence goes on from OZ008371.1 coordinate 57,947,944, forward strand.
GGCTTTACAGACAAATAATGGTTCGATGAAGAGTGTCACTTGATAAAAAGAACGCTGCACGTATGGCAATGCTTCCGTCAAATGCAATGCTGGCCGTAACAGAGCGGTTTAAGAAGAAGAGGAGAGAGGGAAGCCGTTTGTTTAAGAAGAAACAACGGTTGTGGAGAAAGCGCGAGGGTGATCAAATTGAATCTTACAGAAGGAAGAATGAGGCCTGTAAAGTATTCGGCTAATAAACCAATTAATGGAGCGTTGAATGAATATCGACATGTTCCCAGCAGAATGTATTAAGCGACAAAATGGAAATTGGTCAGGATACGAAAAAAACTTCCTGTTAATTAGCTGATTTGTTTATTTTGTCGGTTATTACCATTTCATTTGCTTAATAACTCATGACGTGGTTATGCAAGGGACATTCTTTGGATATCTCTATAGCTTTTTTGAGAATATGGAAAAAGTCATTGTGGGCAAATATGACGCTTAATACATTTTGCCGCGAACGTGTCGAAATAATAGCATTTCTAAACAAAATATTGATATTTTTGGTCATTTTGAAAGTTCTGTCTCCATATTGGATATTCTATATTTTAAAGTAAATATTGAATAAATGCTGTCGAACAGTCAAATAAACGGAAATGGATCAGGGCCTCTCTTTTATAGAGATAAGAAGGCCGGAAGTCTTGTCAAAGATGTGCAGAGTATGTTGGGAATATGGAGAGATCACTTCTCTGCTGTGCGTGACCCAGAAGACTTCAATATAGATGAGGGTGTTGAACACATACAGGACTATACCGTCGACTGCCCCGCTCCTAGCCACAGCGAAGTTAGAACTGCAAATTACTGGCTTAAGCACAACAAAGTCGGTGGTGCTGATGGTCTACCGACTGAGCTGTTTAAGGCTATGAGTTGGAAAGGTGCATACATTAGATGATATGCAAAATCTGGCTAGACGAATGCATTCACAACGATTGAAGTCGTAGCATACTGTGTCCTGTTTTCACAAAAGTCGAACCGAATATAAGTACAAACTGTCGTGAATAAGTCTAATGTGCGGCACATTAAAGCCGTTTGTTGCAGACCTTCAAGGTTTCGGGCCTGAAAGCCAACTATCCAACAGATACTCACATTACGATAAATCCTGGAAAAGACTGACGAAAACAAATCGACACCTACCACCAACTCTTTGTACATTAAAAGGCCGCCTTCGGCAGCCCGATGTGGGGAAAACTGTAGCAAGCTCTGTCGGAGCTTGCGGTTCTAATCAAAAATAACTCCTCCAATCTGAGGTGTCACATGTATCGTGTCTAGGGATAGTTTGCCATCGGCGTGGGTCTGCTTGTCTTTTGGCGGTGCCTCGCTGATACCTGGGCGACTCAGTGAGTAACTGGTCGTCGCCCAAGTTCAAAGATTCGTGGATTCTACAAACAATAACGAAAACAACAACGTAACAAACGACAACGATAATTGCATTCTAATGAACAATGCTACAGGAAAACAATAAAATCGAATAGACAAGAACAGAAAAGGCAAGGCTGGAATTACCGCTCTACAGTCGTGGAATAAAGCCATCTCGCAGACAAAAAATTGATCGACGATAAGCCGCCAGAATTCTAGAGATATTTTGCAAGACCGATGCGGCAGAACTCATAGAGCAACAAAAGGCGTCTATTAACTGGGCACTGGAACGTTCAGTGGATGATCCGCCAAAGTCCTGAAACCGCGGATCGATGGCATTTTGTGAAGTGCTGACGGAAAGACTAACTAAAGCGGTCATAAACAAATGTCATGTAGATGAAACCGTCTTCCAGAATAAATAGTTGGGTGTTTCGGCTGCCCTTAATACCATGTACTATAAGGTGTTTAGAGATTCTCCGGTGTCACCTCCCGTCTGCTGTGAAGCAGGCTGGTACCAAGGCCGAATTAAGCTCATTGTATTTAAAAAAAAAAACAATCTTTTAAGCCCTGTAAATTTGGCATTGCTAAGGTGGTAGAGGGGTAGCCTGGTGCCAAACTAAATGTCGTTCACAAGAACGACATTCTGTCCCGTGCAAGAGATCGTGCGTGCCTAATAACTGCAAGCAAACACAACCTTCCATCTGTCAATTGAAATTGAAGGAAGCGGAAGGGTTTCGGCGACAAGTCATGCTCGTCATTAACACCGAATCACTTCCGTTCCTCAGAAAAACTGGAGGCGTAATTCTTTTTGCCTCATTGTAGGGTGCATTAAAGCAACCAGGAACCCACACGCGGCACCACATGCACCGAAGGTACACCGGCATTGGGAGGAATGGAAAACAGGAACCTGGATGAGACTACTCCTGTAAATACTGCGGGCGAAGTTACTTCACTGCCTGAATCCATGCTCTTTGACAAGCTAGCATGTAGCCTTCTGGAACACACTGACGAGATCAAAAACACACTGGTGCAGAGAAACGTAGCTGCGAACGTGTAGACTTGCCAAAAAACATTTGAATACATTTCTGATATCTCACTATTGCGATAGAGACGTTACCGCTACCAGCCTGGAGACAGAGAATGACAACATCTGATCAGCGTCGGTCGGTCTATATGCCTTATGAAGATACTGGACCCGCCTGTCGAATCTACTGAGGAAGTTAATATAGGAGGCGGAGAAGTATAAAAAAAGTGTCTTGATTGGGCGGACGTCAATGCGCATCATAAAATTTGGAGAAGTACTAACATAAATATGGCCGTCGGTGGTGCAACGGTCTTATACATTGGAAAATGGGTTCTATCCCTGCTCAGGCCACTTTGAATATTGACGGCAACACTATCGAGTATTTCGCCATTAAAAAGGTTTTCAAAATACCATTCGCAACCGGTGTAAAACTGTATGCCTCAATCAGTGAGTATAAGAAACCACAGCTCAATGATTGTGTGAAGCTCTCCCCAAACCTATTACTATAGATCGATGTCACCTTTCCTTTTCACCTGCCCTTGATGTCACCTTTGCATCACACGATACCTTTGAGTTGATCAAGGGAATCAAGCGAGCAGAACATCTCGTACGTTGCGGTAAATATCGTGACAGACGAAACACTGCACTGGGCAATAGGAAGTTTTAAGCCATTCCTGTTGGCCTTGACGGCATAGAACCAGTGAAGTTGCAAAGTGGACTACATATTTTGGCTCCCTGGCTTCTGAAACTTTATTCGAGCTTCATCAAGCTATCCTATATCCCAGTTAGAGGGAGAGAATGCAAGGTGGTGTTCATTCCGAAAGCGGGGAAGCCCTATGGTTATTAGCCAAATGGACCAATCAGTATCTCATCTTTCCTTCTGAACACATTGGAGAGGATGCGAACGACCATTGGTACTTCTCAGTTGTCCACATGCCAGCACGCTTACTATAAAGGTTAATCAACGGAAACCGCTCCGCACGCACTAGTGAGCTACAGGAATACACTTTTACCGCATTCGTCGTTATAGATGGTGCGTTTAATAAAGTCTTTCCAGGATTGATAAAATCAGCTCTATAGGCACTTTGTGGTAACCAGGGGATCATTAATTTGATCTATGAATTACTTACTATGTTCTATGCAGAGATGTGCTGTAGAATTTAGTCAGCAGAATCTTTAAGTGGGCCGCGGAGAATGGACTTCGTGTAAATCCAGAGAAAACAGAGCTCGTTCTCTTCACCACACTCAAAGAAAAATTTTTTAATAAAGATAGCAGAAAGTTCTGCTAAAAAGGAGAAAGCAAACCTATTTGTTATTTCAGCAGACAGTATGTCAGGTATTTTATCAACGCTGGAAAAATTTGTTGTTATGGCAGTTCATTTGCTGTAATAAAAAAGAAGTTGCAGGCTGATAAGTAGCACACATTGTTTGCTATTAATAGCAAATTTTATTTTTTGAGTGCAGGTATCAGGAGGTTCCGTATATTCATCCCTTGTCTCTATGTGGTAGAGTAATTTACCTAAGTGCAATATATCTAGGTGTAATACTCGACAGATAGCTTTAATCCAAGTCAGTCAGTATGGACAGGGTCAGTATAGCCAAAGTGGCTTTATATTCGTGTAAAAGGGCCATCGGAGGACAATGGGGCATATTCTCAAAAATAGTTTACTGGATATATACAGATGTTGCTCGCCCGATATTGCCTTACGGCACTGTTGTGTTCGTGGTCAATACTGGAAAGATTCACTTAACTAAGTCTATTGACAAACGTCCAAAGAATGGCAATGGTGTGCATCAGACGTGCCCTTCGCACAACCCTCATCGAGGTTTTTGTGATTATCCAACACCTGTTACCACTAGATTTGTTGGGAAGACAAATGTCTGCAAAGTTGACAATCCGTCAAAGACATTCCTTGAGATGTGTCTCCAGCCCATATGGTCGAGGGTGTATTTTAAGGAATCTGCGTCAATTCACAATATAACTGGATTACATGAACACCAATTCTACCATTGACAGAATCCTCTCAAATTCATATCAAGAACAAGCAGGTCTGAAAGGGATGCATTCCAGGGGGCTAATTGTGTAAGAGCCGATATCGAATTCATTATCGTTTAGTCGGTAGGTAGTACAGTTTTCTGAACGCATGTATTTTAAATGGGCTATGAGTCGGCATTATCGACAGAACGATATCATTGGGACGATTATTGTCATACACAATTAGACCCCAGGTTTTACAAGGTATTTAGACTTAGACAGTGAAACCAGATGGTAGAAAGTAGGGTTTGGAGTCTATTCTAAAGAGTTGGGTTCAGACCTTAAACAAAAGCTGCCAGACCATTGTAGTGACTTTCACGCGGAAGTTATAACAATCGGAGGAGTTACCCTTTGGCTGGAACGAAACCTCATCACCGCCTGGGGTATTAACATCTACTCTGTTATTCAGGCTGATATAAAATCTCTTCAATCTGCATTCCTTAGACCCCTTTCACAATCGGCAAGTTACTTGCGCAAGTCTCTTGCCCAAGTCTTGGTTTGTTGATGACAGAGGTAAGGTCGGGATAGGGGAATAAATTTTGAGTAAAGACTTGCTTGTACTCGGAAAGTTGAAAAACTTACTTGCGCAAGTAACTTGCCGAGTGTGAAAGGGGTCTTACTTTGAGGACTTCCCACAAATGCCGCGCATTTCTAAATCGAATGACCAGGCTGTTGGATATGCACCTTATAGTGGTACCGGGGCGCAGCAAGGTTCCAGGGAACCAAAGAGCAGATGAGCTGGCAAGATTAGGAACTACGTTACCCATTCCAATGGATATGGAGCATGTTGGTGCGCCCCTTTATGCGTGCAAACCGAAGCTCTCAGACATAGTCCAAACAGAACCAGACACGCTTCAGACGACGACGAAAAAAATCCCCAGCGTCTAAACGAAATGGGAGAGAGAGCGTCTGGCGACTTCAGTTTATTCTTTCTCTCTGCGTCGCGTATAGTTGCCGCTCTTTTCTTGAATTTGTTTGATGGTTTGGAAACAATAAGCCTGTTTTTAATTCCCCGCTAAACTAATTTCGACCACTTTATATTAGTTTAGCGGGGAATTAGTTGGTTGCTCTTATGATTTTTGTGAAAATGTGGCAACTACATTCTCTCAATTGAGAGGATTCGTCAGAGATTAGAAAAGAAATAGCGGATTTTCGTGGCGATTTTTCCCTGCCATAAGAAATCTGTGTAAAAAAAAACGTCGTCGTCTGTAGCGTGTTTGATTATGTTTGGACTCACATGCAAATGATAGATGGGTCTCGTAACAGAAATTGCATGATCACCAATCAAGTTTGCCAAGTTATGACCTAAATCGTACACTAAACCTGATATCAATTCCTAGACAAGATAACTATCTACTAGTAGTTGTGATCACTGGACACTATTTAATTGGCAGTCTTGCGTCGTGAAATATCAGCTCATGATTACTGCAGTAGCTGTGGCGATGAGGAGGTAGACAAGAGCGTCCAACATCTCATATGCTACTGGCAGGCATACTGAATGGATAGAGGGAGGTATCTAGGATCTTACTTCATATGAGATACAAAAGACAATTACAATTACAAATTTCTAAAAAAAAACACCCGTATCAAAGACAACTATAATTGAGACATTTAGGAAGTTAAGTCGAATGATTGTAGGACATTTATGCAGACTACTAATTGGTCGGTGTCCGTCGGTGGTGCAATGGCGATCCCTGCTCCGACCACCTTAAAATTTCTTTCGACGACGGTCACCTCGCTTAGTGATGGCGACGCTATCGAGTACTTAGCCATGAAAAAGCATCTCAAAATACCGGTGTAAAACTGTAGGTCCCAATCAGTGAGTATAAAACTCTAAAACGCACAGCTCACTGGTTGTGAGAAGCTCTCCCCAATTACTTCATGGGATGTAATGGGAAACCATTTATTTTTTATTTACTAATTGGTTTGCCAGGAACCAATGTACGTCTTTTCTTCAGCCACATACGGAGTATTGGGATTATGTATCATATGGCTTGAACGCCCCTTACTATGTCAATTTGCAGGTTTACGGCTGGGGACGAAATAGGACGTCCCGTGGTATCACAACGGTCCTCTTTGGACTAAGTGTGTTAATTTTGACAGCAAATTCTTCCTAACCTAAACTAACATCAAAATGTTTCATAAAGATTTCCTGTTCGTAGTCCAATTTATTTTTAACACATATGGTATTTCTTCTGTTCAAATTCCTGTCCAAAACAATTGTTTTCGTATGAACTAACATTGGCATAACAACCCTGTAATTGATTTTGCTTACGAAATTATCACCGAGTTGAGTAACAAGCAAATGACTACTGAGCGAAATTTTCGGTTCACGAGATTTTCGTTATTTTATATATATTTATTTGCAATATATTAAATTTATGGTAAATACAAGATTAATATTAAGATTTTCTCCCCGGGCGACTAAGGCGTTAGCTAAAATCGTTAGTTTTTGTTTTTCCCTTGGGTATTAAAACTTCATACGAACGTGTTGATATATTTTCCTTATACGGCCTCCGTTTTAATCTTCCAAAAGTTTTACAAATCTATCTACTAAAATTAAGATTGAACTTATTAATTAACGTTTTGGGGGAAACCCTTGGCCTTGAGCTCGATTTGGTAAACTTTGGGAAGATTTCATACGAACTGAATACATGCTGAAGAAAAAACGGCCCGCAATATATTGCAGGAAACATGTATATGTTTGGAACATAGATTTCATGAATTGAAGATCTACTGCTTCTTTGTTTCTTTGTTATCTCTCAATGTATGAGAAATTAATACTACAAGATTACAAGGTTAGCCATATTTGGATTACATATATTATAACAAATTAATCATTATGCCTCCAACATGTAATATAGAATAGCAAACACAATATGTTTGGACACAAGTATACTATATTTGCGACAAGCTACAAACACGTCATATTTGCATCCAAACAACAACAAAAAAAGGCAGATTTTTCAGCATGCACGAGTCTTAAGAACTGGAGCTGTTGCACTCAAACTGGACAGCTCCTTTAAAGTTTGGTTCGAGATATGACATAAAAGGTGTCTAATAGGTGGTAACTCTCATCTCAGAGAACAACGCCATACAAAGCCTTCCGGTTCCCTATATACATTGGCACTAGCACTACGACCGATTCTTATATACCACAGCACCAGTCACGTGTCAGGTTGTCAACCAATTCAAGTCTCCGTAGCTGTAATACTGGCCATAGTTCGTTCTATCCATTTGCTATTCATATTATGTTATCGTTTGCAAATGTTTCCAATGTCCTTTACCTTTGTGCCCTTTCCGTTGCATTTTCATTTAATGTATTCACTTTTATTCACAATATTGCGAAAGGGGCTGTAATTTTAAAGTAGTTAAAGTCGGCGGCGAGATTCTATGCGGTCACATGACAATAATTCATTAAAAACCATAGAACTATAATTTTCATGTTAACTTTTTTACCCCATGTTTTTTTTTTTTGCTACGAAACATGTGCATGTTTTGTTGACCTGTGTTCACACAACAAGAACACCCCCTTGTGTATTAAGTTATGGTGTCACTTGTTATTACAACCACAAGTCGTCAGTGGTCAATAAGTGGTTAAATAGGGAATATAAACAGATGTGTGGTGAGATTTTGTTCAGACGATTACTTACAAATTTTTTATAAAAACATCACATTCAAACCAACATAACTACTGTACATAGGAAATTCCAACATAAATAGAGTTTGGTTTTGGTCTCGGCTGAATATCCGCAGCAGGATGTGTTTAGACAAATAAACGGATGATAAGGATTCACAAAAATAATGGTTTAATGTAGTAAGTAGGTGGTCTAAGGTTAATCCTTACGGATTCTTCTGCTTTAAAGGATATCAGAAATTCGATATACAAATATGAATGGTTCTGTTTTCTACATCCTGCATTTAACTGTTAATGTATTGCGTGTCTTGATAAGCGTTACATACGCAAACACGCTGACCCCAAGCGGCGTTACAAATATTTCCCATAAAGGATAATTAATTATTAATTTATCGCGCTGCATGATTGCAGCTTGATTTGGGTTAATGTTTGGAGAAAGTAACGATACTGGAATTTCATCAATTGTTGTCACCATGTAGAGAGTCTTGTATTAATAAAATAAAATGTACCGGTGGCTCATATGAGTCATCATGAAGAAATTGCAATTGTGTTACTTCCTCCTACATGATAACTAATAGCATTCATGTAAAGCGAAGTTAAAATTGGCAGAAATTTTTTGACAGCAGCTGTTCACACTGACAAATTTCTATCAAATCCAGTAAGGTTTAACTCACGGAAGTAAGACGGCCGCTCACGAAAATCTATATGCTACTCACGTGCAGCAATGCTGACATGAGCAATATTTGATCTTATGGCGATTTCGATTCTGAGGAAATATTCAATTTTTTTCTTTCCCTTGTCCTAAAAGTACCTTTTTTGTGTTTGGTTGTGAAAAGAGTGCAACCCCACTTGAAGGTTTTGTGTTCGTTTCTGAGAATGTTGCACTCAAAAAGTACAAAAAGTCTCAGCGAGTCATTAGGGAGAATGTTGCGCGATAAAATGGCAAATTTTCTGTCCTTTTGTTAGTGTTATTTGTCCTTGCTAAGCTAATTTTTTCACCTTTTGTAGGGGCGAAAGGGTTATTTAAACGGCTTTAGTTAAATTCAAACAAAGTGGTCGAATTTATTGATTAGCTGGAATATCGACGAAAACCATTTCTATTGCTAGTACCTTATCGACCAGTTTCTATATAGAGTCGCTTGAAATTGCTATTTATCGCCTAGATTTCCATATACAGTGGTCGAAACACACACTTAAGCGAGGTAATAAAAACATGCTAAAAAAGCATTTAGTTGTGAGAAAATGCAACATTTCTATGTTCGTTCATCACCCTAAAAAAGGCACAACCTTAAAGGGGCGTGGCAACATTTTTTAAATGTCGCCTCATTCAAGGGCAACATTATTTTTTAGCAACGAAATCACCATTAGTCTCATTCACGCGTGAATCAACTAAATTGAAGTGTAATTGATAAATGTATATTAGAGCGGGTTAATTTTTTTTTGATGAAGCGTATAGCAAAAACGTAATCTATAGGTGATTTTGAGAAATTTTGCTCAAGAGACAATAGCTCTAAGTCGGATTTGGAGACCCCGAAAATTTCAAAATAGATATTAGGAAGCCTGTTTCTTTATTGCCTGCTAAACTAATTTTTCGACGACTTTGTATGGGGAACTAAGCGATATTAAGCTATTTTAAGCGGCACTCCATACAAAGTCGTCGAAAAATTAGTTTAGCAGGGAATAAAAAAACAAGCTTAGTGTTAATAGTGTTTTTTTGTTGAAACCTTGAAAATGTTGATTTTTTCAGATCGATTTTCCTACAAAAAGGAGTTCGAAAACAAAAAATTGATCGTAATAAAAGTTGTTGAAAATTATCTGAACTTTCATAATCTGCAAAAAAAGGTTCAAGGTTTCAACAAAAAAAAACACTATTAACACTAAGCTTGTTTTTTTATTCCCTGCTAAACTATTTTTTCGACGACTTTGTATGGAGTGCCGCTTAAAATCGCTTAATATCGCTTACTTCCCCATGCAACGTCGTCGAAAAATTAGTTTAGCAGGGAATAAAAAAACAAATTTCAAATTTTGGGGGGCTCCAAATCCGACTTAGAGCTACATATGGTCTCTTGAGCAAAATTTCTCAGAATCACCTATAGATTTCGTTTTTGCTATACGTAATCGCTTAGTTCCCATACAAAGTCGTCCAAAAATTAGTTTAGCACGGAATAAAAAAACAGGCTTACTAATATCTATTTTGAAAATTTGGGGGGCTCCAAATCCGAGTTAGAGCTATGGTCTCTTGAGCAAAATTTCTCAGAATCTCCTATAGATTACGTTTTGCTATACGTTTCATCAAAAAAAAAATCGTTGCATACAATTTGACCCGCCCTAATATATATCTAACAGATGGAAAAATCCGGAGCATACATATTTGTTCACGTTTTATCGCGTTTGGAATTGTTGGTCGAAAAACAGCTGGATTCAAAATGATTTATTTGTCAATGTTGGGTTTAAAGACTTGAGACTTAACAGAAGGTTTGAGATTTATTGTGCACGCTGAAAAATAATGACCCCAGCAACATATTGCAGGAACCATGTACATGTTTACAAGCATTGTTTTCATGAGTCGAAGATCTGCTGAATTTTTAACCTTGTCTGCGACTTTTGCAACATATTGCAGGAACCATGTACATGTTTACAAGCATTGTTTTCATGAGTCGAAGATCTGCTGAATTTTTAACCTTGTCTGCGACTTTTGTAACGAAGTTCCTTATCGCACGTTGCGGGATGGGGGACTAATGAAAAAAATTAAACAACTTTTTTTAACACTATTATGCTACAACTAAGTATTATCAACTACATTGTTTACTTTTGCTTTGGTTTGTGTCTAGACTAACTAGATGTCTCACATATGTTGGAAAATTTCTTGTTGAATGGGAAGTTTTCTAGATGGAGCCTGTAATGAGTGTTTAGTATACGTGAACTCTGGTTCATTTAGATAAAGGCAGTATTATTTCATACTAATGGTATAAGATTTGTTATAAAATCGTCTCTAAATATCAATATAAGTATTACTTCAGACAATACAACAACAAACAATATTATGGAATACAAGGTAACGGTACATTCTTAGATTGGACAGAAAAACGCAAAATATCGCTTTGCGTAAATGATACAGTTGAATAAAGACAGTTGCGAAGTTAACAGTTTATCTGAATTTTTAAACAAACCTGTGTCCAATAAATTTTAAATTGTAGTTCAAGATAAAACAGACGAGTTTTGTCCACCTTAGGGCAAAACATGGGCAAAGGAAAATCATTCAGTGCTTCTGAGAAGGTGATAATAAATGTGTATCACTCAGAACGTGATTCCAACCGCGATATCTCAAAAAAAAAAATTGATCGAAATCCGACTACTGTTGACAAACACCAGAAGAATCCGAGTCTTCATAGAAAAAAATATAAACTGATAAAGCCAACAGTGGTTTCAGCAGCTGAAAGACGCAGAATAATTCGTTGCGCTTCTAATGCAAGAAAATCAATTTCAACAATTAGGTAAGAAGTCGTAGTAAAAGCCAGTAAATCTACTGTTCGGCGTGAAATTTTGAGTGACAAGGACTTGGAACTGACAAAATTACTAAAAAAAACTACCTCTAACTGCCACAAGTAAAAACCACCGACTCCAATTTTCCATATGTGACCATATGGTGTTGTCTGTAGAACAATGACCAACTCAGAACGACTGGAGAATGGTCGTCTTTACAGATAAGGAGTAGTTTAATCTTGATGGCCACGATGGCTACAATTTCTATTTTCATAATTTACGTAAGGAAAAACGACTTTTAACCCGTCATCACAGCCGAGAGGGTAGGGTAATAGTCTGGGGTGCGATCAGCTATTTTGGAGCAACGGAGCTAAACTTCCAGAATATAAAAATGACAGGAAATACCTATAAAGCACTATTGGAAGCAGTTTTTCCAAAGTTTAAAGCCGTGTTTGGACCTTACCTTGGATTCTGCAAAACGATAACCCTTCAATCCATACCACCATGATAGAAAATCCATACCGCCATGATTACAAGTTAAAAAGACGAATTAATGCAGTGGCCACCTAATTCCCCTGGTTCTTAGCATTATAGAAAATGCTTTGGGTTGGGTTACTGGTAAAGTCTACGAAGGAGGTAAGAACTATAATGATAAAGAGTCATTGAAAAACGGCACAAAATCAACCTGGGCCGATATTTCCCTAAATTAATTAAAATCATTATACGACTCACTTCCAAGTCGCATCTTTGAAGAAATTTCACAGCGTGGAGGACATTCAGATTATTAAATTTTTTTATTAATTTATGATAATTCTCAAAAAAAATATCAATAAATCCATAAAATGCGTTTTATTGATTGTAGTACCTTTATTCATATGAACCATTATTTTGCTAAATTCATTGCAGACCTTTGCTGTAACGTAGGCTGAACAGCCAGTTTCATTAACTGTCACGATATTTTAAATTCCTATATTTTATAAAGCCTCAGGAGTATCTATCTACATTCCTTTATTGTTGGATTCCAAGAACTTTTATAGGTGAACTAAAAATATTAAGCTTTTTTTTTAATTCCTGCTAAACTAATTTTCGACGACTTTGTATGGGGAGCCGCTTAAAATCGCTTAATATCGCTTAGCTCCCAAATACAAAGTGGTCGAAAAAATAGTTTAGCAGGGAATAAAAAAACAGACTTATTTCCACAAGGCGTTACTGCCTTTATCCAAATGAACCGGACAGTGTATCGTAGTTTTGAACCCAATACAAAGTAAAGTTAGAAAAGCCAAACTGAAAGAAGTTTAACAGAATAAAATTTTCTGAAATAAGTGCATTTTCTTAAAAAAAAAGTAAATTTTCTCAAACAAAATACCTATTCATATTCGTAAACAACGTACATTTTCTTAAAATATACCTTATCTTAAAGAAGTACATTTGCTTAAAAAAGTAAATTTTCTTAAACAAAAAAAAGATTTTTTTAAAATAGGTACCTTTCGTAAAAAATTGCATTTTCTTGCAACAGATTACGTTTTCTTAAAAAACTAAATTTTCTTTAAAGTGTTTCACTTTTGTGAAACAAAATAAATTTTCTTGAGGTAAGTAGCTACTCTTAAAAATATACCAATTCCTGAAAAAATTACCAAATCCTATTTCTTCAAAAATAAACCTTTTCTTCAAAAAATGCCTTCTCTTAAAAAAATACATTTTCTTACAAAAATTCCTTTTCTTAAAAGTACGTTTTCTAATAATAAAATAATGAATCTTCTCTTCTTTTCTTAAGATTCGAGGGCGGCTCAATAAGTCCGCGACTTTATGAATGAAACACTGTTTTTTTTTGCAAACAAAAAATACTTTTCAACATAATCTCCTTTTAGCTCCATCCACTTAATCCAACATTTCTCCAATTTTTGTATCCCATAAAAAAATACGATTTTTCGACTTCCATAAAATAGGCATTTGTTTGATCTATAATTTCATCGTTGGACCTAAATCTCTTTCCACCGAGCTATTTCTTTAGGTTTGGAAGTAGAAAATAGTCATTGGGGGCTAAATCCGGAGAATATGGCGGATGAGCTACCAATTCGTAGCCCAATTAATGGAATTTTGCCATTGAGACTACACACCTGTGCACGCGTGCGTTAATGGTCAATTGAGAGCAAACGCGGCACCCATCTTGCAGACAGTTTTCCTAAATCCAACTGATCATTTAAAATCGAAACCACACTGTCATATGAAATGCCTATGGCATCAACAATTTCAAGCACTTTCGGCCAACAGTATATCGTGGATTTTTTCGAGATTTTCGGGTGTATTGACCTCAATTGGCCGTCCAGAAAGTTCAGCGTCATTTGTACTTGTGCGACCACAACGAAAATCAGTAAACCACTTTTTTACCATTGAAATCGATGGTCCAGAGTCCCCATAGTATTTATGAAATATTTCCTTGGTGTAATTTGGTGTAAAATTTTTTTTTCCCAAAAAATAATGTTTAATGAGCACTCGAAATTCACTTTTTTCCACCTTTGAAAAAATGCACGAGGATATATGTTTTGAAAAGCTGTTAAACGCAAAGTAAATGACGGAACAGCAGTAGTCTACTAACAGGTGGTACTTGATGGGATCATTGTTGCATTTCATATAACTACGAGAGAAGTTCGAAAAGTCAAGGACTTATTGATCCGCCCTCTAAGTAGCCTTTCTGAAAACAAGTAAATTTTCTTAAAAAAATAACTTTTTCCTGAAAAGAGTAACACCACTTCATTAAAAAGTACCTGCTGTTAAAAAAACTTACTACTTTTTAAAAAAAAATTCATACTCTTATGGCTTTTTCTTACAGAAAGTACTTCTTCTTAAAAATAGTACTTTTTCTTAAAAAATATTGGTTTTAATAAAAGAAGTACCCCTCTTTAAAAAAGGACCTTGTCGGGAAAATATAATAGATACTCTTACACAAACCTTTTTTTAAAAATACATTCTATTAAAAAAAATTGATAAATATAGTTTGTAATTTTATAAAAAGTATCTTTTCTTAAAGATCCATTTAAATTATCGTATTTTTCAACGGGCGCCTTAGTAAATGGTCGTACGGAAACAGCATGTGCCCTCTGGTGATAATGGTGATGAAGCAAATGAATCATCAATGGTTTTTATTTATCTATATTATAACCCAGCAATCATTGTGTCTCAAACACGTAATATTGAATAGCAAACACAACGTCTTTGCACACAAGTATACTGTATTTGGGACCTGCTGCAAACACGTTTTTTTTTGCATTCAAACAACAAAGAAGGACAGATTTTTCGGCGTATGGTAAACGCATGATTCCAAAAAGCCCCAAAGGAAGAAGTCTGACGATGTCAGGTCTGGTCGACCAATTCAGATACCCAAAACGGAAGAACTTACGCATCGGAAATTGGTATTTCAAAATCACCATCGATGCCTAAGTTATTACTCCGTCCTGCTGCAACCAACAATGCTCGAGATCCAATTCAGCAACTTGCGGCAAAAAAACACGTTCAACAACTGTCTGTATCGGTCACCAGTTACGGCTATAGTGGTCCTCAAAAAAACCGGGTCAATCACTTTTTCACTGAAATTACTTTGAGTTACCACCAAACTTTTGAGGATTTGCCAGGACTGTTCGTAAATTTCATGTGGATTCTCCATACCCAGGAAACCCAAACGGAAATTCTTCTGAAAAATTATTTCCCATCTAAGACTATAAACGATTATCAGCCTGTTTTTCTATCTCGAACGAAAGCTTTCGGTCGTGTTCTAGATGAAGGAAAGTTGATTTGGGTTCCACAATCTTGTCGTTTCGAGTCGAATGAAAATATAAATTAATATATTTTCAAAACTTTTCAGTATAAATTTTGGTTTCTCTATTTCCAATGTGCTGTTAGTTGGGAACACACCTAGGGTCCATAGAGTAATGTCATATAGAGCTGTCATTCTTTTCATCTGACATTTCATTTCGCCCCATTCGTGGTGCGGTCGGTGCATAGACGAATACATATATAAATTCATTTATTCTCTCAATAAATTAAACGTCATAGGTACGGTTGAAAGTATACATTGGATGGTGGAAAACATGGGTTCAACAATACCAGATAGAGGCAATAGTAAACAACGTCCAACAAAGGAACAACAACCGAAGTTCGTGTTTTTGTGACAAACTACTTGTGTTAAATACAATACAAATGTATACCAACGATAGAAGTCAACAAAAAAGTGCAAAATAAATTTAAAATTTTTAAATTTAAATTTTTCAGTTCTACACCAAACGGACATGAAAAAGTTCAGTGAACATATTTTGTAACTCCACCTGGTGTAGGTTAATTTTAAATTTAATTTCTCTCATTTCCACAAACCTACGACGAAGAGTGTAGTGGTGTATTTACACAAAAATTGCCGTTGCTGATTTATTGTTGGTTGGTTGACTAGATGGCCACTATCTGGTATTATTAAATCAATATTTTCCAACATCCAACCGCCCATCTGCAACACACCAAATGCTATCAACTCACTGAGACAATTGGCTTCTCTATACGTCATTAGCCTATGGTAGACTGAAGTGAACAAAATTTTCGACTTAATGGAACCCAATTTGGGTCGAATATGAGTGACTGATTTCCGTTCGCTTAGAGTTTCGTTCAAGATAGAGAAACATGCTGTTATTATATTGAAATAGGTCTAAAGGAAAATATATGGCAACAGGACAAGGTCGATAGGACGGGAACCCACCAAAGTTTACAAATCGCTGACATATATATCTCGAGATTCCGAGAGACTAAAGCTCTCCGTTATCCATGACAATGGGTCATGCCAGTTGGCATTAAAATTGCCCAATACCCTGAGCCGATTATTCAGCCAGACAAAGTCTAATAGCGTAGACAGACGACAGCGTTAATTTGCATTAGCAGTCATAATTCAAATTAACTTGTGAATTATCCCCGTCCCAATGTGTATTAGCTTTGGCGTAAATGAATTTTTTTTTAGCTTAAATTCATTTTATTCTCCAACGTTTTGTTCAAATTTTACATCTATTTGACATTAATATACATAAGTGCATTTTGTTTCCTAACATCTAACGACTAATCTAGGATTTTCCTCATTTACGTTACATACATTATATTGGCCTATAAGCCAGCCCATATATATTTTTATTTTGAAATTTGACATTTTGTCCTTATCTTTGTTTACTATGCCGGGAAAAAGGAGTCTTAAAACCCGTACCTTTGTGAACTTAAAAATAACTTACAACTAATCTTAAATCTAAGGGGGAGGGGAACTATTTACAATGGATAAAGAGATAATTCAGGAGTTATTGTCCAGTATTATCTACTATATTTTCAAAGTCATATGACGCATGTCTCCTGTGGTAGAATAATAATTTTCCTTCGGGGTTGAACAGCATTCCCCTATCATTTAGCCCCAAGAGGCACATTGGAGTTAAAATCTTATCCGGTGTTATCATAATTTCGAATTCCCCTTGTGTGGGCGTTAATGCATGAAATCAGAGTGCATTTATACTGCATTTAGGTATTTCAATATGGCAACACCGCCCACAAAATCACATAGAGGTGATAGCCGGAACACAGTCGAAGTGGAACTTTCTTGTGTTTGTTGTTTGCTTTGTTGATTTTATGTACAAACAGCTGTTTACTAAATGCAAAAACTGTCGTCTGTCAGGGCAAAATGTTAATTCACATTAGTGAGCTTTTAATGCAAATTAACGCTGTCGTCTGTCTGTTTACGCTATAAGGTGGCGAAAAAGGACAAATCTAATGTTGTAAATGGGATAAAATTCAATGGTGACGGGACTGCCATATGCCAAAAAGTATACGACGGCACTACAATGACGAAACTAAAGACTCGACTATCGTCCCACAAATCGGATTTAGGGGCTACGTATAAGCCTAAAGAACACAAAACCGCATTAGCAGCCCACTGTGCCACGACGGGTCATACCACTAACTTTGACGTCGTTAACATTTCACCGGATGAGAATAAGTACTCCCGTCGATTCAGTCTCGAAATGTTGCACATAACTGACGTTGCCTCAGAGAAAAGACTCAATTACAAAAAAGATACTAATATTGAACGATGTCAAATATATCGATAGACAACCACAGGAAGAAAAGCTTTAGTTGAAAAAGGCTTCACAAAGAGTCATGTTATACCCCAGGAATCTTTCATTGTCACGACTCAATCGTTCTCGAGCACTTTACGACAATTGAGCTCTGTCAACATGTGTGTCTGATTGGTCAACAGGATAACTGCTGTACATTGTTCCAGATCATAGTACACAAAAACAATGAATATTATTTTCCAAAACTTAGTTTGGTATTGATTTTGCGCCTTATGTCACGCCCTTTCTAGTAGTTCCTATACAAATTGACAAGTATAGTACAAAATTTAGCTTTTTGTAAAACTGCCGATCCCTCCTCTGGCCACCTTACATTCCTTTCGACGACGTCCATCTTGCTTAGTGATGGCGATACTTTCGAATACTTAGCCATGAAAAGCTTCTCAAAATATCTTTCCGGACTGGTGAAAAAGTGTACGTCCCAATCAGTGGGTATTATATTAGAAAGCGCACAGCTCGCTGGTTGTGTGAAGCTCTCCAATCCCTTCATAGAATGTAATGGGAAAGTGTTTTTTTGGGTCCCCTATACGCAATTTACTTCAACTGTGGTGTTGGTACATATTCTTAAAGTATTACACGCTGAAAAATCTCTCGTTTTTTGTTGTTTGGATGCAAATATAACGTGTGTTTGGAGCTCTTCGCAAATATAATATACTTGTGTGCAAACACATTGTGTTTGCTATTCAATATTACATGTTTGAGACACAATGTTTAATATGTTATAAAATAGGTGTTTGCTACCAAAGAGTATATGTGTTTGTGATACAAATATCGCTATGTTTGTTGCACTGTTTATGCTCTCTCGAGAGCAAGAGAAGAAAGAGGGACAACAAGAGCGTCTATCTTAAAAGTGTATTGGTATTGTATTGGTTCTCTCAGTCAGTGATTTATAAATTTTCCTGAATGGGCGTGTAAATGGCAAATGAAGTTTCATGTACTCAATCGTCAATGGTTCATGGGACAGAGGATATCAAAAGCGCTTGATCAGTGAAAAAGAAATTAACAAAGGCTCAGATGGTTAAATGGTTTGTGATGTTGCTTTGGTTTTTGTGTATGTATTTCGTATATATGTACGTTTGCTACCACAGTGAGAATAGATTTTGAGGAATGAAACTGGAAAGGCTAACAAAGTGAAGCCCTTTATCTTTCAGAGCCTTTACTGAGAAAATCGTTTAGTTATTTTACAAATTACCTGTAAAGATGAACATAATTAATGAAAAAATTGAAAAATGTGATATAAATAAATATAAATATAAATATATTATAATATTTGAAATTTAAAAAAAGTTCAATATCAAAGGTACAAAATTACAAAAATATCAAAATTTTACTCATTTTTACTCCTAACACGCTTTTTTGGTGGTTCTTCTGTAGCGGAAAAGCGAATCACTTTTTTTGAACGCGTTTTTCTCTATAACTTCTTTTCGGCGCAGAGGTCCCTCTTCGTGGAGGAAGTCACATATAATAAAAAATCACAAGTAATTAGTACAAGCTTGACTTGCATGCAATAGATTTGTATTTATGTAAGTATATTGTTTGTGTGCCAACGCATGGTGAAATCTTCTGAAAACAAAAACGTGAGAGACGACAAATAGAGGGGAAGCAAAAGAGTAGCAGATTGTCATTTCATGACATAAAAATCAAATATTACATTCAATGCAAGTAAATGTAAAAAGGTCCTTTATAAACCTTTTAATTTTTTGTATTAATTATTTATAAATGCGGATTTATATTGCTAAAATTAATTACATTACATTAAAATTATTACATTACAAATATATTGAAATCATAGAAAAATTCGTTTCTAAATATTGTTATGTTTGGTTGGAAATACGCACATGTTTCCTGGTAAGTATATGGAGGTTTGGGGGAAACACACGAATGCTTCCACGTAAGTATACGGATGTTTGGGATGAAGAACGCATATGTGTTCATGTAAAAGCATACATGTTTGCCAGTAAACATGCTACTGTTTGCATTTAAGTAAAGGTGTGTTTGGGACTTGAAAACAGTATGAATGTCTGAAGTTTATTTCGAACATAGACATAGTTCCTGCAGATAATGTTTGGGGGAAATTGTTACAGATACCGTTTTTTTCAGCGTGCACTAAATTGGAGAATTTACCACGCCAATTCTGGTACGTCCCAAAAAAATGATGGCGAGCCTGGTTGCTGATCGACACGATAACTTTCGTAAACCACTAATGACCTGAACAAAATTCAGTATTAAAGTTTGCCACGCCCATTTTGATACCTGCCACATAAAAGTTGTGCGGCCGGCTGGATGGTCGTCCTATAACTCCGTAAAGAACAGTCGATCTTTATAAAATTTCATATTACGAAATATTTTTTCAAATGCTACTCCATTTCTGAAAGATTTTGATTTTGCCACTCCTATTCAGATACCTGCCAAAGAAAAGTTTAGCGGCCGTTAGGTTGGCGGAAGCGAGAGCTCCTGTTTATTACGACTGATCGTATTGAAGTTCGGTTCTGGACTCATGTTTCTTCAACGGCATACTCTAATTGACACTCCTCTTGTGGTACACGCTGAAGAACTTGTCTTTTTTTTGTTGTTTGGATACAAATATAACATGTTTTTGTAGCTTGTCGCAAATATAGTATACTTGTGTCCAAACACATTATGTTGGCCATTCAATATAATATATTTGGAGCATAATGATTAATAGCTTATAATATATGTAGTTGTGACCCGTATGTGGCTTTGTTTTTTGAAAACTGCTGAAACACTGCTGTCTGTCACAATAAAGAAACAAAAAACAGCAGATCCTCAATTCTCGAAAACAATGCTTGCAAACATGTACACGCTTCCTGCAACATGTTGATGGGGCCCTTATTTTTTTAGCGTGTACCTTTCAAACAAATGGTGGTCGGTCAATTTGCTGGTAGGCACGAAAATCACCGAAAACTCTGCAGATTCTAATTAATTTCTACTCACTATGGGAAAAATTGTCTCGCCCATTCGGACAACTGAATGTTGGGTGACAGCAAAGCGGGTATAAAACAATTTGTCTATAATTTCGATTAACCTCTTTAAATAGAACGTGGACCCAATCTATGACTTACGGTGAGAGTATGTACTTTAGGAGGTTGCGGGAAGATGGTGTCAAATTAAACAGCAAACTGGGGAATAGGAAATTTTAAACCTTATAAATCACCTGGCTCTGACGGCCTAGCACCGGTGCAGTTACAAAGTGGCCTACATGTATTAGTTTCCATTCTTCTGAAACTTTATATGAGCTGCATCAAGCTATCTTATATTCCAGTTAGATTGAGGGAAAGCGGGAAATCATCGCATATTATCATTTGTATAATTTTCGTCTGAAGGTCTTAGGGGATAATTGACTCATATCTGCGAATGACCATATGCGTTCACATACTAGCAAGCAGACAAGGACAAATTCACGGAAACCACTCAGCGCGCTCTAATGAAAATATTCAATTGTCGCATATAGGTTGCCTTTATCAATATCTTACCGCTATGGATGAAGTCAGCTCTATCGGCTCTTTATGTTACTTACTCGTTCCAGGGTCACATGAATTAAACTTGAAATGTGATTAGTGAAACACCCCACTATTTATCTCATCTTCTCTAAAATGTAGCACCAGATAGTGTGTTGTTAGAGCTGACGGGATGAGCCTGCATAGTCGAAGCCTAGACTGATTACCTGGCAGTTGAAATATAAGGAAAATACACTTCCCCATGCAGACAGGTGCTACAGAACTTAATCAGGAGACATTTCTATGCGGGCTAATTGGTTATATCCGAAGAAACTAGAGCTCGTACTGTTTACCAGGAAGTAGAAGGTTCCGTATATCTAGCCATTGTCTCTAGGTGGTAGAAGAATTTTCCTTAAAGATAATGCAAGATATATAGGTGTGATTCTCCACAGAAAGCTTAATTTTAAGTCAAACACTATGGATAGGATCAGTAGAGCCACAGTAACCTTATATTCGTGTAAAATGGCCGTTTGTGGATGATGGGACGTATCCTCGGAAATAGTTTATTGGATATATACAACAGTTGTCCGCCCGATATTGCTTTATAGCATTGTAGTTTGGTGGCCAGTATTGAAAAAAAAATCCACTTACCAAAATCTGTTGACAAAAGTCCAGAGTAAAGCAACGGTGTGTATCACAGGTGCCATTCCCACAATTCAAGATTGTCCTTCAGTCATATCCTTGAACATTGGATGAGGTATGGCTTGAATACCCCTTAATCATACCAGGTCAATTTACAGACGAAATATGACGTCCCGTGGTATCACAGCGGTCCTCATTGTACTAAGTGTGTTAATAGTGTCAACAACTTCTACCTAATCTACCTAACCTAGCCTAACTTAATGGCAAGAAAATCTAGGCTAATTGAGACAAGATTGGGTGGAGTGGTTAAATGTAAACAATAATCTTTTTGAAAAAACATATCCACGTCCGAATCCTTTGTACATTTGGAAAAGATTGGAAGCAAATGCTACAGTCAACCGTGTCTCAGTTTCTGTTGAAAGTCTATTAATCGCGGTATCACAAAGATCCTCACTATTGGTATCACAAAGATGCGCAAGCAAAGACAATTTTTGCAACTGGGGGACCTAGTATTCACGTAACATTCACGAAGAGCATTGAGGGCAATACATTTGCGTCGGATGTATCATCAGGCCTTATTTTTTTCGTGGTGCCACGGTTACTGTGACTGGTTGTATATATATATGTATATGGCTATACAGACCTTTGCTGAACAAGTTTTTATTACCGCCAATTGATAAATTGCCACTAGAGAACATGCAGTTCCAAGAGCACACAGCTACTTGGTAAATAGCACACGGAACAAATGCCATTTTGAAAGATGCGTTTCGGGTCGCCAATGTTTCGGTTTGGCGATTTGCTGGAGCCGGCAAAATCATCTAATTTGACCGCTCCAACCTTCTTTCTTTAGGATTTTTTGAAGTTACGGGTCTATATAAACAAGCCACAGGCTCTGGAAGATTTCAAAACGAATATCCGATAAGAGTGCAATAACTTTCAAGATAAAAATTCAGAGCTAATGACCCTCTATTTTATACACGTTTGTATAAAATATTTTAAGTACTTTTGTAACCAATTGCTAACCAAATCAAAAAAAAATGGTTTCCCATTACATCCCATGAAGGGACAGGGGAGAGCTTCTCAAAATCACTGACCTGTGCGCTTTCCAGTTTTTACTCACTGATTGGGACCTACAGTTTTACTCCGATTCCGAACGGTATTTTGAGAAGCTTTTTAATGGCTTTATACTCGATAGTGTCGCCGTCACTATGCGCGGTGACCGCCGCCGAAAGAAATTTTAAGGTGGTCAGAGCAGGGTTCAAACCCAGGATCTCATGTACAAGAGGCGCGCACACTACCCATTGCACCACCGACGGCCACAATTGCTAACCAAATAGTGTGTGCCAATTGTGACAGCCACTACTACAGAACCCATAGTCTAATACACACATAGATACATTTATTCTCTCATCTGACGTTTCATTTCACACTCTTCGTCGTAGGTTTGTGGAAATGAGAGAAATTAAATTTAAAATTAACTTACACCAGGTGGAGTTACAAAATATGTTCACTTAGCTTTTTCATGTCTGTTTGGTGTAGAACTGAAAAATTTAAATGTATTTTGCACTTTTTTTGTTGACTTTTCTCGTTGGTATACATTTGTATTGTATTTAACACAACTAGTTTGTCACAGAAACACAAAATTCGGTTGTTGTTCCTTTGCTGGACGTTGATTACTATTGCCTCTATCTGGTATTGTTGAAACCATGTTTTCCACCATCCAATGTATACTTTCAATTTATTGAGAGAATAAATGTATTTAATTTATTGAGAGAATAAATGTATTTATATATGTATTCGTTTATGCACCGACCGCACCACGAATAGGGTGAAATGAAATGTCAGATGAGAAGAATGACAGCTATATATGACATTATTCTATGGACTCTATGTGTGTTCCCAACTGACAGCACATTGGAAATAGAGAATCCAAAATTTATACCGAAAAGTTTTGAAAATGTATATATTTATATTTTCATTCGACTCGAAACGACAAGATTGTGGAACCCAAATCAACTTTCTTTCAACTAGAATACGACCGAAAGCTTTCGTTCGAGATAGAAAAACAGGCTGATAATCGTTTATGGTCTTATATGGGAAATAATTTTTCAGAAGAATTTCCATTTGGGTTTCCTGGGTATGGAAAATCCACATGAAATTCACGAACAGTCATGGCAAATTCTCAAAAGTTTGGTGGTAACTCAAAGTAATTTCAGCGAAAAAGTGATCGACCCGATTTTTTGAGGATCACTATAGCCGTAACTGGTGACCGATACATACAGTTGTTGAACGTGTTTTTTTGCCGCAAGTTGCTGAATTGGATCTCGAGCATTGTTGGTTGCAGCAGGACGTAGAAATAGCTTTGGCATAGATGGTGATTTTGAAATACCAATTGCCGATGCGTGAGTTCTTCCGTTTTGGATATCTGAATTGGCCGACCTGATCTGACATCGCCAGACTTCACTCTTTGGGGATTTATGAAACCACGCTTTTACCACACGTCGATAAATCGTCCTTTTTTATTGTTTGACTGCAAATATGTATATCGTGTCTGGTATTATTGAACCCATGTTTTGCGCCATCCAATATTTACTTTCCACCGTACCTATGCATTAGTCTATGACCGAACCAAACATTTTTCATTTGTCTCTCCAGTGTTTGATCGTTTTCATATAAACGAAAAGTCTCAATTAACTTTTTTCCTTTTAAGCATATGGCAACTCTGTGAAATAAAAATTACTGTCAACATGTAACTTCTACATTCCCTGTGTATTAGAACAAGACATACGAATATTCATACATAATGCTAAGAAAATACCAAATCGATTCATTCTCTGGTCTCTCTCTTGATTGGTTGGTTGAAAAGGCTGCAAGACAGCACGCTGTCTAGCACACTTAGGCTAAAGAAGCCCATTGCGATACCTGCAGTTTTCTCCATAGCAACTATAGACTAGTCGTCCAGCCAATTTGCCCTTTCAATAAATTTGTCTATAAGACTTACAGGAATATCCTGTAGGGCTACGGTGCTAACTAAATGTGTTCCGAATATCCCACTTCTCAGTCCTGCCAGAGCAGGGCTATCCAAGAGAAGGTGTTTCGTCGTTTACTCGTCCTCTTCCATACAGCATCTACAGAGAGTGGAGTTTCTATATCCCAATCTTAGAGCATGTTTTCCTACAAGACAATGCCCCGTAAGTGTTCCTATCATTGTGGATAACTTGCCACTCGGCAAGTTAAATAGTTGCCTAGTCCTCTTCCTGTCCACCTGTGGTCAGAGGACCCTGGCTTGTTTGTAAGCTGAAGTAAGTCTCCACGTGTACTTGCACATATTATCGGCCCACTGCCTGGTCTGCCAACGGCAGGTAGAGATTGGCATACTAACACCTTCTGTTGCCGGAAGAACCTGTGCCGTAGTACCCTCTGTCTAGCTAACGCATCCGCTACGCAATTGCCTGGAGTGCCGCTGTGTCCCGGTACCCAGATGAGCCTGATGTCAAAATTCTCTGTCATCACCCTAAGTGATGAGAGACATTCTTTCGCCGTAATGGACGTAGGCAACATGGCTTCCAGGGATTTTAAAGCAGCCTGGCTGTCTGTGTAGATACATATATTCCGGAGGGTTGTGGCACTATTTTTCAGTAGTTCATCAACCTCCAGTATGGCGGTAATTTCCACCTGAAATACACTACAGTGATCAGGCAGCTTGAAGGAGATATTTACATTTAGGTCCGGTGAATGGACCCCATAGCCTAGTTGCTCGTCTAACGTTGATCCATCCGTGAAAAAATCTGATACTACTGGTGTCCCCTTCCAGTGACTTTCCCAGGTATTCCTGTTCGGAATATAAGTCCTTAGATTTGTCGCTGGTAGAAGGTAGTGGTTACAGTAGTCCGTTTCTACGGGAATAGAGTTGATCCGGTGTAGTAATTCAGCGTGTCCTGAATGCCCCGATATCATGACGCCACAATCTCTGATTTTCACCAGGGATGTAGCGGCTGCCGATTTGGCCATGATACCAGGAGTACAGATGTTCAGCATAGCACTAAGTGCAGTGCCTGACGCCGTGCCTATTGCCCCACTAACGCTAATCAGTGCTGATCTTTGAATTTTCATCAAGGAATTCAGAATATATTTCTTTTGGAGGGACCTCCACCAAACTACGATGTCATAGAGAAAATATCCAACATGTAACACTGAATAGCAAACACAATGTAGTTGGACACAAGAATACAATATTTACGGCAAAGACACGTAATATTTGCATACAAACAATAACAAAATACAGATTTTCCAGCGAGTGCTAATAGGAAAACAGTTGTTGAATACTTTATTATAAAATCCTTGCAATAAAATTTAAAATATGGGGTTTTACTCCATCCCAAACGTTTTTT
The DNA here is from genome assembly GCA_963931995.1 of Phaonia tiefii. Taxonomy (NCBI): domain Eukaryota; kingdom Metazoa; phylum Arthropoda; class Insecta; order Diptera; family Muscidae; genus Phaonia; species Phaonia tiefii. The sequence continues at coordinate 57,974,152 of OZ008371.1, forward strand.
AAGACTTTTTCACTGAATAGATTGAGTAGGGTCGCTCACATTAATTTCCGCGCACGGTTGTAGTATTTCTCTTTTCCAATTCACAGACGGGAGAACCCCTAATAACCAATATCAGTTTACGATTTATAAGATTTTAAATTTCTTGATTTAGACTTTGCTCGAAATCATCTTCCTCCTGTCATGCAATTTTTAAACTTTTCTTTAGCTGTCATTTCTACAGATGCACCAAACATTATTGCATTCCCCTCCCTGCTGTAGTCATAGAGGCTTCAAGAGATTTAATGTCACATCCTTTGTTAGTGGTTTTCATCATTCTGGGTGACAGGACAGCATCAAGAAGGTTCAACCGTAAACAAAAGCGATTCTTAATAACATGTCTCCTGCAATGATTTCATTTTCCATATAGTCCTTTCAAAGGGGCCAGGCAATGGAAAACAATTGCAACCACCGTGATGATGATGATGATGATGTGTATGATGACAAGTGTTATTTACGTTCTAAAAAATATTTCGAAATTCTAAATATTTATATGAAAACTTAGTAATGCTGAATGCCATGACGAGCACTTAAGTTTTAGAGTAAACACTTCAGTTTAACAGGGTGGCGAGAACTTCCACCTCGCAGTGTGGAATCGAGGAATTTATTGGCATGTTTCCGTGATGCTGTCTGTGTTGATTACTATGGGCCAGTCACCACTAATATAGTCGTACCATATTAATCCATATTCAAGTGTCTGTTTCGTGCCCTTCCCTGTGCTGCATCACCGTTTACAAGTGCACCACTGTGCAAAACAATACACTTAGAGAAAACAAAACTGTCAACGACGATGGCAACAATGACAATTCATAAGAGATAGTAAAAATGGTACTTATTAAACAGTTTGTTGTTATATTTTTTTGTGCATATTCAGCCAACATTTGCACGAGAACAACAGCAAAAAACCAGCAACATCAACAATTGCTGGCGATGAGGATAATGATAATGGCGATAATGATGTTGATGCTGTTGAGAAGAAGGAGGTCGAAGACGATGACTACTTACTAACAATGATGATGATAATGATGATGCTGAGGGTGGTGGCGGTGGAGCTGAATTGCACTGATGCTTCTGCTCATCATAATGCACATTTGGGGTTTTGTTATAGTCCCCACTGTTGACTTAGTTGTCGTTGTCGTTGTTGTAGTTGTTTGTTATGTTAACAATTCTCATTCAAATTACCTTAAGTGCAACAACAAGGAAAACTTATAAAAAAAAGTGCATACACTATGTAGACTATCCACCCGGTACCAATAGACCGAGAATTACATCTGTATAATGATGATGATGATGATGCTGATAACATGGTTGTTTAGTATTTGAATGGGTTTGAGATGTGCACTTTTTCGATCTAATACATTGTTAAAGACACTGTTTGTATGTCAATAGATATTTTAGAAATTTGATAAATTCTTCCTGATGTATTGCAAATGGAAATTATAATTTAATCTGTTGTAAATAGGAATAGATAATACACACAATTTTATTATTTACAGGTCGCCCTGTTCAACAGTTGTGAGATAAACGATACTTATACTATTGTTATCGATTTCCGTTTAGAGTCTGGAACTTTTTAAGGCGGTTCTCTCCACACCCTACGATTTCTATCGAATCATAGCATTCTTGAGCATGAGCTTTATCGATAACTTCGAATCCGCTTCATCAAATTGTATAAAAATTGGGAACAATACTTCTTTGTACGTAGAATAGTGTACGATGTGCCTGATCTATTTGTACGGTCTGATACTCTTTAATTGAAATACAATGTTTTGATATGAAATGAATTCATTCGAAACTTGATATCGGCATTGGTGATATGACAATAGTAAATGTCAGAGTTATACATATATGTACTTTATATCGATTCCTCTAAATATCGATATGAGGTTTATAATTCCATAAAGTGAAGTTCAGAATATAAGAAATATCAGACAAATATGTCAAACTAAAACGATATTTATGTATGTGAAATCCTACCGCCAGATGATTTTCAATGTAAATATACTTATCGATAACTAGCGTCTGTTAAGCGAACCACAGACTTGTCATTCATGAGCATGAACATCAGCTATCGTTGATGTTTAACGTCGGCTTACAACCCTTCCTGATACTAAAGAAGAATGTAATCGAAATTATTCGCATCACTATCATGTTCACAAAATGTTTTTTAAAATTCATCAGTCAGATAAAAAGTTATCGGCCAAGTTCATGCTCATTAATGACAAGTCTGTGGTTCGCTAAGAATGCAATCGAAGTTATTCATATCACTATCATGTTCACAAAATTTTTTGATATTTTTTCAAATTCACCAATGAAATAAAATGAAAAACTATTTTTTTCTACCACTTTGTATGGGGAGCTGAGCGATTTTAAGCGGCATCTCATATAAAGTCGTCGAAAAATTAGTTTAGCAGGGTATAAAAAAACAGGGTATTTATTTCGCAGAACATTTCAATTCTATATGTCTATTCATTGGTGTCCTTTTCGTCCTTATTTCGAGAATTTGCCAAAAAGTACCTTAAAACGGGTGCTTTTGGAATTCAAATGTTCCACGAAAATTTTGCTCAGTAAATTTCAGTAGGGGTTGTCAAAGACAAGATATCTACATATATCTTCAACTTTTTTCCTGTTTCTATATCTTCAACTTTTTCAAGTCTTTTTTCAAAGCAGTGGTTAGATAGCGACATAGAATAGCCAGTCTGAAGGTTTAAATATTCTAGGAAATGGTTACCTATTGATTTTGGAATATGAGGTGAAATATAAGTATATAAGTGGGATATTTATACTTATACAAATTACGAGTCCTTTACGTCCAATTTTTAAATAGTTTTGAAGTTTAACTTTAAATGCAATAGTAACAAAGCTGCATTTGTATCACAAACACATTTATTAAAACATACTAATCATTGTGTCTCAAACATGTAGTATTGAGTAGCAAACACAATGTAGTTGGACACAAGTATAATATATTTGCGACAAGCTCTGAAGACACGTTATATTTGCTGCCAAACAAGGAAAAACTACAAATTGTTCAGTGTTTGTGCGCGAACTGGAGGGGTATTCCATTGCTCAATGCAATTTAAATAGTAATGGTGATCAAATAAATAAGTCCCGTATTGCATTCCTAAATCGGCACAAAATCTGGCGCAATAAGAGGATAGTAAAGGACGAAATTGCGAATATTCAATTGCAGTGTGAAGTTTGTTTTCTTGTACAGTTGTACTACTTGGAGGTTGTGGAAGCTGACAATGAAGAAACTCCAAAGCTTTTATCAGTCGTTGCCTGAGCAAAATAGTCCGTATCTACTGGCCCGAGGCAATTTCTAATGAAGTACTGTGGGAACGTACATGTAACAGTCCTATTGAATGGGATATGAGACGAAGAAAATTGAATTAGATCAGCAATATTCTTAGGCGCCCTTCAACAGATATTGCTAGAGCGGTAACCAAAGACCACCAAATAGGAAGCCCACCAAATGCGTGCAAGCGGTGCCTGATAAAGGAATACAAACAAAACTCGACTACCATGGAATCCCTTGCAAAAGAAAGGAATTGATGGAGAGAATTCGTTGACGCCCTATGTTCTTCGTGAACATTTTATTTAAATTTTGTATTGTTACATTGGTTTATTTTTTATTAAAGGACATATATGCACGCTGGGAAAACAACAGTCCCAGCAACATATTACAGGAGCCATTTTCATGTTTGCAGCCTTGTTGACACGAATTAGAAATCTGCTGCTTTTTTGTTTCTTTGTTGTCTGACACGTTTTCTGTTTGCAGAAGTTTTCAACAAACAAATTCACATCTGGGTCACAAAAACATATATTATAACCTATTAAACATTCCGTCTCCAACATTTAGTATTGAATAGCAAAAACAATGTGTTTGGACACAAGTATACCATGTTTCCGACAATCAACAAACACATAATATTTGCTACCAAACAACAAAAATAAAGACAGATCTTTCAGCGTGAAATCAATGCATTTACCATTTATAGTATTTACATTGAAAATTATCAAGCGTCGGGATATCACACTTAATAACATCCTTCAGAGTCCACATATGCGATAATCGGATAATCTTTACTTTAGTTTAAGCATTTAATAACCCCGTTGATATTTATTGATTATTTTCCAACTGATAATTGTAAGTACCGTTACGCGATATAATTTGGTGTAATCGAATACATATAAAATTATCGGTTTTATCCGCCAAAATATCGGTTCAAGAGACACGGGATTTCAGATAATATTAATGAATAGAATTTCTTTCAAAACAGTAGTGACAGTGAACTAATGTCGGAGAAATTTTGGAGTTTAAGGAAATTCGATTAATTATCGATACCAGTATAAAGAATTTTCGGTGAAATGCGGTATTTCTCTTATTAAACTGGATGTTACCCTAACTTTTTGCCTAATTGCCTAATATTCAGCTGGTTGCGAAAATTTCGTGAATAAAAACAATCACAGGGTTGTTATGCCAAAATCATTTCGTACGAAACCATTTTTTTTTTGAAATTGTATAAGACTGAAATTTTGGCATTTCGATAATTTTGCAAACAAAATTAACACCACGTGCATTAAAAAGTTGAATACGATGGGGAATTATTTGTGAAATAATTGCAAGGTAAATCAGAGATAGGTGGAAACTCTCCGCAACAAAAATTTCCGTGTAGAGATAAATCCACAAAATTTCTTACGAAAGTTTCGCAAGAGCTCATGAGTGTTCTAAGTATGGTCGAGTGGTCAGCCGGTATGGTAATGTAGAGGTACAGAGGGTAAGAGAATTTGGTAATGAACGATTTCGGGATATTGAACTAATATCAGCATCACGATGAAGCTAAAGCGAACCACAGACTTGCCATTCATTTGCATGAGCTTGGTCGCAACTTTTTATCTGGCTGATGAATTTGAAAAAATATTACCAATAGATTTTTTAAATACGATAGTGATGCGAACAACTTCGATTACAAACCTTTTGGTATCAAGAAGGGTGGTAGACCGACAATAAACCTCAACGATAGCTGATGTTCATGGTCATGAACGGCAAGTCTGTGGTTCGTAAGGAAGGGCACTTGCCGGGCTTCGTAAGGAAGGGCACATGCCGGCGCCGTCATCATTCAGCCAATATGACGCGAGATGAGAGTGTTATCATCAAAAACTTCTTCCAGAACATCGTGCCCATTTAAGACAATTGTGTTTCCGTTTTGTTACTATTTGATAATTATTATTCATGCTCCTTTCAGTTTTTATTTTTTATGTCGAGAGATCGTTTTAGCAAAGCTGGCATGTAAATATTGTTCAGCGTCCTATTGATGTAGTGTCTAGCGAGTGGGAAGAAACCCACCCGTTCGGCGAGTTACCATCCCAGCATACGTATTGCATACCAGGCCGTCCACTCAATGAGCAACAAACACGCGCAGCCCAACATTGTAATATATGACAGTCGGACTGCAGTGTAAACGGAATTCGATTATTTATCGATAACACTATGAACGAAATTTGAGTAATTGTTGATAAAACTGTAATCTAAATCCGATGAATTATCAATATCAATCACTTCTGTCATCTAACAATTTTAAGTGGAGGTCACACTATCGGATGATTACTATAATAGTTATCGATAAAATCAAGTTCTCATTATAGTTGGTCAAATTCAATTGACATTTTCTATTTGAAATTCAAAGAAGACCAGTTATTTATTATTGGGAAAAGAAGGGCTCATAATTAAACAGTTAGACTTATGATAACCGAGGATTATTAATTTTGGTGTATCGCGGTTTATTCGAAAAAGTATTTTTTTTTCATCTTCAGATTTTTTTTAATAAATCAAACATTTTACAGACTTTAATATTTTCAAAAACATATGAGGGGCCAAACGTGTATATCCCTGAGAAAAATCCTATTAACACATACAAATCCTTGATTGTCAAAAAAGAATAAAACAAAATGAAAGTGAAAAAATTGCAACTATCAGACCGACAAGAACAAGAAAACGAATAGGAAGTGACAGAGCAAAGTATTTGAAGAAGAAGAGACATTTAATCGTTTAGATTTGAATTATTAAAAATGTTTGTTTTTGTGTTTCTGTACATTTGAAAATTCTCATTTTCCCCAGAGTCCTGCAAAAAGAAAACAAACTATGTAGTTTGTTGTTCATTTTGGGGTTTTAAGTCCCACACCTTCGCTTCGGGGTATAAATAGCTCTGTGGTAGTTGTAATCACTGGTATAGTGTAACTATAATTGTTTGTATATGTATAGGTAGGTGTCACATCTCTGTAAACGTTCATAGACTTTCATGATTCTCAAATGTATTATAAAAGGTAAAACTATTTTTAGACGCCGAGGCAGCACATCTCTATTGTGGTCATATTTTGCAAAAAGAATGTGACTATGATGATGATGTTGATGACGACGACATTTGAACATATAACAATAATTTTGGAAAGCTGCTGACTGTTAGTGAATGAATAGGATGAAGCTGCATGGATGAGTCGCTCAAATAGTACACTACATTCGGGTATGACACCAGATTCACTTTTTTTTTACTTTAGGGAAAGTTATTGCGTCCTTTACTATCAGAAAATGTATTGATTTTACTATAGGATAAGTTGTTATTTTTACTAACGTCAAAGTTGTTGCATTTACTATAGTAAATGTTGTTCCTTTTATATAGTTGTTCCTTTGCTATAGGGAAAGTTGTTGTTTTTACTAGTAAAAGTTGTAGCTTTTACTATAAAAAAAGTTGTTGCTTGTACTGTAGAAAAAGTTGTTGCTTTTACTGTAGGAAAAGTGGTTATTTTTACTACTTATATAGTCAAAGTTGTTGCATTTATTAAAGTAGAAGTCGTTGCTATTACTATAGGGAAAGTTATTGTTTTACTCGTAAAAATTTTCGGTTTTACTATAGTAAAAGTAGATGCTTGTATTATAAAAAAATTTGTTATTTTACTATTGGAAAAGTTGTTATGTTTACTATAGTCATAGTTGTTGCATTTACTAAAATAGAAGTCATTTTTATAATATGCATAGTCGTTGCTGTTGCTATAGAGAAAGTTGTTCTTTTTACTAGTAAAAGTTGTAGCTTTTACTATATAAAAAAAGTAATTGCTTATACTGTAGGAAAATTTTTTGCTTTTACTATAGGAAAAGTTGTTAGTTTTACTACTTCTATACTCAAAGTTGTTGCATTTACTAAAGTGGAAGCCGTTGCTTTTACTATATGTATTGTTGTTGCTATTACTATAGGGAAAGTTATTGTTTTTACTCGTAACAATTTTCGGTTGTACTATAGAAAAAGCAGATGCTTGTATTATAAGATAATTTGTTACTTTCCTATAGGAAAAGTAGTTATTTTTACTATAGTCATCGTTGTTGCATTTACTAAAATAGAAGTCGATGTTTTTCTAATAGGCATAGTTTTTGCTATTACTATAGGGAAAGTTATTGTTTTTACTCGTATAAATGTTCGGTTTTGCTATAGAGAAAGTTGCTTGTATTATAAGAAAATGTGTTATTTTACTATAGGAAAAGTTGATATTTGTACTAGAGTCATAGTTGTTGCTGTTACTACCGGGAAAGTTTTTCTTTTAACTAGTAAAAGTTGTAGCTTTTACTATAAAAAAAGTTGTTGCTTGTACTGTAGGAAAAGTTGTAGCTTTTACTGTAGGAAAAGTTATTATTTTTACTATAGTCATAGTTGTTGCATTTACTAAAATAGAAGTCGTTGCTTTTACTAAGGCATAGTTGTTGCTATTACTATAGGGTAAGTTATTCTTTTTACTCGAAAAAATTTTAGCTTTTACTATAGAAAAAGTTGTTGGTTGTATTATAAGAAATGTTGTTGCTTTTACTATAGGACATTTTTTATTTTTACTATAGTCAAAGTTGTTGAATTTACTAAAGTAGAAGTCGTTGCTTTTACTATATGCATAGTTGTTGCTGTAGCTAAAGGGAAATTTTAGCTTTTACTATGTAAAAGTTGTTGCTTGTATTACATGAAAATTTGTTGCTTTTACTGTGGGAAAAGTTTTATATTTACTTCGGTCAAAGTTGTTACATTTACTATGGTAAATGTTGTTGGATTTGCCAAAGAAAATGTTGTTGCTTTTACTATAGGCATAGTTGGGAAAGTTGTTTTATTTACTAGTAAAAGTTGTAGTATTTACTATAGAAAATGTTGTTGCACGTACTATTGGGAAAGTTTTTGCTTTTACTATAGGAAAAGTTGTTGCTTCTACAATAGGAAAAGTTAGTGCTTCTACTATAGGAAAAGTTGTTGCTTCTACCATAGGAAAAGGTGGTGTTTTTTTTTTACTAAAAGTTGTTGCGTGTTTTATAGTAAAAGTCGTTTCTTTTACTATACGAAAAGTTGTTACTTTTACTATAGAAAATGTTTTTTATTTTTGCTCTAGATAAAGTAGCGGCTTTTACTGTAGGATAAAATGTTGATTTTACGTAACGCATTTTAGTGCAATCAAATGTTAAATATTTTTTAATTTAACTAAAGTATAGGAAAGGTGTTTCTTTCGTTATAAGAAAACTTGTCGATATTTCAATGGGAACATTTGTTGATTTCAATTCAAGGAAGTCACAGCTTTTACAAAGTTTTAGTGCAGGAAATGCTATCTCAATTACTATAGTAAATCTTTTTTGCTTTTACTATAGTGCTTGTTGTTTACTGTTACTATAGGGAAAGTTGTCGTAATTACTATAGTCAAAGTTGTTGTTTTTACTATACTCATAGTTGTTGCTGTTACTATAGGGAAGTTGTTCCTTTTACTACTAAAAATTGGAGCCATTACTATAGAAAAAGTTGTTGCTTGTATTATAGGAAAAGGTTTTGCTTTTATTTTAGGAAAATTTGTTACTTTTGTATAGTACAAGTTGTTGCTTTGTTATAGTAAAAGTTGTTGTTTTTTATAGTATAAGTTGTTTCTTTTATAATTCAAAAAGTTGTTACTCTTACTATAGGAAAAGTTGTCGACTTTACTATAGTAAATGTTGTTGCCTTTACTATAGTAAATGTTGTTAGTCATAGTTGTTGTTAGTCATCGTTGTTGTTAGTCATAGAAAAAGTTTCCGCAATTACTATAGAAAAAGTTGTTGCTTGTACTATAAAAAAGTTGTTGCTTGTTGTTTTTGCTTTTACTGTAGGAAAAGTTGTTGCTTTTATAGTAAAATTTGTTGGTTTTTGTACAAAAGGTTGTTGTTTTTCATAGTGAAAGTCGTTTCTTTTACGATACAAAAAGGTGTTACTCTTACTATAACAAAAGGTGTTTACTATAAGATAAGTTATTGCTCTTGCTTTAGGAAAGATTCCCAGTTTACTGTGATCATACATAAAATAATTTTGCTACCATCATATTTTTAATTTTGTAACAATCATATATTTGTTTGCTGTCATATCTTAACTCTGTTTTATTAAAAATTATTTCAAACAACTAACACGTTGCAGTTTTGTGGTTCAGACAAATGGTTTCGCGCTTGTATCACGAAGAGTGGTTCTAAGATGAATTGATGTGGTGGTATATTAAAATTCACTATATCGTACTTTACAAGTGGGTTTACATAATTATTTTAAAATGTTCGGTAAACAATACTTCATTTTTTTTGTGTACCATTATGGCATTTTGCTCGCAAGCAGGCACAAAATGTAGTTGACAGAACAAATAAAAATATTCCTCTCAAATTTACAAACATATTAGCATTTCCAGTCGTTTGATTAACAAATGCATGACTGTTGTATTGACATCTCAACTGAGCTGTACAACGTGCACGTATCCATATAAATATATGTATGTATGTACTTTTACATGTACATTAACATATAAATGTACAAAGTCGTATTGTGGTGGTACAATCCCCAACTACTACTCGTCCCACCACTGGGACACTTTTCGCAAACTATGAATTAACTTTCGTTGCTCGTTGTCTGCCTTCTTTCTGGTCGCTTTTATCTCTTCGAATGTAATGAAAGAAAATTGTTTATTTTGAGGATTTAATAAAAAGATTCTAAAGAATATTCGGGTATAATCCATTTTTTTGTGTGCCATTTTATATGAAATGTTTTCATTCTATTTTCTTTTTGTGCTGTAGATTCTCGTCATAAGTATAGTATTGTCAGGGCTTTGGAGCTTCAGAGGAGAGCATTTTTTTATGGCACATTTTTTTTACTATACTATAGTTGTTGGTTGACATACTTCCGAGTATTCGAGGAGGGAGAGACTAACCTGGAGGGATTTTATTGTCCACATGTAGTATGTATGTTAATAAATACATAGATAGGGCAACAACTATATAGTAGGTTGACATAAAGACGTCAAATACAGCAACAACAATCAAAAGCATAAAATATGAATCTGATTTGCATTTTTGTTGTTTGAAGTTGGGTAAATTATCATAGTAGTTGCTCACATGAAGACTAGACATGAGACTACGATGATGGTTGTCAATATTTTGTGAAGTTTTGCCTAAAGTGAATTTTTTGGGGAGGAGGACATTCAGGGTTTAGGGAGTGTGTTATTGTATAGTAAAACCTTATAACATTTACAATAGTAAAAACTATAGTACTATAGGCAAAATTTGGTGTTTAGTATAAAACTAAATAATTAAGGAAAATAATATTATAAAAAGTTGTTTGCTTTACTATGCTTAGTATGGGAAGAACGGGTTACTTTTTCTATAGTAAAAACTTAATACTTTTGATATTTTTATCATAGGACCCGTTTTTAATTTATTGTAGAAAATTCTTTCCACTTTTGTGTATGTAAATATCATATTAATATTATACTTATTTACCAATAATATTATATAAAATATAAAATATAATATAACAAATATTATATATTATATAAAATATATATAATAAAAACGAATGAAAATAAAGTAAAAACTTCATAGTCACACTATAGTAAAGATTTTTTTCTATGGTTAAAACTGTTCACTTTTGATATAGGTAAAATTTGTTAATGTTACTAAAAGAAGCAATTTTACTTTCACTGTAGTAAAATCTTGTTACTTGTACCATTAAAAGCTTCACGCTGAAAAATCTGTATTCTTTTGTTGTTTGAATGCAAATATAAAGTGTGTTTGAAGCTTGTCGCAAATATTATATATTTGTGTCCAAACACATTGTTCTTGCTATTCAATATTATATGTTTGAGACACAATGATTAATGTGTTATAATATATTTGGTTTGGTTTGTCGTAAACGTCAATATTCGCAACTATTCCACTATTACCAACTAGTAACTTTTAGAGATATACACACCAATTTGGGTAAACATCACAGTAATGGTAAGATATATCAACAATCTGACAACAGATTCGGAAAGATAACACACAAAAACCTGTAGACAGGATATCACCTCGAAAAAACATAAATGGCGTATACGACAAAACAATAATCAACCGACGATATGTGTTTGCGACTCAAGCATGTCTGTGTTTGTGATGCAAATACAGTAGTGTTTGTTGCACTGTTTATCCTCTCTCGAGAGCAAGAGAATAAAAGAGGAACAACGAGAGAGTCTATCTTGTAAGTGTGTATCTGTATTTTTCCATTATTCTCTCAGTCAGTGATTCGTAAATATTCCTGAATGTGCGTGCAATGTATTGCGTTTTAGTTTCATGTATTCAGTCATCAATGGTTCATCGGAGAGATGACACCAAAAGCGCTTGATCAGTGAAAACCGAATAAGCGAAGGCTTGGACGGTTAAATGGTTTTTGTGTATATGTTTCGTAGTGAGAAACGATTTTGAGGAAACAAACTGGAAAGGGCAACAACGTGAAGCCCTTTGTCTGTCCGAACCTTTACTGAGAAAATAGGATCGGCGGATCATTTGTGAAATAAGTACAATAAAAACACAAGTAATTAATCCACGCTTGGCTTGCATGAACTAGATTTGTATATACATAAGTATATTTTTTTGGAGGAGAGCGTCTGTTGCTCTTTACTGCTATAAAGCGGCGATAGGAAAGTGCTGGGGACTGTCTCCTAAGATCACCATTTGGATTTATACGGCAATAGTCAGATACTTCTCTATGGCATCGTAGTTTGGTGGAGGTCCCTCCAAAAGAAATATATTCTGAATTCCTTGATGAAAATTCAAATATCAGCACTGATTAGCGTTAGTGGGGCAATGGGCACGACGTCAGGCACTGCACTTAGTGATATCCTGAACATCTGTACTCCTGATATCATGGCCGACTAGGTAGCCGCTACATGATATCTGGGCATTCCGGACACGCTGAATTACTACACCGGATCAACTCTATTCCTGTAAAAACGGACTACTGTATCCCCTACCTTCTACCAGCGACAAATCTAAGGACTTCTATTCCGAATAGGAATACCTGGGAAAAGTCACTGGAAGGGGATACCAGTAGTATCAGATTTTTCACGGATGGATCTAAGTTGGACGAGCAAGTAGGCTATGGGGTCCATTCACCGGAACTAAATGTAAATATCTCCTTCAAGCTGCCCGATCACTGTTGTGTATTTCAGGCGGAAATTACCTCCATACTGGAGGTTGTTGAACTACTAAACAGTAATGTCACAATCCTCCGGAGAATATGTATCTACACAGACAGCCAGGCTGTCGTAAAATCCCTGGAAGCCATGTTTGCTACGTCCCTGACGGTAAAAGAATGCCCCTCATCACTTAGGGTGATGGCAGAGCATTTTGACATCAGGCTCATCTGGGTACCGGGACACGGCGACATTCCAGACAATTGCGTAGCGGATGTGTTAGCTAGGCAGGGCACTACGGCACAGGTTCTTCAGGCAAAAGAAGGTGTTAGTATGCCAATCTCTACCTGCCGTTTGCAGATCAGGCAGTGGACCGATAATATGTTCAAGGACAATTGGAGACGTACTTCAACTTGCAAACAAGCCAGGATCCTCGCCACAGGTGGACAGGAAGAGCACTAGGCAACTACTTAACTTGCCGAGAGGCAGGTTATCCACAATGATAGGAACACTTACGGGACATTGTCTTGTAGGAAAACACGCCCTAAGATTGGTACATTGAAACTCCACTCTCTGTAGATGCTGCATGGAAGAGGACGAGGAAACGACGAAACACCTTCTCTTGGATAGCCCTGCTCTGGCAGGACTGAGAAGTAGGATATTCGGAACACATCTAGTTACCAGCGTAGCCCTACAGGATATTCCTGTAGGTCTCATAGACAAATTCATTGAAAGGGCACTAGCCAATAGTTGCTATGGAGGTAACTGCAGGTATCACAATGGGATTTGTAGTAAAAATAACGCGTTTTTACAATAGTAAAAGGTTGTTGTCTTTGCTATAGTGAAAGTTTGTTGCTTTTACTATAGTAAAAAGATGTTGCTTTTATTTCCAGTTTTCGCTCGCTGACTCCAGCAACTTATTGCAGGAAATATATATATGTTTGCAAGCATTGTTTTTATGAATTGAAGATCTGCTTCTTTTTTGTTCCTTTGTTGTTTCTCACGTTTTTGTTTCCAGCAGTTTTCAACAACCAAAGCCACATTTGGGTCACAAAAACATATATTATAACCTAATAATCATTGTGTCTCCAACATGTAATATTGAATAACAACCACAATTTGTTTGGACACAAGTATACGTATACTATATGTGGAATAAGCTGCAACCACGTTATTTTTGCATCCAAACAACAACAAAAGACTGATATTTCAGCGTGTACCAAATAACGGGTCCGCCATCTAACGTTTTTGTTTTCAACTAGTGCTTATTTCGTGAATGGTAACACTTAGCTCATGTCTGATTTGACAGATAATTAGTTTTATCCTTCCGCTGAACGAATATGGTTGTGCATACGCTTGAACAACGCTGGGAAATATTGCGACATTACTTTGAAAATCAAGGTAATGTTGCAGAATGTGTGCGAAAATTGCGTACGGATTTTGGAAGAAGAGAAGCACCGTCAGCTCTCTATGTTCGTTATCTTGTGAAAAAAGTGAAAGAAACCAAAGCGTGAAAAGCCAAAAATAGTGCGTACACCCGAGAATATTGCTGCTGTGGCAGAAAGTGTGCGTGAAGCGCCATCAACATCAATTCACCGTCGTTGTCAACAACTGAACATTTCGGAGACATCATTGAGACGAATTTTGCATAAAGACCTTGGTATGACGCCATACAAAGTCCAATTGGTTCAGGAGTTGAAGCCAACTGACCATCGAATGCGTTTTCGCTTTGCTAAGTGGGACTGCGATCGATTTACAGATGATACCGATTTTGCCAAAAAAATCATCTTTTCAGATGAAGCTCATTTTGATCTTGGCGGGTATGTAAACAAGCAAAATTGTCGCATTAGGGGCACAGAAAACCCGCACGCATATATTGAAAAGCCAATGTACCCAAAACGAGTCACAGAGGCATAATTGGGCCATTTTTCTTCGAAAATGAGCAAGAAGTGGCCGTTACAGTCAATGGCGATCGTTATCGGGCCATGTTGAACGAATTTTTGTTCACACAAATTGAAGAGGAGGATATTGGCAACATTTGGTTTCAACAGCCGAAGCTACACTCGATGTTTTGCGCCCTGTTTTTGGAGATCGCATTATCAGCCGCAGAGCTGATGTCGTTTGGCTACCTCGGAGCTGCGATTTGACACCGTTGGACTATTATTTGTGGGGTGCCCTCAAAGATAAGTGTTACGCCGACAAGCCAGAGACAATTGACGCTTTAAAGAACAATATTCTTGAAGCCATTGGTGAAATACAGCTGCACACAATCGTTAATGTGCTTAAAAATTGGACCGATCGTGTAGGCTACTGCATTTGAATGAGGCAGCCGAGGCAGCCATTTGAATGAAATTATTTTCCATTATTAACCCGAAGGATTGTAGTTTCAAATAAAAAAAGAAATTTGAGAAAATATTCAGTAGTTTTGTTTTTATAGCATTTTCAAAAAAAAAAAAAGTTATTTGGCGGACCCTTTATAACCAAAACTTCTTACTATAGTCCTGTACGCGAAAAGTTATTATTCAAGGATCGTATTATATAGTAAGTATTTAGTATTTTTACTAAAGTCTAGAAATAATTTTACTATTGTAAAATGTAAATTATTACGTTAGAAGAAAACTATTTCTTCCACCGCACACTGGGATAGATTTAAAAAATGACCGGACAAAATTAATAACGTCGTTGTTTTTGACTTTAGACGTGTCAAACTCATTCGTAGGTAGTTAGATTTTTCAGGGTGCTGAGCCCATTGCTGGCATTGTTTTCGCATCATGTGGAGGGGGGTCGAGTTATAAAGGGGGGGGGGGTTTAAATTTAAAAAATCGTTTCATAGGTTTTTGGATGCCCCGATTTCATTTTTGGCAAACATTTTTCGATCAGGATTTCGATAACTAACCTAACGGAGGGAAGAGCATGTATATTTTTACCTTTTCACATAAAATTTCGTTTCTTAACAAGGTTTAACGTTTTAAACTTTTCTACCAACTTTATTGGGAATTATAAAATAAATTAAAAGTTTGAGAAGATGGTTTCGTAACAATACAAGATTTACTTGGGACCTCAAAAAAAAACTTCGTTTAAGAAAAATCTATATCAATACTTTCGACATTTTCATCATCGTCGTCGTCGGAACTTTCGAAATTTTAGTTTGAAATTTTGAAATTTTAGTCTGACGAAGGAGATATATGTTAAGATCTATGTATTTTTATTATAAAATTGATAAACGGTCAAGTTGATTCAAAATTTTTGCTCAGTAAAATTCGTTTTAATATACCATCTCGCGTTACTAGAAATTTTCGTCCTTTAAAATTGTCTGTGTCAAGATCTAATTACGATTATTATAACCCGGTCCGCATTCTATTTCTTCTTTATAATGATCTTTATATTTATCTACCGTTTTTTGAACCATTAGCCAGGGTGAAAAGGTATATTATTTACGAATTTACACATGCTATGGTTGCCAGTTCATATCATTCGAATCGTTAAATCAATGTAACCCTTGTAATGCCGTTAGGATTGAATAAAGTTGTTGCATTTTATTACCTCAATTCTTTTGCCTGCAAGAATCATTTCTCCGACGATTCTTGAGTTCTATATGCTGATATATATATGTTCCTGGTTGCTGAGAATTTCTTCTACTTATGATGTCGTGTCCAATTATTGCTGCTCCTTATTCCTGTTTTCCTGTTGAGTTGATAGCACAGCGTCTTCTAATTACATTTATTTGGTGTTGTTCTTGGTTTCTTGATATTTTTCCTGCCTCGTAACTCTGGTGTTTTAATGTATGTTCCTGGTTCCGGGACTGATGATGTCGCGTCTAATTATTGCTGTTGCTTATTCCTGTTTCCCGTATTTCTACCGATCCTGTCCCGTTAAATTATTTGCTGTTGTTTATTGATTTCGTTGTTTGCTGGTTTCCTGTATAATGTCAACTCGATATCATGTCGTCTTTTTATTTCGTCTATTTGGTATTGTTCCTGGTTGTATTGGTGTTATTTGTCCTGCTCCGTAACTCTGATGTCTTAACTTATGCTCCTGGTTCCTGATTTCCTGCTGCCTGTCCTCACATTTATTCCTGATTTTATTGGTGTTGCTTTTCCTGCTTTGTAACTCGGGTGTTTTAACTATTATTTATACTACCAACTCAACATCATATCCCATATGACGTATTTGCTGTTAATCAATGTATCTCGAATGCTGGTTCCTGTTTTTTCCCGCTTGTCTTTGTGTTTTTGTTCCTGATTTCGAATTCTTCTCCTTCATCTTATTCCCAGGTTCCTGCTTCCTGATTTTGCTGTTTCCTTATTTTAAGTTTTTATTATATTAATTTTGTTTTGTTTTTAATTTCGCTATTCATATGTATGTGTTGTGGCCGTCGGTGGTGCAATGGTTAGTGTGCGCGGCTCTTGTACATGAGATCCTGGGTTCGAACCCGGCTCTGACCACCTTCAAAAAAAAATTCTTTCGGCGGCGGTCACCTCGCATAGTGACGGCGACACTATCGAGTATCTAGCCATGAAAAATCTTCTCAAATTACCGTTCGGAATCGGTGTAAAACTGTAGGTCCCCATCAGTGAGTGAAAACTGGAAAGCGCACAGCTCAGTGATTGTGAGAAGTTCTCCCCAGTCCCTTCATGGGATGTAATGGGAAACCATTTATTTTTTTATTCATATGTATGTGCTGTTTCTTGTTTCCTTATTTTAAATTTTTATTATAAAAATTTTGCTTTTTTTTTTTTTTTTTATGCTAAACAACACATTTTTTTCCTGCTCAATGTTTAAAATTTTATTTATATTTTTTATTTTTTATTTCTTCTTTGAAATTGTATTTATATATTGTATTTATAAGATATTTTTATTTGTAAATTTTAGTTTAAGATGAATTTTGAAAAAATTATTCCATATCCAGCTGGACTTATTTGTAGCGGAGTAAATAAATAAACAAACAAACAATTTATGGTACTGTCAGAGCTAAATTCCGACAGAGTAATGTATTTAACTTTACACTGAAAAAAATCAATTTTTTCATAAGTATTTTATATTTAAATATGAAATCAAAACTGGGCCAAAGTTTAAAAAAAAAATTTCTTCAGCAAATGGTAGTTAGTAAAGGGTAACAAAATAAAATCTGTGACTTCGGTTTGGGGTCTAAAGTTTTCAGAAGTGAAAATTCCGAGCCGGTCCTAGTTGGCCCTAATTTTTTTTTGGTCCACAAAAGATTAAAAAATGTAATATTTTTAGACAACTACTTTCATTGCAATTGAACTAGAAACCTTAAGTAAATTAAATTAACTTAATATACATTTTCGTAGCTCTTATAACACAAAATCAATAAAAAGAGTTTAAAACAACCAGAAACATAACCTTCATATAACACACGGCTATTAAAAATAGCCCAAAATTAGCCTGCATGCATGTATTGAAAAAATACTCAACTTTGGGCCCCTTGCCTGATTAGCAACGTGCAGGGAACCTTCAAAACAGTTAATTGTCGACCTCAGTGGTTAATTGGCCACTATTTAAGTCACTAATTTGAAGTGGATTACTGCTTCGATTTTTAGAATTTTGTCCGGTCATTTTTTAAATCTGTCCCAGTGTGCACCGTAGGGAAAATAATTTTTCAACCGGGACAAAATAATTTGTTAGTTAATGTATGGAAGTCCATACTACAAGGTCTGGAACATTTTTCTAATTGAGAAATGATTGGTGTAATGTTGGAATAATAGACAATTTAGTGAAGCACACTCACTGGCCTGAGTAGTTTCGAATTCCGTGAGAAGTTCATTATCAGATGCCTAAATGTTGTGCCTGAAATGATACCATCGGAGGATCATCAATCGTATATATACAAACTCAATTCTGCTATTTACATATGCGAATTAGTAGTATCGCTCGAAGATCCCTAATTGCCAACACACACTGAATGGTCTATAATTCCAACACAAGAAGAGAAAGCTTTTTTCTCCATGTTCCCAGCCGAGGCAGTCACGAGGTCTTCCACAAATAAGGAATGCGGAATGGTTCTTTTGTAATGCCTTCCTAAAATAAAGCCTGCGCAATGCATGACATTTTTCATCAGATATAACCAAGAAGAATATTTTTACAATTTTGACCGTAATGTAATTGGAAAATTTCATACAAATTTTAAAATTATATTTTTTTAGTTTTTTGGTTAATGTATGGGAAATTCATACTACAAGCTTATAAGGTCGGGAACATTATCCTAATTGAAAAATGGTTAGATTTTGTTGGAAATAATAGACAATTCAGTTCAACACACACTCACTGGCATGACTAGTTTCGAACTCCGCGACAAGTTCATCATCAGATGCCTAACTACTGTGTCTGAATTGATACCAACGGTTGATCATCAATCGTATATGTATATACAAACTCAATTCTGCAATTCACATGTGCGAATTAGTATCGATCGAAGATCCCTAAGTATCAATCAACATCACTGAAAGTCCTATAATTCCAACAACAAGAACAGACAGAAATTTTCCACCATGTTCTTCTTTTCCTCATGCGTTCTCGCATTGTTGCAGTGCTTTGAGGTGAGTTTTAATCTATATCACAGAGTTGTATTTTCCGTGGTATAGCATTTTTGAAGACCATGCTAGTGTCAGTTACGTTTATTTGAATTTAAGTTTTTATGACCGATTTTTGTTAGTTTTTTGGTTAATGTATGAGAAATTCATACTACAAGCTTACAAGTCATGATATTTAGTTAGTTAACATTTTTTGGGGTATTTTTAAAATGTTCAATTTGAAGTTGGGCGTGGTACAACTTTCTAAGATAGATACATACATACTTATATATAAATATGTAGAAGTGGATAATGATTTTGTGATAAAATAAATTATTTTAATTTTATTTTTGTTTAACAAAAAAATAAATTAAAGTAAATCCCTACTAAGGCTTTCCTCTTCGCATGCCTTGTAAGGCCTTCTTTAGGCAATGGGCAAGGAAGGCCTTGCCTCCCAATCTCACGCAATGTTAAAAAGAAAGGAGGAGCTAATGTGTAGGAAAGGCCTACCGTATTTTAAAGAAGGCCTCTTTGGTCAAGATTTCAGGCCTTCCAGGTCATGACTACCGCCGTTGGATTCTTCTTTTCCTCTTGCATACTATCGTAGCATTGCTGCAAGTGCTTTGAGGTGAGTTTTTTTTACTACATCACAGAGTTGTATCTTTCGGTGGTATAGATTTTTTATTTTTTATTTATTATTCCAACAAACGCCAACCATTGTCCAATTAAAAAAAATTGGAGCTTGTAAGCTTGCTGTATGAATTTCTCATAAACGAGGTTGAATTTTATGTTTCGGGATTTGGCAAGCCTAGTGTTGCAATCTGGCAACTGACAGCTCTATCGTAAAGTTGGACATTTTTGAGGTTATGCGTACTCAGAACGTTTTGACATACGAGCGCTATTTGTATTGTTGACAGTATCTTAAAAGATTCATCTCGGCCCAAAAATGGAATTAAATCGTGAACATTTTCGTGCGATTATTTTTTACAACTTTCGACGTGGATTAACTCAGCAACAGTGCATGGATGAACTTAATTCAATTTTTTGGCGATGAAGCTGCATCAAGGACCAGTGTTTATCGATGGTATGGTGAATTCAATCGTGGTAGTAGTTCACTCCGTGACGAATTTCGTGAAGGTCGTCCAAAATCAGCTGTTGTTCCGAAAACCATTGATGCTGTGCGCGAACTGATTTTGGAAGATCGTCATGTGACCTATCGTGAGATTGAGGCAACCTTAGGCATTAGTGGGACCAGCATACATTCAATATTGCATAAACATTTGACTGTCAAAAAAATTTGTTCGCGTGTCGAAAAATGTTGACCTCTCAGGAAGATCGTCATGTGACCTATCGTGAGATTGAGGCAACCTTAGGCATTAGTGGGACCAGCATACATTCAATATTGCATAAACATTTGACTGTCAAAAAAATTTGTTCGCGTGTCGAAAAATGTTGACCTCTCAGGAAGATCGTCATGTGACCTATCGTGAGATTGAGGCAACCTTAGGCATTAGTGGTACCAGCATACATTCAATATTGCCTAAACATTTGACTGTCAAAAAATTTGTTCGCGTTGGATCCCACACAATTTGTCAATCGCTCAAAAAAAAAGGCTCGTATCGATTGGTCGAAAGAAATGCTCCAAAAATACGATCGCGGTGCTTCGAAACACGTCGATAACATCGTGACAGGTGATGAATCCTAGATTTACGAAAGTAAACAGCAGTCAACTGTATGGGTGTTTCAAGATAAGGCAAATCCAACAAAAGTTGTTCGCGCCCGAAGCACTTCCAAGCAAATGGTCGCCTGTTTTTTCGGAAAAACCGGACATGTCGCAACCATACCACTAGAACAACGCAGAACAGTGAAATCTGAGTGGTACACAACCATTTGTTTGCCAGTTGTCTTCCAAGAAATCAGGAAAACCAACCGCCGAAGACGGATCACTCTTCAGCACGACAATGCGAGCTCTCACACATCGGCTGAAACAACTGCATTTTTGAGCACCCAAAACATCGATTTGATGGGTCATCCGCCGTATAGTTCTGACTTGGCACCGAATGACTCCTTTTTATTCCCGTACGTAAAAAACAAACTGAGAGGTCAACATTTTTCGACACCTGAAGAAGCGGTTGCTGCATTCAAAATGCATGTTTTGGAGATACCTCAATCAGAGTGGCAAAAGTGTTTCGACAATTGGTTCAAACGCATGCAAAAGTGCCCAGCAAAAAAAGAGTATACCAAGAAGTAGAATTTGCATCACAACTCCTTGGTAAGATGTAGTGCTAATTTAGGTGCAAAAGTACTTCTTTTAATATTGCGCTGTCCAATGCAGCACTACTTCCTGTTTGACTGTTTGGAAGTGCAGTGTTTGTGCTAAAATTGTTATGCTATATTTCGTCCGCAAACGAGCAACCAAACCTATTATTTCAACAATTTGTAAATTTCTTGTCATTTGACACTTGGCAAGAAGTGATATGCTATTAAAAATTTCTGACTCTAAGCAACAACTTTAGGGTTTAACTAATTATTTTATTAATTGTCCTTTTATTAGTACTCCAAAAGCTTCTGTCAAAAGGTGAAAAAGATAGGAAATGAAAATCAATTTGAAAGAAAGTAAATACAAATTAAATACAAGTGATATATTTAGGCATCTTTGTACTTGTCCACTATCCCTTTAGCTCTTTAATAAATTCGCATCATAATACTCATAATGGATGTGATGCAAATGTAGATTTTTCGGAGTTGTTATTGATCAGCGTCAAACTTGCATTAAATATGCACATAGTGTTGCAGAAGATGTACAAAAATAACAACATCTACTAGAACTACTTCATTTTATTTTTGCTGGGTGTATAAATCTTCATGGGGAATATTTTGAAAAACAATAAAGTGATTTTCGATGATTAATATTTGTTTTTGTTCTCTAATCCCGAAACATAAAATGCAACCCTTATTAACTAAAACTAACAAAATTGATCATAAAATTCAAAATTCAAAAAAAAATATTTTTTACTTTAAATTTTACTTTTAAATTTGTCAGTATAGAGCAGAGTTGTTTCTTTTGCTATAATTAATTAATTTTTTTTCTACAAGAAATTTAGTTCATTCTACTAGAGTTCATAGTTCATTTTTCTATAGTTCATTCTGCTATAAGAAATTTAGTTGATTCTACTATAAGAAATTTAGTTGATTCTACTATAAGAAATTTAGTTTACTATAAGAATAATTGGTTTTCACTATGGCAAAATTGTCTTTTGAATTTTCAACAAACTGGCATCCAAAATAACATAGGGTGAGGTAATATCTCAGACTGGTATATTCTACATTTAATTTTTCTTCTATAGTTTTGTTTTCTTTAGACAATTATCTTGGTATATTTCCTTAAATTCTAATAGAAAATAGTAAAACATCAGCACTTACCTTGCCCATAAAACCGGTGCCACCGGTTATGAAAACACTGCGACCGGCATAAAATTGTGGTATCGCGACATAGTTATCGTCCACTCGCGTAAAACGTTCGAAATTATTCTTCGTGGTGAAATGTGTGCCAATGTGTCCATTCAGCATAGTGGTGGTACTCATGGAAATGGAGGATGGGCCGTTGCTGGTGGGGGTTGTGTTGGTACTGTTGCTACCACTACTACCGACAATATTTAGCGTATTTTCCGACATCTTGACAGAATGGATGGATAATGTTGCGTGAAGGATAGGGGAATCAAAGTGGATTTTGTTATCCTTTTTATGGGAGAATTTAATTTTTTATTTTTTTTTGCTTTAGGAGATTTATGGTATTTTGCACTCCGAAATGTTATAAATACAAAAGATGTTCACAAAATATATTGCAAATCATTCAAAAACAAGTGATTCAGGAAAATATAGAATTTTAAAAATTTTGTTTTTTTAATATTCTTTGCTTTTTATTATCGATGTTTCTGCTTAAAAAATTATCGATTAATTGGTTATTATTTTTTGGATTTTTTTCTTTTTGCAAATTGTAGGAAGAAGCTTTGTTATTACTTTTTATTTAAATTTAAATGTAATAGTTATGTGCGTAGTAGTTTTGTTTTTAAGAAAACTGATTTTTTTATATATAAATTTATTATTAAATTTATGTTTTGTTATAAAAAGCTTTGGAAGTTATTGGAAGCGGTTGATTTTGTTTCTATTTTTCTCTTTGAATTTCTAATGATTTTTTAATTAATTTTATTTATATGATTTGTAAAAAAATAATTAATTTTTGCACTAGACGTACAGTTTTCAACGGTTTAACGGGTAGTTTGGTTGTTTTTTGTTTGTTTGTTGTATTAAATAGTTACATATATTAAATATTTTGTTGCTGTATTTAATTAATTGTTATTCTGTATACTATCAACTGCTATAAAATGTTGTATTTGGTTTTGAGCTTATATCCATTTTTGTTAACAAATTTAATACAATGGCTAAAAATGTGACCAGCTTTGGATATCTGAAAGAAGAGAGAGATGACAAAAATATTTAATTAATATTGACAGCGAAAACAAATAAGAATAGTAGGAAAATACTCGTATTCAAATATCACATAATAAAATTTTGTCATAAAAATTGGTGTTGGTTAAAGCGAAGCACAAAACTTGTCATTCATGAGCATGAGCTTGGTCGATAACTTTTTTTTTTATCTGGCTGATGAATTTGACAAAATATTACTAATAGATTTTGTAAATATGATAGTGAAGTGCGGTAAACCGACAATAAACATCAACGATAGCTGTTGTTCGTGCTCATGAATCACAAGTCTGTGGTTCACTTAAGGCCAGTTTTTCAGTCAGTGGTGATCTTCGTTTCCTAGTTAAATTGTGGTTAACCATCGAATTGTGTTTTTTAGTCGTTGTTTAACTATGATTTAACCACCGAATGTTGGTTGGTTAACTTATAGTCAGAACCATATTATTTTGACAATCAAATTACTGACTGTCAAAGTGAGAAATGAAGATTTTAGAAAAAACATGTTTCAGATGTGCGCATTTATACACATACGTTGAGTCTAGATCGTTAAATTGTTGCGCCTATATAGTTTTTACACGTTTTTGTTAAAATGACTTCGATTTTATGCATCTATTTCTTATTTTACATAATTCCATTTTGTTTTTTCCCCTTTATTGTTTTGGTATTTATCCCAAAGCACACGTTTTTTCCAATAAGAATACAAGGGTTGCCATATTAGTTGACAATATGTCGACTTACATTAACTCACCACCGAAAACCAAAATGCAAAGTTAACCTCCAATTAACTTAGAATTAAGATTAAGTAATCCGATAGTTAACCACCCACTTAAAAACTGGCCATTAAAGTAACAAAGCTAAGAAAATATCATGGCCTTTATCGATTTTTTACATTGAACTTCAAATTATTAAAATATATATATAATAATTAATAATATATATTAATAATTAATTAATTAATTAATTGTATATATATTAATAGTATAATTAATTACTAATTATGTATATTAATAATTATTTTATTTTTATAAATGTGGTTAAAGAGAAGATGATTGGGGAAAACATTATCGACATTTAAAGCCTATTTAAATTTTCGATAGTTATTGAACGCGATTGTTATCGCAATCGATGATTGTTGTAAATCAATAATTATCGAAAGCAGTTTTTAAAATTTGCGTTAAAATTGATAAAAACAATAATTGTTTTCGAAATCAACCAAGCCAACATTTTTTATTATTATTAAAGGTTTTTCAGCTTTTTCCGGCAAAAGAAGGTGTTAGTATGCCAATCTCTACCTGCCGTTTGCAGATCAGGCAGTGGGCCGATAATATGTTCAAGGACAAGTGGAGACTTACTTCAACTTCCAAACAAGCCAGGTCCTCTGGCCACAGGTGGACAAGAAGAGGACTAGGCAACTACTTAGGAACTTGTAGGGAAACAAGCTCTAAGATTGGGATATAGAAACTCCACTCTCTTTAGATACTGCATAGATGAGGACGAGGAAACGACGAAACACCTTCTCTTGGATTGCTCTGCTCTGGCAGGACTGAGAAGTAGGATATTCGCAACACACCTAGTTAGCACCGTAGCCCTACAAGATATTCCTGTAGGTCTTACCGACAAATTTATTGAAAGGGCAAATTGGCTGGACGACGACTAGTCAATAGTTGCTATGGAGGAAACTGCAGGTATCTCAATGGGCTTCTTTGGCCTAAGTGTACTAGACAGCGGGCTGTCTTGCAGCCTTTTCAACCAACCAACCAACCAAAAGTTTTTCAGGAGGAAATTAAGGAAATCTAGAATTGATAAATTAAAGTTACATTTATAATCACCGCCTTTGTGATAATCGAATTTTATTTTTAAAAGTCAAATGTTAAAAATCGCATGAGGTGTCAGGGGACACCCGGTTGGAACGGAGTTCCTTTCGTTATATATTATGTACTAGTTACATCCAACACGCCTAAGGTGTCCGTTGAAAAATACGATAATTTAAATGGATCTTTAAGAAAAGATCCTTTTTGTAAAATGACAAACTTTTTCTAAGAAATTTTTTTTTATAAAATGTATTTTATTTAAAAAACAGTATATTTTTAGGTCCTTTTTGTAAGAATATGTCTTATAATTTCTCGAAAAGGTAATTTTTTAAAGAGAGGTACTTCTTGTATTAAAATCAAATGTTTGTTTTAAGAAAAGTTACAATTTTTAAGAAGAAGTACTTTCTATAAGAAAAAGTCATAAGAGTATGAATTTTTTGTACAAAGAAGTACTATTTTTAAAAACAGATACTTTTTAAAGAAGTGGTACTCTTTTAAGGAAAAGGTTACTTTTTTTAAGAAGATGTACATATTTTCAGAAATGTTACTTATTTCAAAAAAAGAACAGAAATGGTGTTAGTTTTGTTTTAAGAAAAGGTACTTTTAAGAAAAGAAATTTTTGTAAGAGAATGTACTTTTTTAACAGAAGGTAGATATTTATTTTTGAAGGAAATTTTTTTTTTAAGAAATGGGAATTTTTTTTAGAATACATTTTTAAGAGTAGGTACTCAAAAAAAGTTGGTTTGTTTCACAAAAAGGTAGTCTTTAAAGAAAATTAATTATTTTAATAAAATGCAATTTGTTGTAAGAAAATGTACTTTTTTAAGAAAATGTACTTATTTAAAAAAAAATTAAGTTTTTAAAAAAAGTTACTTATTGTAAGAAAATTTACTTTTTTAAGCAAAGGTACTTCTTTAAGATAAGGAATTTTTGAAGAAAAGGTTTGTTTAAGAAATGGGAATTTTTTTAGAATTGGTCCTTTTTTCAAAAGTATGTACATTTTTAAGAGTAGGCACTTATCTCAAGAAAAGTTATTTTGTTTCACAAAAAATATACTCTTTAAAGAAAATGTAGTTTTTTAAGAAAATGCAATTTGTTGTAACAGATTGTACTTTCTTAAGAAAAGGTACGTACTTATTTAAAAAAAATTTTAATTTTGTAAAAAAAAACATATTTTTTGTAAGAAAATGTACTCTTTTAAGCAAAATTACTTCTTTAAGATAATTTTTTTTTTAAGAAAGGTACTTTGTGTAAGGTATTTTTGTTGTATAGGGTTTTTTTTTGAGAAAATTTATTTTTTTAAGAAAATTCACTTATATAAGAAAGTGTCCGTTTTTAAATTCCCTTAATTTTGGCTTATCTAAATTTACTTTTTATAGAGTTCAAAACTACAATATATGTATACAAAATATTGGTTACAGGCTTCACCTAGAAAACTTCTCATTAAACAAGAAATTTCCCAAAATATATTAGTCTAGACGCAAACCAAAGCAAAAGTACCCAATACAGTTGATAATACTGGGTTGTAGCATAATAATGTTAAAAAAAGTTGTTTAATTTTTTACATTTAGCCCTCATCTCGCAACGTGCGATAACGAACTTCGTTCCAAAAATTAAATTAAATAAATTAAATTAGTTCGGTCAATTTAATTAGAATTTATTTATGAATTTTTGAACTACTACAATTAAATTTGTTTTATATGAAGGGTGATTATCGGATTTTTATTTACATAAAAACGCCATGTATTAGTACCCGCTGAAAAATCTGTATTTTCAGCTTGTCGCAAATATAGTGTACTTGTGTCCAAACACATTCTGTTTACTATTCCTAGAATGATTAATAGTTATAATACTTGTTGTTGTGGTCCAAATGCAGCTTCGTTTGTTGGAAACTGCTGAAAACAAAAACGTGACAGACAAAAAAGAAACAAAAAAAGCAGATCTTCAATTCGTGACAATAATGTTCCAAACATACACATGGTTCCTGCAACGTGTTGCTGGGCACGTGTTTTTCAGCGTGTAGATTTGTAGCCGTTAGTTATGTGATAATTGTATTATTAGTTACAAAAAAAAAGTATTCAGAAATCAACCGATATTTTATGGAAAATTCGTTTCAACCAGAAAAGTGGATATCAGACGACTGGCTATAATTTTTATATACATCCATAACTGATTTTGAATAGATTTTTATCGGAAAATAATAATCAGCTTTAAAGATAAAATATAATTCATATTGTTTAAATGATTTCAAACAATTTATTTTGTGTAGGATTAAAAAAATGATTTAATGGTTTGGAATATATTCATTCATCATATTCATCTGTCTTATAATGATTCTCGATCTGTCAGAAATGGCTTTGTAAAATAAAATTCTAAAACACTACACTATTTCAAATAGATCTTTAAAACTACTAATTGAAATTTAAAAATTCTATTTGAAATTTAAAAAACATCAATTGAGATTTAATAATGCTGTTTGGATTTGGAAAAACACAAATTGAAATTTTAAAAACATCAATTTAAATTTAAAAGACATCAGTTGAAATTTAAAATGCATCAAATTGAGATTAAAAAAATATCAATTGAAATTTAAAAATTCTATTTGGAATTTGAAAAAAAAAACAAAAAAAAAATTTTAAAAACATCAATTGAATTTTAAAAATGTCAATTGAAATTTAAAAGACTTCAATTGAAATTTTAAATTCATCAATTCGAATTTAAAAATTATATTTGGAATTTGAAGAACACCAACTGGAATTTTAAAAACATCGATTGAATTTTACAAAAGTTAATTGAATTTTAAAAGACATCAATTGAATTTAAAAAACCAGGAACTGGAATTTAAAAACGTCAATTGAAAGTAAAAAAATATCAAGTGAAATTTAAAAAAACATCAATTGAATTTAAAATATATCAATTGAAATTTAAACTCATCAATTGAAATTTAAAAATTCTATTTGGAATTTAACAAACATCAATTGAAATTTAGAATACATCAATTGAAATTAGAAAAAAACATCAATTAAAAAATAAAAACCCATAACTGAATTTTAAAATACGTCAATTGGAAACTGAAACACAACAATTGCAATTTAAAATACATAAATTTAAATTTAAAAATTATATTTGGAATTCAACAGACATCAATGGAAATTTAAAATGCATTAATTAAACTTTAAAATTCTATTCGGAATTTGAAAAAAATCAATTGAAATTTAAACATTGCATTTGGAATTTGAAAAAGATCAATTGAGTTTTAAAAGACATCAGTTGAATTTAAAAAAACAATAAGCGGAATTTAAAAAAAAAAATCAATTGAAATTAAAAAAATATCAATTGAAATTTAAAAATTTTATTTTGAATATGAAAAACATCAATTTAAATTTGAAAAACGTCAAATGAAATTTAAAAGACATCATGAAATTTAAAAACATCAATTTAAATCAATTTAAATATGAAAAACATCAAATGAAATTTAAAAGACATCATGAAATTTAGAAACATCAATTTAAATCAATTTAAATATGAAAAACATCAAATGAAATTTAAAAGACATCGTGAAATTTAAAAAAACATCAATTGAAATTTAAAAATTCTATTTGGAATTTGAAGAACACCAACTGGAATTTTAAAAACATCGATTGAATTTTACAAAAGTTAACTGAAATTTAAAACACATCAATTGAAATTTAATAAAAGATCAATTGAAATTTAAAAATTCTATTTGGAGCTTGAAGATATCAATGGAATTTTAAAATACATCAATGTAATTTAAAAAACAGTAACTGGAATTTTAAAAACATCAACTGAAATTAAAACAGTATCAATTAAAATTTAAAAACATCACTTGAATTTAAAATACATCAATTGAAAAATAAACACATCCATTGAAATTTACAAATTCTATTTGGAATTTGACAAACATTAATTGAAATTTAAATACATCAATTGAAATTGGACAAAAACATCAATTAAAATATAAAAAACAATAACTGATTTTTAAAAGGCGCCTAATGAAATTTAAAACATGTCAATTGCATTTTAAAATACGTCCATTGAAAACTGAAACACAACAATTGTAATTTAAAATACATAAATTTAAATTTAAAAAATATATTTGGAATTCAACAGACAGCAATTGAAATTTAATATTCAATGATTAAAATTTAAAAATTCTTTTGGGAATTTGAAAAAAATCAATTGAAGTTTAAAATACATCACATGAAATTAAAAGAAAACTTAAATATAAATTTGAAAAAAGTCAATTGAATTTTTAAAGACGTCAATTGGAATTGAAAATGCACCAATTGAAATTAAAACATTCCATTTGGAATTTGAAAAACATCAATTTAATTTTAAAAGACATCAATTTAATTTAAAAATAGTAACTGGAATTTAAAAAAACATCAATTGATATTAAAAAAATATCAATTGAAATTTAAACATTCCGTTTGGAATTTGAAAAACATCAACTGAAAGTTTAAAAACATCAACTGTAATTTAAAAAACATTAACTGAATTTTAAAAGACATCTGTTGAAAACTAAACACATCAATTGAATTTAAAAACTGGGATT